>CM031240.1:989014623-989288416 GCA_018340775.1 Taxus wallichiana var. yunnanensis
CGTGGAGGATTATGTTGACGATCTCCTCATAGCAAGTCCAAGCGTCGTCAGATCATCTTTTCATCCTTGCACCTCTCTTTGAGAGGCTTATCCACTTCTATCTTCGTCTAAATCCAGCTAAGTGTGTGTTTGGCGTTCTCTTTAGTAAAATTTTAGGTTTTATCATTTCCATCAGGGTATTGAAGTCGACTCGCAAAAATAAAAGCCATCCTTGAGATGCCTCCCGTCTAACTTGAAGCAACTCCACAGTCTCCAAGGACGTCTTCAGTCAGTGCGTCATTTTATCTCCCAATTGTCGGACCGTTGTCAACCTTTTCATCATCTTCTCCGTAAGAATGTTCATTTTGAATGGGATGAGCATTGCCAAAAGGCCTTTGATGATCTCAAAGCTTATCTTCTCTCTTCACCCGTGCTTACACCTCCACGCGAGGGGGAGCCTTTCTATCTTTATATCTCTGTGACTGACCATGCTCTGGGAGCCATGATCTCGCATCGGGACACTTGTGGTAAAGAACAAGCTGTCTATTACATCAGTCGCACCCTCCATGAGTATGAAACACGTTACTCCGAAGCTGAAAAACTATGTTGTGCTCTCTTCTTTGCAACTTCTAAGCTTCGTCATTATCTCCTTAATCACAAAACTTACATTGTCACAAGTTTCAATCCCCTCAAGACAATCCATGCAAAACCTTATCACAATGATCGCATCACTCGTTGGCTTATGCTTATGGTGAGTTTGACCTCGAGTTTATCATGCAAAAGGCTATCAAGGGTCGGAGTTATTGCAGATCAATTATGCCGATGCTCCTCTTAGGACACTCAAGACCCCTTGCTCAATTCCCGATGAGTATATCCAACAAATTGATTTTGGTCTATCTCCATTTAAAGTAAAGCTCTTCTTTGATGGATCCAAATGCCAGCAAGGGGGAGGTGCGGGTTTCGTGATGATTCCTCCTTGGGGTACGCCTATCCCAGTTGCACACAAATTGAACTTTGAGTGCACCAATAATGTGGCTGAGTATGAAGCTCTTGTCTTAGGTCTTCAAAATGCCATTAATCTCGGCGCTCGTCATATTGACATCTTCGGTGATTCTGAACTCATCGTTAATCAGGTCACGGGTGTCTATCAATGCAAGAATGATATCCTTCAAAAATATCGTGATATCGTTCTCGCTCAACTCCAATCTTTTGATAAATTCACTATCCAAGCCATTCCTCGCACTGCAAATCGATTCGCGGATACCATGGCCTCATTAGCCTCACTTATCCCGCCTTTTACCGAAGACTCGCGTCTTTATGTGGCTGTGCAACGATTAGATCAACCATCTTATCTTCAACAACTAACGTCAATCAATGCTGTCACAACCCATACTCAGGATGAGTGGTATCAACAGATAGTTGATTATCTATCTCATTCGGTGCTTCCTCCAGATCTGACTTCCAATGGTAGAAGATCTTTTGTCCAACGCGCCAACCGCTATACTATCCTAGGCGGGATTCTTTACAAACGCGGCTTTGATGGTATTTTGCTTCGATGCCTCAAAACCCATGAATCATCTAAAGCTATTCAGGAGGTCCATGACGGTATCTGTGGTGGACATTTTACTGTGGCTTATTTGTGGCAAAGCGCATCTTACGTTTGGGATATTATTGGCCTTCTCTTAATCAAGATTGTTGTGAATACACTAAGAAGTGTGTCAAGTGTCAGCAACATTCCAATCTCACGCACATCCCTAGTCAGGCTTTGCAACCTGCGGAGGATTTGTGGCCTTTTTCGCAGTGGGGTCTTGATCTTATTGGTCTCATCAATCCCCGTTCTTCACAACGTCATCATTCTATCATTACTGCCACTGAGTACTTTACTAAGTGGGTAGAAGCTATCCCTCTTTCTTCAACAAAGGCTAAACCCATAGTTGATTTCGTCTATCAACACATCATTTGTCGCTTTGGCGTTCCACACAAGCTAATCACAGATAATGGTAAGTCTTTCAAGAACGCTGATTTGTAGAATCTCTGCAATGCTTTCAATATCAAGCTCAGTTTTTCTTCTCCATACTATCCTCAAGCTAATGGTCAGGCCGAAGCTTCCAATAAAACTTTGCGTAATATCCTCGCAAAGGTAACTAGTCGAGCTGGTAGGGATTGGCATTTACATATCCCTTTCGCTCTCTGGGCTTATCGGACTAGCATTCGTACTCCTACTGGTGCTACTCCCTTCTCTCTCGTCTATGGGTCTGAGGCTGTCCTTCCTTTGGAAGTCCAAATCCCATCTCTCCGTGTTTCTCTCAGAGAATTTGTCTCCGATGAGGATTATCGTCAAAATCGTCTAGCACAACTTGAATTATTAGATGAGCGGCGTCTTAACGCTCTTGACCATCATCAGGTCTATCTTGAGCGTGTCAAACGTGCTTATAACAAGCATTTGCAGCACCGTGACTTCAAAATTGGTGACCTTGTTCTTAAGGAAAATCAAAATGTCACTACACTCGAAAGGAGTCAACGTGGTAAGTTTTCTCCCAATTTGGATGGGCCCTTACATTATCACTCATAAATATGGGTGCAGGGCTTATCGTTATCTTCATGGATGGTGTACCCAAGCGAGAACCTCTTAATGCTTTGCATTTACGGCCCTTCTATTGTTAAAATCTATCATACACAAATCTGATCGCAACTCAGATCTTTCATCCGTCCTAATAACTTGAGTCATCTACTTTTTGGTGATTTGAAATCGTGTGGTTCTCCGCCTATTGCCTCGTTTACCTTAAATATTAGTATCGCGGCTCTACTCATTGCACGTTTCTTTTGGATATGTTCCTCCTCATGGTAGGAATACCTTAATCACCACTTCATCATCGTCCCAAGTACTTATCTTAATCGGATCTACTCGGGACATGAGTACATGTTCTTCTATGTTCTCTTCCCCTCCATCTGATCTATCTAGGTCTAAACTCAGCTTCTTCCAAAGAGTTTCAAAAAAAAAAAAAAAAAAAAAAAAAAGATGCTATCCAAAAGATAGACTGATCCCTTGAAGGACAGCTATCCATATATATTATTAAGTGAATCAAAAAGAACATAGACCATACCCTCGAAGGATGGCTATCATTAAAATTCAAAATACAGACCGCTCCCTTGAAGGACGGCTGTTTCTCAAAGAAATACTCAAGGCTTCTTGTAATCAATCAGCCTTCCAGTTAGTTTATACACTTTTTAGCATCACTGAAAGACTTCCCGCATCGATCAGTCTTTCCATATCAAGCAAACTTCCCGCATTGATCAGTTTGCTTTTCTGTCAAAATCATGAAGCTGAGATTTAGGACCTTTTTGTCGATCATATGGAGAATCCTATTTTCCTATCATGGACATGTATCCTGTCCCTTGTAAATTCCGACAAGATACTTACTTTTCTTTCCATTTCTATCCTAGATCTGGTTTGCGACTAGTTAGTGTCAGATTTATTTTAATCTTATATAGGGCCTTATATGCTTGGTCTTTTGGTTTCCTTTCTGGATTTTATCTATGGTCGGTTGGAAGTCCAACTTATCATTTTTCTTCTTCTCCGAGTATCTTCTCTTCTAAGTCACGGTTGTTTCCGCTTTCATCTTTGGCTCTTGCAAGGAGTATTCTCCATTTCTTTGTCTTGCATCCTGTTAAATTGGCATTTCACATGTTAATTCAATCAAAATTTATCTTCTATCTAAGTTCATCTTATCTATCAAAACATCTATCTGTATTCATTTCTCATTACAATTACATCCATACATCAAACACATCTGTCTATCTATCCATCAAAATATTTAAACACATGTACATCCAAGTTACATCATATCCATCTATCAAAGTTCTATCCACATCACATCTATCATCTATCAGTCTATATCTATCCAATCACATCTATTTTATCCACATTTCAATCTATCTAATCACATCTATTTTTATCATCTATCAGTCTATATCTATCCAATCACATCTATTTTATCCTCTATCTATATCCATCTACCCATGTATATCAAAACTAAAAAGCATAAGTACAAGTATATGACAAATAACATGATAAATCTATATACATGTGTGTCTGTACAAAAATGGGTGGCTTTCAATCAAGCCATCTATACAATGCCTTCCAATCGAGGCTACATCACTATACAAATACAAAATCTATCAAATCTCTATATGGTAAAATCTGAAGCGTGGAGGACACTATCTCCTCCACCCTCCTCTGCACCTGGCTGTCTCTCCTGGCCGCCGCCTATCGAGCTCGATGCGCTGCTGCTGGAGGTCTCGGCCCACCTCGATCTCTCCCAGTGCTCCCTCCGCCTGAGGCTCCACTCGCCGTAGCCGTCGCTGCTCTCCTCCTCGCCCCGTACCGAGGCACATCTGGGGCATGCTGCGCTAGGGCATCCTCGTAATATCTCACCTCAGCGAGGAGAGACTGGTACGTGCTCAGGCTCACAGTACCCGGTGCTCGTAACGATGCTGCTGGTGCTGCTGGGGCTGCTGACGCTGCTGGTGGTGCCCCTCCTAGGGTCGTGCCCTGTGTACCAGACTCTGATGTGGCACCAGTCTCTCCGTACTTGGCCCTGAGGGCCTCCCTGTGCCGAAAGTAGCGGTCCCTCTGCTGGATCGCTGTATCTCGCTCCTGGCGAGCGGTGTCTCTCTCCACAATCAGGGCATCCCTCTCCTCCGTCAAAGCCCTGATCTCCTCCAGAGCTACCTGATGTGTCTGTGTGAGGGTGGCATGCTCTCCTCTAATCATCGTCCAGCAGAAAGCAGTTTATGTCCTCCTCATCGCATCTATAGAGGGTGGGAGATGTCGTGGAAGCTGTGTCGTACCATGCTACGTAGCCCTCATCCACCCCCGTGTCATCATCATCTTTATCTCGTGGAGGGTGGGGCCTCTCTCAATGGGTGCGGGATCAAAATCGCAAATCCGTCTCTCTCGCTATCCCGCCTATACGGTGGTGTGTGAGGTGGCAGTCTTTATGTCTGTACTAGGCCAAAGCGTCTCAAGATATCGCATAAACGGGACTCGCTCCCACATATCTGGCCTACGGCCCCTGACCACCCGACTCCGTCTCAATGCTGCCAAGTGGGCGTCCTGACCAGCCCATGTCGGGAATGCCCGGTATGGCCTCCAGATGACCTGATCTGGTGTAAGCGTCCTGAAACGCTCAGAGTACCACTCGGCTGATCTACCTGTATCTCCTGCGGCCATGTCAGCCCGCCATCTCCGAAATCCATAATCAACACCCCCCACTGCTGCTGGCATCCAAGGAAGCCCGGATGGCCTGATCACTGCTATGTGCTCATATGCCCAGCAATGAAGCACAAAACTGACATCGATCCCTGTCCTCCGACCAGTGGTGTACATCCATAGCTCATAATATACCTGAGCTATCAGGGCATCGGCAAAGGCAAAAACACATGCACCGCAAGATGTCGCAACGCAGCCTAGCAAGAGAGTAATGGGAATCTCCCACCTCCCGAGTGCGGGGAAAAATAGGAGATAGCCATCTGAATCAAGGCTATCCGCCTGCTCCGAGGGCTATCCTGCCTGTACTGTGAGGCTATCCTCACTGCCCCAGATACTATCTCCGAGTCATCTGCTCTATCTCTGTATAATCGCACCAGGGCCCTCTGCTGCTGCTCCCGAGGTGTGATCTCGATCGGGTCCCCAGTAATCGGTAATCTGAGGATCCTGAATACATCCTCATGGGTGATCGTCATCTCACCCGTCCTGAACCAAAATGTGCACGTGTGGCTGTCCCACCGTCGCACTAATGCCCGCATGAGCTCCACATCTCGTGGCACTCGTCTATAATATCTGAAACCCCCGAGCCCGGCTAGCTCTAAATGCTGCCAGTCTGCATCTGTCACATCAGGAAGGATCGTCTCCAATAGCTCAGGGATGGCATCCCTCATATGAAGAGCCTCTCGTGCCTGCATCCACGACATCAAAAACATAATTAGTCTCTTATTTCCCCAAATCTCATCTTCCAAAAAAAAAAAAAAAAAAAGAATATCTTTCAATCGGCGTCGATTTGGTAAAATCGGCGTCGTTCAACTAGTCGGCGCCGATTAATACCAATCGACGCCGATCCAAAAAAATCGACGCCGATTAAACCAATTGGCGCGACCGCCTTGCCGGATGTAAATCAGACCCTGGCCTCCCATGCACAAAAAATCAAACAAAAAAAAATAAATTAAGAAAAGTGGGTTCGAAAATGATCACTTACCCCAGGTCGTGTCCTCCTGCGCTTCTGTCCGCTCCCAGAGGCTTCCATGATGCTCAAATCACAAATCTGGCTTTCTCTGAATCAATCGTCACGTTGCAAATAAATCGTTTACGTTTTCCGCTCACATATTTATATGATTTCGGGCGCCGATTTTTGGGTCGACGCCGCTTGTTTTGGTCGGCGCCGATTAGTTTGGTCGCCGCCGATTTTTCATGTCTGTTTGCCATAGTGTTGATGCTTGGCTTACTTATCTATCTGATCATTGTGGTGTGCTGAATTTTGCCTTTTGACGCATCTTTTCGATATCATTGTCTATTTCGGGTTTGTTCCCTTTGCGTGGGACACTTGTACTTTTTGGCAGCTTAGAGTTAAACGGGTCTGTAGGCACTAACGTCGTCTGATTTATGGACCGTCTAGTTGTCCCTACCAATGTGTCTCTCTTTAGATGCTGACTATTTTTGCAGTTCTCCTTACACTCATGGGTCTGTAGGCACTAACGTCGTCTCATGAGGAGACCGGCTAGTTTTCCCTACCAATGTGAGTTCCTTAGGTTGCTGCCTTTTTTGTTTATTTTTATGCGTCATCAATGATCAGATCTACTCCAGACATCCGACTGGGGCATCCTGCGTTTTCATCTACCTTTTTCAAACTCGGGATCGTCTGTTCTATCATCCATCCCATCCCTAGTTTGAGGGGGATCACATCACCACAAATTCTTCTCTTCTTCCATCTCCTTGTTTTTGTCTCATAACCTTGCTTATCGCAAGTTACTTGACAAAAAGGGGCAAAATGTAGACACTTAAAATTGGTTACCCAATTTAGTGTCCCTCTCATCCGTTTACTTGCTTAGGTAACCTGGGGCACGTTTGCGTCACCAACTATCCCCTTGGGATATTATCCAATTTGTGATTTAATCACTTATTCCAAATTTAATTCATCCCATCACATCTTACCCATGAGTGATTAAATATTAAATATTTAATTACGCTTCTTCCCATGCATCTTAATCACTTATCCACCCCAAATTTATTCTATCCATGTATCACATCTATTTTTAATCTTCCCTAAGCGGGATATTTTCCCGTAGTCGGGATAAGTCTTATCTTTTTCGATCATTTTTGGCCACCTCGGGAGTCTTTTCCGCGATCGGCGCCGACCCATATGGTCGGCGCCGATTTTCTAGGAGCGGCGCCGATTATAAAAGCAAGTCCAGAACTCAGTTCTAAGGACCGAAGAGACCGAAAAGAGATCACGAACGAGCAAAAAAATGAACAGGCGAAAAAAGAGAGCACTTACGCACGAACAGAGAGCGAGAGGGATACAGGGTGTGAGAAAGAGAGATCTTTTTAGCATCAATTGTCTCAGATTAGGACAGATCCTGTCCAAATCAATCCCTGAGAGGAGCACCGTTACTCTGTCCCTGTCACGACCATCTATCATCTGGTGACTCTGTTCCAGTATCTCGCCAACTTCGGCACATCCAGCAGACCACATTCACCTTCCAATTCCCGAATCTTGTCGCACAGTCCCTGATTGATTGATCTGTCTCCAGTCGACGCCGATCTTATCCAGTCGACGCCGATCCTCCTCAATCGACGCCGACCAGTCTCAATCGACGCCGATTCTACCCAGTCGACGCCGATTTCTCTGCAGATAGGTAAAAGGATACAGGTAACACAAATCCAGCATTTATTTCATAGTTCCTCAATTTTCGTACTTTACGTCATTTTAGATTTAGATTCTTATTACTGCAATCAGAAAATCTAGTCTTTATTTACATCTTTTATCATGTATGCTTCTTTTCTTAATTGAAAACGTGGACTGACATCCGCCGAGGAAGCTTATCGCTTCTCGGACCCGCTTCTCGGGCAGTCCACTTAAATATCTTTTAACGTGGTCTTTTTCTCACAAGCATCGGTGTTTTGCAAGTTATTCGGATCTATTGCACGAATTACTCGTGTGCGCCTCGCGTCTTGTCTACATTGGCTTCCTCATCCGTCTACATCTTCGGATCTAATCCATCGTGTATCGATTTTATTGGAGTTTTTCGGGGTTTTGTGTTTAGTTTGGTGCATTAACTTGGACAGTAACAAGCGCAAAATTCTTGATCTACTGATAAAGGTAAGCATTCATATGTAACCTTAGGACCATTGTTAGAAATAAAGTGTCTAAGAAAAAAATCCTCCATATCATAATAAGTACTAATTGATCCATAAGGTAAATGAGTGTACCATTGGAGTGCATCATAAAAAAGGCCATGAAAAAATCCTTTCAAAAAATAGATCATTAGAATAATCAAACATGGTTGAATGATAATGCTTGAGGTGTAAATAAGGATTCCTAGTTCCATCAAAACACAAGAAGTTAGGCATGATGAAGTCCTTTGGGAAAGAAAAATTGTGAATCTTTTTAGGAATAGCATTTTCATGTAAAGAATTATTGTAAATGGAAGCATAGTAGGATTTACTTTTGACGGTGAGTGTATGAATTTGAGATTGAAAATTGCTAACAACATGCATGAGAGATAGAATATCATGTGAAGGAATGGTTGGTGAAGTGAGAGGCATATTTAGAGGTTGGATCTTTCCATTGTGAGTGATCATGAGAATGTGAGAAGAATTTGGATGTGGAAGGAGGAGAAGGAGGTGGAAGAGGAGGAGAAGAACATGGAGGCTCTATGGGAATGCTAGATGTAGACTCGGGAGATACAATGAGAGGTATACTAGTGGTAGGATTATACTAATCTTGAACAACAACAAGAAGAAGAAGAAAGAGGTGGAACAGGAGGAGAGGAATATGAAGGCTATATGGGAATGCTAGATGTAGACTCCACTCGAGATATAATGAGAGATGTACTAGTGGTAGGAGTAGAATCATCATGAGTGATAAATTTAGAAAGAGAAGAAAGAGGAGTAGTAAATTCACATACATCATTCTTAAGAGAAGTAACATCATAACTAACATGTTCATGATCATCAACATAATTGACATCACTATCGGACATATTTTCACAAACAAGTATATCATCAAGAATGTCATCAACATAGAAAGAAGTGGTAGGAGTACTAATATCGATCTATCATTGCATTCATTAGAAGCATATTCATAAGTAGTAAGAGTAGGAGATATAGCGGTGCAGCCTAGAATTTGGTAAACACCCGGGTGCTTAGCACATCACTCAACCTAGGCGAGCACTCACCAAAGCACACAAAGGTACCAGGCCCCTCTTTAGGGTTTTTATTATAGGATGTTAGCATGATGAAGACTTAATGCATTCAGATCCATAATTAATACATCATTCTATAGTGCATGTATAGATCTAATTCTAGAGAACAACATACTAAATGATAACCATGATGAAATCAAGCATGCAAGAGCCAATTATACTTAGTATTAGTACTCTGGTTCAACAAATACACTCCATTATATAAAAACATAGGAATACATGAAGATTATTACAATAATAGCATTATATGCTCATGCATGTAATAGTTCTAACAACATACTCTCACAGTAATCCAGTTCTTACATACCACTCCTATAATACGTAGTTAATTACATATTTATAAGGGTGGGGACTTTCCCTTCACCACTTATCTAATCCCAAAATAGGCCACATGCTGAAAATATCCATGCACCTTTACAATAATAGGCTCACATGCAAGAATGCTAATAATAGATCTCTCTAGTTAACTGAAGTCCACAATTCTATATTTAGTCCGCATCCATGCAAAGTGATCCATATCTACTCTTCAAAAAATAGTTAATGTGTGTGTCACACAAGTTTTCATCCTGTTTGTGTTCTCTGCATGCCATCTTCCAAAAATAGATCATAATTGTGAAAATGGATAAGTCCAGAATCTATCTTTGTCCTCCGTACGTGAGATTCCTTCTTGATCTTCCCGCACTTTTGAATGCACTTTGATCTTTGCGTGAATATTTTATATAAATTTTGCTAAGTTTTATACATTTTCTCAACATTACCCCACACTAACTACATTTCCGCCCCATCAATGGTTACCTCCTTGAATTTTCAAAGAATAGAAAAACATAAATGGAAGATAGTAAAAGAATTTTCTATACAAAAGAATGAGTTACTCGGTATCATCACCCTCTGCTTCAACCGGAAGAATCAATCTGGATACTCTTTCTTTATCTTTACCTCTAACACCTACTATTCACTCAACGTGGCATGTGCCTTTTTAGGATATTCACTACAATAGATTCCAGCTCATCCTGCGAAATGTCTCCCTTCTCATTTTTAATACTAACATAATGGTAGCCATTACAGACATTATCCCTTTCCAAGAGATCCATCTTTTGAGCTATAATATTTCCTAGTTCATCCAATCTATTCTTGTGGGGCTCTCCTAGGCTGTTGCAAGGGCCTCACACTTTTGCTTCACCACTTCCAGTCTCTCTGTGCATCCCAATGTTTCATCCTTCATAGATTTTAGGACTTCATTGTCCTCTACCATTGTTCTTATTTTGATGACTACTTCTGGAGAGTATGCAGATATTCAATGCTTGATCCGCTTTCTTCAGCTCCTCCTCCCAAAGGGTTTGAAGTAGTGCCTCGTACGATGAAATTTTTCCAATCACTGCATCCTTTTCCCTCTTTGCCTCCTATTCAGGGTCTTTTGGCACTGGCACTTTAACTGGTCCCTCTTCAAGCACCATATCAACCAAAGTGTGCACATAGTGCATAGTTGAAGGGGAAATTTTTGGCACCTTGGGCTCTAAGTGTGGTCTTTCTTAGAGGATGTGATCCTCGATCTCCTCTGCCATGCCAATAAGAACTCCATTTTTTTATACTCTAAGTCATTCTCTTGATTGATGCATGTGATCTCTGTATCCTTGGCCTTAATATCTTCCCTCAGTACCCTAATATTTGCAGCTTTATCCACATTCCTCCTTACCACCTCTAAATATACCTTCACCAAGGCATTACTTACATATTCATTCGACACTACATGGTAGGTTTTACCATTATGTGTCTAGCCTGAGGTTCCTTCTTCAATCTTATTGATACACAAGATTCTTCACATACGTCGAAGTCTGGTTCATCCATATGTGTCTGCATTGACCAAGAGATGGTTGTTTACTTACACACATGGTGGGCATTTCCTCATCCATCAACTCCCATCTATACAATTCCTTAAGTCCCACATTGCTTTGGAAATGGGCGTAGATCAATTTTACTTGTGTCCCTAGCGTAGCCTAGGACCGGTGTAGCGCATCTTATAAGCGATCTCTTGTAATCTTTTATCTACCTCCTTTACTCCTTCTCCATCCTTCATTTCTTCATCCTTTGGCTCTTCTACATCCTCTGGTGGTGTAGGAGATTTAGGAATGCTCTCCTTAGACTCTTCCTCCTCCTCATCTAGCTTCAACTTTCTCCTTCTCTTCTTAGTTGTCTCCTTCTGTGGAGAGATTCGAGGTGATCTACGTGCACTAACTGTGGTGTAACACCTTGGGTTCTGGTTCTTCTGAATACCCTTTTGAAACAAAACTATCTCCATCGCATCATGAGGTCCTCATCGTATCCTTCTTACACCCGAGATGGTGTAGTCTTGTGCTCGATTTCTACCTTATCTGTAGGCTTCCTTCATCCTCTATGCTCCAAGACACCACTATCTTCTTATTCATCTTCCTCTTCATCCACCACTATAGTCTCTGTAGGTTATGGAGTTGGCACATTCTCTATTGTATGCTTACCCTTAGGCGGCCTTGGAAGCGCGAACTCATTTTCCACATATTTGTTGTTCTCCAGCTTGGGCTTGAGTTAAAATATACACAACACTTGCTCAACGTCTCCTACTACCAAGCTTACTAGATTCATGCTTATTACATCTGAGATAAGCCTCTCAATGTAGGAAGTCCATCCTAGATATACATATGTTTTTCTCATGGTGTGGTAATCACAATCTACCTTATCTGCATGACAAATTTTAGGTGGTGTGTATCTATGAACCGGTGAACTAATTCTGTAAGTAGCATTTTGTGAAGGCATATGGTAGTTTGCACCAAGGGATCCAAGCTCCATTCTTCATCACAAATTACGTGATGTAAAAGTGTTAGTAGACTAAAACTATACTACCTTACCCACCACCGAAGGTAACTCCTTCGGTATACGCCACTCTTCAAATACGTGTGAAGCCTATCATACCACATCTCTACCCTCTATTTAAATGGCCCACTCATGGTCCCTCCGCATAAGTACTTATCAAATATTTCTGCCAGAGACTTATTTTCCGTGGGGTACTCCCAAATCTTTTCCTTTGGCCCATCGGGCACTCCAATCTCCATAAACACCAAAGACAATAAAATAGTGCCAAAACTAATTTTGTCACATGTACACACTTCTTCAATGATTGTCTTTGTTATGTAATCCCTGATATTATAGACCACTCCTTGAGACATTTTCCTTACAACGTGTAACCACATTGTATTCACCTACGACCACCTTTCTTAGTCATTCAACTTTGTTATCAGATGTGTAGCTTCCTGTACTACTGGGTACTTCTTCAATTTATCAATGTCCATGCCGTAGACCCTTGGTATATCCAAGATCCTTCCTTGTCTCCAGGATCATTGCTTTATCTATTAATTCACTCTCTGATCTACTTCTAAGGCTTTTAATCCGTCACTATTGAAATTAAGGAAGTTGTGATTCTAATCCTCCATCGGAGAAGTAGAAGAAGTCCTCATGGACTCTTCTCATCAACCATCGATACAATGGTTCATATTTTCCAAAGTATGGAAGCTCGTATAACTGGTAGACTCCAATATGCTTTAGTAACTTCTCTCCAGCGTCATTATACACTGGCATGTCTTTTGATGTGTACTTGTTTGTTTTTGTGCTCAACAACACATCTAATTCCTTCTTATTATCAATGTGTGATGGTTGTAATCGCTGATCTTACATTTACGGATGTGGGAATCCCATTCTTGTCCCACAATCACACCCTTTGGATACTACATTTCTAATAAATTACTCTTGGGAGAAATTTCTTCTTCCACTTTGACCTTCTTCTTCCCTTTTACTCCTACTACAAGTGCTTTCTTCAGTGCCATTTGAAAATCTCTCCTTTTTATCCTTTGTAACAAGTTAAAACCCTAGTTTGAATCTTTGTGCCCTAGTGGAAATTGCGTGCCCTAGCTCTTTCATAATGCATCTGCTTCACTCAAACCCTTCACCTATGGGGACACAAGCTTCTTCTATGCATAAATCTTCTCTCCACGTCTAATTTCACACTCTTCGCACCTCCACATGATTCACTTGGCTCATTACACTTAGATCTTTTCAAATTCTCACAATTGTAATGGTAAGAATGAACTCGCATCCTGTCCTTATATAGATTTTCAAAAATTTAGTGCATTTATTTCTCCTTCACCTACCAACAATCCTCTCATTAATCGACCATCTTCGTTCTTTATGCATAGTACATCTTCGCACCCAAGCTATAACCTTCTAGCATGCCTTCCTACCTTCTAGCTGCAAACTTCTCTTTAGTGTGCCTCCATGTGCCCGAGTACCTCACCACTGCACCTTCCCTTGGTAGTTCCCATGGCCCCTGCTTACCTTGCATTATACTTTTTTCTTCATTCATCTCCACCTATGGTCCTTGTTTCTAGAAGAAATATCTTTTTTTACAATTCTCCAACTTGAATAGCACCCATAGTAGTTTGTTCCTTTCATGTGTACTTATTTTCAATAGTCATGTACCTGGATATCAATAACCACCCCACACTAATGGTATGTGCATTCTCTGCGCATAAAAATTCTTCAAATAATAATTAGCTTCTGGCACGCAAATGCACTTATTACACAAAAACACCAACTAAATTGACAAATCATAGTGACGAAGAAGGAAATACATTAAGGAAATGCAAAATTGAAAACCTAATCTAAATGGAAACATTGCCTTATTACAAACACCAAGAAGACTTATTTATAATAGGGCTTCAACCTAATCCCATTGAAGTACCTAGGTAACTATATTCCATCAAGTGCCTCTAATTGAAAAGTGCTTGTTTCAAGTATGTGAGTGATAACATACAACCCCAACTAATGTACCTTGAGTTTTCTGGATGGTGCAAAAATTAGAATCATAAAGGAGCACCATCTGTCCAATCTCAAACTTTTTATCCTTGATGTGCTTGTCATGCCATAATTTTTCCCTGGACTTTTCTTGTTTTTGACTCCAACGTGCTATTTCTCATAACTCATCTAGTTTGAGTAACTTTTCAATCTATTCTTCTAATGCTTGTTCATCAGCTAAACCTCCAACACACAATACACAAATAAGGTAGCATGAATTCTATAGGAAGAATTACTTCTGTGCCAAACACTAAATGAAATAGTGTGGCTTTGTTTAACCTTTTATATGTTGTTTGATATGCCCAAAGCACTGTAAACACTTTATCATCCCAATCCTTTCTTCCAACATCACATATTTTTGTCAATGTCTGGCTCAAAATTTTGTTGAAAGCCTCAGAAGTTCCATTAGCCTGAGGTTGATAGGGTGTAGTAGTCTTATGGTGCGTAATCATAAACTCATCCAATAATATTATGATTGTTTCATTCAAAAAAAAATTTCCCCTATCAATGGTCAAATTCAAAGGACATCCATACCTTGTAATAATATTTTCCCATAAAAACCTAGCTGATGTAGTCATTGTACAATATTTTGTAGGCGTTGCTTTTTCCCACCTTGTCAGATAGTCTGTGTAAGTGATGATATAGTGTGATCTAGTCTTGTGATTGGCTAGTGAAATAGGACCCACAAAATTGATAGCTCATTTTTCAAATGGTTATGTACTAGTAATAGGTCTTAGAGGTATTTCATCTCATTAACCTAGTTTCCCAAGACATTGACAATGATCACAAGCCTTGCAATATGCCATACAATCTTTTATACGGGGTCTCCAACCATAATCAGATGAGTATAATCTTACAAGCAAAGTGGTATCACCTATATAGTGGCCACTTGAAATACCACCATGAGCTTCCTCCATGATATCTATACGCTCATGTTGATGTACATAGTGGTGCAATACTTCATCGGCATAACTTATACGAGTGTCATCGCTAATCAACATATAGGGTGTCACATGCATATAGCAAGTTGTTTCTTCTCTAAGTATTTCATTCCTTCTGGTGTCATACCTATTCGTAGAAAGACAACAATGTCCTCTAATTCCGATGGCATGCATTGTAACCTATATAACTGTGCATCGAGCATGGTATCTTCAATTGCCTATGCTTCTTCTCCTAACTGTATTATGGATAAATGGTCTGGTCCAAAATTACTTTTCCCTAGTTTTACCATAACTATGAAATAAAATTCTTGAAATAAGAGTACCCATCAACATATGTGACCCCCAAAATGGGATTGTTTACCAAATACTTTAATTCCATGTGATCTGTATAAAATACAAATGGTGTAGCTAGTAGGTACTATCTAAATTTATGTAGCACATAGATCATTGACAAAGCTTTGTGCTCTGTAGTGGTGTAATTCTACTCTGCAGGAGTCAACTTTATACTAGCAAAATAGATAGGATGATCTATAATACCTTCTCTAGGATGAGCCAACACCGTGCCAATGATCATGCCATAGGCATCCACATGTACATGAAATGGTTGGTCCCATGAAGGAAATCACATAATAGGTGCGGTAGTAAGTTTCTTCTTCAATTTATTGAATGCACGATGTTGCGGTTCCCCCCAGTAGAACACACCTTTTCCTTTCTGTAACTCCTCCAAAAGTGCGGCAACTTTGGCATACCCTTTTATGAATTTCCTATAATACCTTGTATGAACCAAGAATCTGAGCACCTCACTTTGACTGGTAGGTTATTTTAGGATGATAATGACTATAACCTTAGCTGGATCAACTAACAAACCTTCCTTGCAGATTATGTTTCCTAATAGTATTCCAAATGGTGTAGAAAATATGCACTTTTGATGTTCAAAGAGATACTCAAATGTCTACATATTTCAAACATTAAGCTTGATTGTCATAATGATCTTTAACCAGTCCATACACCGTCCAATCACCTAAATAAACCTATAAGAAGTTGTGAATAGGGTAAGTGCACCAAGTTGGGGGACAATTAAGTGGACATCAAATCCTGAATTTTACATTAAAAACAACAAAACATCAAATTTAGTCTTCCACGGACTTGAACCATGCCGAAAAGTAAAAACTATGTCATAAAAATGGTACCATTGCGTAGGGGAGACTATTAGCTTTGTAGAAATACTAATTTTAAAGTGAATAGAAGAGGATAAATATCATTTTATAATTTTTTACTAATAGTAGGTCTTTAAGACACTTTTTCCTATGAATGTTTATGTCTATGTTTAAGACTGCAAAATTTGTTTCACTTATCAGAATGTGATAAAACTTATACCATCCCAACCATGGTGAAATTATATACATGTTCAAAAAAAAAATTATTTGATTTCAATATTTTTTGATGAAGTTATGGCGGGCAAACGGAAAGTGCTCTGTTTTCTTTATGTTTTCATACCACTTTCACGGAAAAAATCATAAAAATAAAATATTACTCAAAAAAATACAAAATAAAATCCATCCCAAGATAGATAGTGGCATATAACTTCTCACCAAAGGAAAAAAATATATATCAATTTTTGGTCATCCAAATTGTGGGCAAACGGACTATAATCTTATCGGCGTTTTTAAAAAAAAAATACCAAGTCATTGAATTTTGAGTACTCTATTTAATATAGTTAATCTTATCCATTTTTACAAAAATTAGTATTTTAGAAACTAGATTCGGATTCTACGATTCATATTAATATAATTTTGTCTAATTTTGAGTGTATGTATTGCTAATAATCCCTACTTGCTGATATTATGTTGTTATTTTGCAATATGATGTCCACGGATGACCCTATATTCATCTCCATCAACTTCTCGCACTTACCCAATAAAATATTTAAACGCCCGAACAAATATGCATGAAAATACAACAAGCACATTTTTAGTCCAAAAGGCATCACAATATAGGAAATGCTGCCCCATTTAGTAGTAAAAGTAGTATTTTCTAATCCTCTGGGAAATCCTAACCTAATGATACCCAGAGAACCCATCTATAAATGAATAGATTTTTCACCATGCAACGCGTCTTCTAGTATTTCCTCGGTGAATGGCATAGGAAAGGGGTTAGTCACACATGTAGTATTTAGCTCCTTGTATTCCACATAGATCCTAGTCTAACCCATCCTTCTTGATACCGATCACCATTGGACTAACCCATTCGACTTGATTAAGGGACTCGATGATTATAGACTTCAACATTTTATCAATCTCTTCTTTGACCTTTTCGTGTAAGTTTGGGTTCATCATGTAGGGTCTCTTTCTAACTAGGCACACACCCTATTTAAGATTTATCTTCATCTCCCTAATGATTCATGCATGCCTTTAAGTTCATGGTACCCCGAGGGAATAAGTCTTGATAATCCCATAGTAACTCTATGATTTTTATCACTTCAAAGTCTGACCAATAGTCTCTAATTATGGCCTCCTTAGGCTCAATATCTGATCCAATATTCACTTTCTTTTTCTTCATAGGTTCATGATATGTGCACATGGTCTTATCTATACTATCCAAAACCTCATGCCTACCTATTGAATGGTCTACATCTAGATTTTCTACTTCTTCATCATCCACTAAGTAGACCATTTTTCCTTTTTCTTTCTCAAGGCAAGCGCGTTTAAGTAGTGTGGCATCTGTCTCTATTTCTTCAACAAAATGTGCTCCTGATTCCCCTTCATCAAATAACTCTTGAATGAGTTCCTCTGCCTTGGCACTATCCCCCATAGTTAAGTGCTTTATAACCTTTAATGCTTCTTCTACCGAGAGGCTTGGTAGAGAAGAAGTCAAACATTGGATCATCCTTGTAATTAAATCCTGCCAATTTCTAGTCTCTCTATGGAGTTTTGCATATACATACCAAGCATGCACGCAGCCTTGTAACGTGGAATAAAACTTGTGCACCTAGAGCGAAGATGGAACAACTTCATGCCCCTTTGTCTAGAGTCTCTCACACTATTGAACATGGCATTGAACAAGTTGATTACCATGATAATTACATATTTGAGTAGGTGCATTGCTCCTCAAGAACCTAGTAGCAAGAGCAATCCTAATTTCATTCCATCCTACAAGATTATCCTTGTGGACCACCCACTAGCACACTACTGTCCTGCGTAGGGTATATGCTAGCATATTCCTTCTCTCCAACTGGTCTACCCATTATTCCTCCATGGTGCGCAGGAACACCATAAGGTCTCCTTCTCTAGTGTAATGAGGTACCAAGTTGTTACCTATTCTCCTGATATAACATGGTCTACTATCCCTAGAAAATATACTCTTTACTTCACACCCCACCAACTCATAAGTGCTATGAGCCCAATTATCACAAGCAACACTTGTAGTATCGCTGATAGACTGTGCATCCTCCCACTGAATGATTCCTTCTTTAGATGGATCAAGCACCTCTGGATCCCATATGCGCATACATAAATCTGATTCAGGTCTTCTTCACTCAAGGGCTCAACATAGGGCACATATTTTCCATCTGTTAATGGGATAATAACCCTTTCCTCCTTGTTTTCAAAGTTGATATAACCCTTGTTGAACCAAATATCATCATTATTTACATAGTATCATAGATACCCCCAAGAGAGCTATGGGAAGCTATTTTCCTCTGCAGCACTAAGACCTCAAAATCTCTAGTGAACTTGGCTCCTTATATGGTAATGGATGCATCTTTTAAAACTCGATGGGAGTGGCCTTAGTCGATTAGCCATGAACAATACATTAGAGGATGGTTGCAATGGGGTCTCCCCATTTTTACCCATGCATCTAAAGTAAGAACATTGAATTCTTATGCCTGTATCAATCAATATATTACTCAATAGCCACCCATCCACAACAACATTCAAAGTGATTTCCTTGTCATAATCTAGGCTATGAGGGGGAAGATTTGCATGCACGATCTATCGACATCCAATCTTATTACTTGTGAATGAGTGTTTCCTTTAACCAATTACCTAAAATTGGAATGATATTCTATTGGAGGAACATTTTACACACTTCTCTCAAGTCATCCATATCAGTTTGGACCATCTATGATGCTTTCTTTTGCTCCATTTTCCATGATTTCTCATTTAAATACTTTATTTCACCCGAAGATTTTGAGTACCTCCATGGTTTCCGATAAACCTCCTTCGATGGGCAAGATCTAGGTATCGTTCATTTAAAACCTCTTCCTTAGTGATGGTAGTCCTATGCTGCAATGCTTCTTTGGCATGCACCACTTCAGCGCAGGTAGTGATCCTTACTTGTAATGCCTCAAATTCTGGTTCCAACTTGGGCATTCACTAATTTTCCACAACACATTGTATCCTAACCATCCCATGCACCTTTTTTTATTATTTATGTTGCTTGCTAAGATGATCATACAAGTACAGGAATTCCTCATAACTATGATTCTTTCCACAGAATGAACATGTAATATTCTGAGGACATTCACACCTGTAGTGGTCAAAAGATCCACATGGATAACATTTTCCACAAGGGAACTCACCTCTTCCACCACCATGGCCTCATCCTTCGAATCCACCATGGTATCCTTGACCTCTGCCATGATCACCTTCAAAACTCCCTTCATTCCGATCATCACACGTCTGGTTTTGATCCCGATCTGATGTTCATTCTTTCCTTTAGAGTTATCTAAAACTCATGTCTTTCATACACCAATATCTATAGCATCATGGATCTAACCAATCAGTTGTAGTCTGCATTTCATGAGTCATGGACCTATAGATTTTACAGTAGCATGAAGTTTTCTTCCTTATCGCATTGTAAGTAATGGGCAATGACTAGCATCATGGTTTAAATGGCATATCTCAAAGTCAACAACAATGAGTAAGTGCACAAATATGTGGGGAAAAATATCCTTTGTGTGACCTTCCACTTCACAATCTATGCACCAAATCCCCATGTGTATGTCATGTGTTGAATTTTCTGATAGCTTCTCCAACTGATTTTCCATAGCTATGATCTATGCCTCTAAAATGGGCTCACCCCAATGTCTATACTTCCAACTACCTCAACACGTAAATTTTCTTCAAGTGCTTCACGTGGATTAGTGTATGTCTTATGTGATAGTTCCCTTCTAAAAGGTGTAATCAGGCCTAACAAACCATTGCGCATGTTGGCTTGCATGAATATCATAAGAAATCTTAGATAAAAGTGTTTTGAAATGAGCATCATACTCTTTGACACTCTCAGTAGTGCCTTACTTAATATCCTTGAGTATGCTTATACTCTTCTACTCGAACTCAGGGATGTGAAACTCTTTAAGGAAAGCATCTTTTAAAGTTGTATAGTCTACGCAAGTCTGATTAGGGTCAAACTTTATGTACCAGCTATGTGCGCGCCCTTGTAACATAGTAGCAAATTAGCTTTCCCTACGCTCAGAAGCCATGATTCCTTTTGCATGCCACATTATTTCACACATGTGCATGTGTTCAGTAGCATATTCTATGCCCCTATACTCTAGGAGATGAAGAGACATCTCCATGTAAATATTCTAGGGTTGGTGTAGACCTTGCCCACCTGATCTAGAACCTCTTGTGTTTCCTCTACCTTTAGAACCACTAGATCCACCAGAGCTAGAGCCACCTATACCTTCTAATCCCAAACTGTTAGCTGGGGTTGAACCAGAAGATGTACTTCCATGTGTCCCAATAGTAGTATTGAACTGTACCCCGACAGTCTACGAAGTGTTACTACTCCCAGAAGAGAGTCCAAAATCTATGTGCTTGAATTTTGTGTGGATGATACACCTAAAAAGGTACTCCCATATAATAATGAATACATTTGCACTATCATTAATGTGCTTTTTATATGACTCACTCCTTCTCTCTTAATACTGAATTAGCTTGTTGACTATTTGTTATACTATATACTAGAAGACTAAGCACAAGGGAAAATTTTCTAGGTGGATTCAAATGCACACCCATGGCCCTAAGTTGTTTATTAGTACACTTCTACGTGAGGCTGAGGAGGGTTCCCTATCACGCTTTCCCAAATGGGAGAGTTCTTGATTCTCAAGTTCCACGTCTTCTACGTGAATTTCAAATCCTTCACAAACTATCTCTCTCCACAATGCCATTCTCTCTAAAACATCACGTTGCTTCTCTATCTCCCTCTTGTGTTCCTCATTATACTTAAGCCACCTTTCCTCTCTCTACCTCTCTGTCGCTAGGTCTTCCATCTTTCACCAATCCTACTCCTGGCCCTACGCGTGGTGGGGTTTAGTTAGTCATTGGTTTACTCTCCAAGTTCAGGGTTACCATCAAAATTTTGATTGCCATTGGAATTCCTTGTAGGTAAGTTCCCCTTGGATATCATAAAAATTGGAATTCAACTACCTTTAGGAATGAATAAGTGGAAATTTAGTACTCCAAGATATAGCTATTCAAAACACCACGTATCCACAGCACGAGTCCAAATTAGATTAGCATCATAAAGGGTCTAAAATTCTTCCTACACCCAAATAAGTGTGTGATACCTCCAATTCCATTTAGACGTATAATCAACCAGCCACTCGTATAATTCTACTAGAAAAATAACAAAGATTCTTTCATATAAATAGTCATATAGATTCTACTCCACCCACGTGTGTGTGTCAAACTCAGATCCGGTGTTGAACCTCCATGCGTATTCTTCTTCTAGGTCATGTATCCAATCCTCAACACTTGCTAGGGTCAATTGGTATGTCTTCATCATGAACCATCCTAAAAATAATTGAAAAAAGGTCTTGACAATGGAACCAATGATGCAACCTAGAATTTACTAGTAAACACTCAAGGTGCACTAGCACATCACTCAACCTAGATTGAGCACTCACCCAAAGTGTGTAAAGGTACTAGGCCCTCTTTAGGGTTGTTGTTGCAGGATGTTAGCATGATGAAGACTTAATGCATTCATATCCATAATTAATACATCATTCTATAGTGCATGTATAGATCTAATTCTAGAGAACAACAGACTAAATGATAACCATGATGAAATCAAGCATGTAAGAGCCAATTATACTCAGGATTAATACTCTAGTTCAGAAAATACACTCCATTATATAAAAACACAGGAATACACAGAAGATTCTTACAATAATAGCATTATATGCTCATGTGCGTAATAGTTTTGACAACATACTCTCACAGTAATCTAGTTCTTACATACCACTCCTATAATATGTAGTTCATTACATATTTATAAGGGTGGGGACTTTCCCTTCACCACTTATCTAATCCCAAAATAGGTCGCATGCTAAAAATATCCATGCACCTTTACAATAATAGGCTCACATGTAAGAATGCTAACAACTAATATATCCTAGTTAAATATCATTCGCAATTCTATCTTTAGCTTTGTATCCATGCAAAGCACTCCATAGCCACTCTTCAAAAATAACCGATGTGTTTCATGCAAGTCTTCATCCCACTTGTGTGCTTTGCATGTCTGTCTTCTAAAAATAGATCATAACCGTGAAAATGACTAAGTTCCGAATCTATCTATGTCCTCTGTACGCAATTCCTTCCCAATCCTCCCACACTTTTGAATGCGCTATGCTCTTTCACATGAATATTTTGTATGACTTCTCGCTAAGTGTTATACATGATTTGTTAAACAATAACTTTGCATTCATGACTACTAGTAGAAATAAAATCATGCACATGTACATATTCAACATTAGAAGTATAAGTATTGACATCCATATTGATTCAATAAAATCTAATTATTTTATTAAAATCTAAATGCAAAGATCTGTTGTAAATGATATACAATGGAATATAAATGCTAGAAAAATTATTTAATTTTAACTATGAAAGGAAATGAGAGGGGTAAGGTACTTATCTAAATTTCACTTATCCCGCAATGAGTCTAGACTAGACAATATGATGAAAAAAAAGCATATACCATCACAAAAACCACGTAAAAATGCGGTAGAGGTGAAAATGACTCGATTTGGGGTGCCCACGAGCATCCTAGGCATGTTTCTAGGTGCCTTGGTCTATAGAAAAGGTCAGAACTTGGTTCTAATATGGTCACTAGGGCTTCGCACTTACTCACATTTGGTTGTCTTTATGTTGCACTTAGATCCCCGAGGTACCTATAAACCTACAATGAAGTGTAGACCTATAAAACCCTTGAATAGACATCAAATCCTAAAAAGGAAAGATTCAAAATGAGGGTTTGAACTATGCTCAGTTGTCACAATGGTAAACTTATGACTGAGTGCTACACTACATCTAAGACCCAATGTAGTTTTGTGTGCTTGTGTGTGAAATAGTGCTCCTAGGTCACCCTCATGCCAATGATGCCAAGATAATGGGTGGTAACTAGATAAAATGCAAATGTGTGGATGGAATAGAATGAACTCCCCTTCCTATGTAGTGTGTATGTAGAGTAATGTGCCCAAATGTAGTCCCTTGCTCTATGTAGATAGCTATCCCTTGATAAGAATTTTCCACCCTTATAATGGTATGTATATTGTGTTTATATAGGGATATCTTGTTCAAATTTCAACACTAATGACCCGACATGTTGAATGGTACCTCAGGAGACAAGAGGGAAAACCAAAAAGACCGACCTCAAATTTCAAAAATAAGATCAAACATAAAGAGGACACGAGTGCCCAGGAAGGAAAGGAGTTCCAGGCACTAGTGTCCAGCCCTAGGTGCTAGTTTCTAGAGAAGTGATGATAAATGAGTGAGAACTGACAGACATGGATCCCTATGACCTAACTAGAACTGTGTGTATGAGTGACAAGTGTGAGAGATAAAAGTAATAAATACTAACAAGACAAATGGATGGAATATGGAATGGGTAAAGAATGAATACTTTTCTTATGCAACCATATGTAAAACAACATACTTGGCAATCTAGTTAATAGAGTAAGTGTTTAATTTTGTGTCTACATTTGCCCCCACTTTATGTTGGTGAGTGAAATCTTGGTAACATAAAGTAGATAGAGATGCATACCGAGATAAGATTGGATAATCCCATATCAGTTAAGTACATGAAGAGTGTAGTATAAGTACATGTTAAATGAGAACATATAGTGTGGCGAACCATGGATCAACATGTTGATCCATGTGGCATAACAAGAGACGTAAGACCGTTATGAGGAGTACTAAGCAAGATTGATGATTGTGGTGTTGAATGATTGGATATTTCAATTTTTTTCATTGATGAAGATGTGATGGGGTAGGGAGTGATTAGTTCCCAACCTAATTATGTGTGTGTGAAAAATTGAGGATTTGGGCATCCTACCGCCATAGGAAGAGTGTAGAGAGAGAGGTCTAGTTTTACTCTCCAACTTTAACTACATCCTCAAAATATCTAGCCATTGTAGATGGAAAAAGATCATATTTTATTGATTTGGATCCAATTTTGATCAAATGTGATAACCCATATAGGAACAATATAAGAAAGGCAATGACATCTCATTTCCCCACTCCACAGTGTCACCGCAATGTGTATGTGTTGGCTTCCAAGTTAGGTCATGCGGAAGAAGTTGCAGAAATGTGGAATAACCTCGATGTTATGTCATCGGGAAAGTGGTGATATAACTCCCAAGTTATGTCATCTGGGATGATAAATATGTTGTGTTCATGTTTTTAATTGATGTGATTTTTGTTGTAAAGTTTTGAATGTGTGTGATTGATTGATTGGTTACTCATGGAGAGATTTTACAATTATTTCCCCCAGGTTAGGTCATTAGGGGAATCGATAGAAAGTGATGTGAAATGTCACATGGTGTATGAGAAAATGTTTGATAATGATGGGTTAGAAATGTAGATTGATCACGTAATGGTGTAAGGGGAATTATAGGATGAACCTAATTGTATGCCCCTCTTTTCGGAAAAAGGGGGAGTGGTGATGAAAATGAACATTGAGCCAAAAGTAAGCGACAATGATATAATGGAGAATGTATGATAGATGTCACAAAAGTATGTGTATATCGAATGGGAATTATTTCAATGAGGAATATTTTGTGTGAAATTTACATGATGCAATAATAGGTAGAATTATGAAAAGAATGATGCAAACGAGATATAAATAAGAGTAAGTATGCTCAAGATATGATTGAAATTGTGTAATATATTAGTTAAGAAGGTGATCACAAATAATGACTATAGTAAGGTAGGTAATGGAGAGTTACTATAAATAGTAATGTGAAAAAGTGAATAGGCAATTCATTTGATTATTGCACTAGTGTGATTGTGAGCTCTGGGTGTGTGAAGATGCCTCAAGTGAGAGAACCACGATTGAGTTGGTTTGAGATGGTAGCGGTGGATGTGACATCATGTATGATAGTGGAGCTAGTGAGTTTGATTTATTTTTTCAAAAAATGTGTTGATATTAGTCGTTTTTGATGAATTTTTGCAAAAAAATTGTTTATGAATTTCTTGTCATTTTAGACCCAGACAAGAGCGGTGAAGGAATTAATGATCCCTAGAAACTAACACCTGTGCATGGGCACTAGTGACTTACCTGGGTGCCCTAGTTATGCTTCTAAGTGCTAGCATTCTAGAAAGAATGGGTTGAGAGTATATTGTTGTAGATGTGAAAATGGATGTTTGTTGATGTTTTTGTGGCTAATTTTACATATGTATGTTATTCTAACACCGCATTTCTTGTCATTTTGAGGTGTGTAGAGGGATATCCACTCACGAGAGTTTTGTGGTGGTTTCCATTTGAGTACATTGATAGGATTAGGGTTGTTAGATGATGAGTGGGATGTTCTAGACCTTGTATGCTTATGACACATGGCGAGGATGGGGATGTGCCCCATAATATGTCGATGATCACAAATTTTGTGAGCGATGGTATGTGGATACTTGTACCTTTTGGTTACCTACAGGGGAGATGATAATTAATTTAGAATATGTGTTTGCATACTATGATTATCTATTGTTGGTGAGAGGGTTCAAGTTATGGCTGTGGATGATGCTCAAAGGAAGATGAGGGCCACTAGGTGATATTTTACGGGACCCGAGTTCATACCGAGGTCCACATTATCCTGGATGTTATTTTGAGATCAAGGGTTCCACGATTACAAAAGTTTATTTCCATTGTGATTACATCGTCGATTTTGGTGGAGGGTGGTGGTGTGGGAATCTTATATAAGATGCATGACATATGTCATCGGATAGAGAGGAGGAGAGCACAAGGTATTCCCTGAGCATGTTGTCTATTGGACCACTGTATAGGGATCTATACATATTTACACAGGAGGATCATGGGGGTGGTATTGGAGCTACCACATTACTACATGTATGGGCCTATGAGCATATTGCGGTATTGAGGCTAGTTGGTGGACCACGAGGAGAGTGGGCTAGGCCAGATATATTTACAGGGAGATGGGTAGGTGTTCATGGAAGGAAGATGGACACAACACCTATAGAGCTATGTTAGATTGTATGGGGCTAGAGGCCATGATATGGAGGCCATACGAGAGAGTACAAAGGATATCTAGAGGATGCAATAGAGCTATTATACATTTGAAAAAATGTGTGGCTAGAGGATCGGGCTTCTAGGGGTAGACAAGTTATTTTAGGTAAATAACATATCACAATAGTTTGATATGGCCCAGATGCACCCCTAGATCCATATGTATGGTTGAGATCCATTGGGGCATTAAAGAGGATGGATCTAGACCAAGGCACATATGAGTGCGGTGAGTACCTCTAGGGACAAACGAGGATGATACAAATGATAGAGCCAATAGATGTGGATGGCGTGGGTGTACAGAGAGGGCTACCATGTATGGTGGGCATCACAATGATGGGTGTTTTTATTTATTGTGTTTGTATATGCAAATCTGAAGCACCGCTAGGTGGAGGAACAATGGGGTAAGCACATGCCTCTAATAGAGTAGTGATAGGGATAGTAGAGTGTGAGTATTTATATAGTGGTGTTTGATGATTTGTTATTTGGTTGTGTAATTATTGTTGTTGTCTAATGAATTTATCTATGGGGTGCAAGTGATGTTTATTGGTCATTGATTGTGGACACATCCATCCACACATTGACGTGGAATGTACCCACCGATGTACTTATGGGTGGAGGGATGTAAAAATGATAGATATTGGCCAAAATGTTGGCCATTTTCTTTATTTTCATGAATCAAAATGGAATGTTGCACTTAGATAAGCAAGAATGTGGTTAGAGGAAGAATAGGCATCTAATTTTAGGGTTTAACTAAGTCTTAGTTCGTTATGGTGAGTGAATGTTGACTCCTAGTAAAGGGGAAATATGCTAAAAATAGGTTTATGATGAGCTTTCTAGGTGAGGGGTGGGATGAGGTGTCTAGGTGAGGTGGAAATTAGTTTTAATTAAGGTAATTAAATAATGAATAAAGTAAGGATGAGTATTACTTTAATTATAAATAATTAAACTAATATTAATGTGGGGTAAAAGGGTCATGGTTAGGTGAATATGTTTAAGTTGGCTATTCGAAAAGGGACCAAGGGGAGTGTGACCCAATTTTGGTGTCTACATTTTTCCCCTTTTTTACGTAGCTTGTATTGGTAAGCAACCGACAAAAATAAGAAGTGATTTCCCATGTATGGGTGAAGGTGATCCCTCTCAAACAAGGCAATCGATGAGGTGTAATATGGAAGCAAAGTGAATGGTTTGATAAATGTGTAGTTGGTGAAGATAGGTGGGGAAGGGTATGAGTACTATGGGATAGGGTGATGGTCAAATCAGGTAATAGGTAATAGGTCGGGGTCAAAATCGTGTGGTAATGGATCAAACAATGGAGTACTAGGTCTAGGTTGAAGAGTTTGCAAACTCTACATCGTCTAAGGTCGATAGGTTTATCCAAACAAGGGTGAGGTGATTAAGGTATCCAAGGTATAAGATATGGTCTAGAAACACAACGTAGGTTAGGTGCAGGAACATTTAGGTATGTTCTGGTACACTAAAGGTTTAGTCGGGATAAATGACACGAAATAGGAAAGGTATGGTTTTTAGGCTAAAATAACATAGGTAACAACATCACAAGGTATAATGAGTACATAAGGTCAATGGTCACACCAAGTAGGCCAGGTTCAAGTAAATAGGTCATGGCATGGGTAAGGCCAAGGTATAGGTAAAATAACAATTCCTAAGATGCAACAAAGGAAATGTAGGGGTAGTGTGGGATCGTAGGTATGGTTCCATAGGTATCTGGAATAATAAAAGGTGTGTGATCACTAATGGTTGTAGGTAAAAGGAAGCTTAGCAAGGCCAAATAGTTATAAGGGTTAACCATTGCGGTTATAGGGTGACCAACGTCGATTGGCTAGGGCACAAATATGACCGGCGCCACAATCAAAGTCAGTTTGGTTTATAAAATAAAAATTCCATATTTAAAAGAATCATTGTTGTGTTGTGATTTTAGAGAAAACAACATAGCTATTTAACATTTTGTACCTTTTCAAGAGATAAGGACAAGGCATCGATCGAGCTAAGGTGGAGATTATGAGTTGGTGACAGGAGCTAGTAGACGGGTCCACAAGAGCGGTGTGGTTAATTGTGATTGGTTGGAGGTGAGAGGTGGATTGGGACATGGTAGAGGCATGAGAGGGCTTGGGTGTGGCACTAGGATACAGCCGACGTACCACCATGCCAAAAGAACCAAGATGAGGTAAGATTTAATCCCATTTTACACTTGTTAGTTGAAATAGTTTGTAGAAATTGGTTTGGGTAGAAACGGTTTTGGGTAGGAATTAAATTTGAATTTGGAAGTAAAATTGATGAAATGGGAAGGGTAGGAAGTCCAATGTGGGTCAAATATGGGTAGGGGAAAGCTAGTGGAGGTTTGGGTAGGATAGGATAGGATTTAAGGTTAATATGGTCAAATTGTGGAAAAAATGGGGGAGGGTTTTGTGGGTTTGGTTGGCACGATAGTGATCGATGTTGGTTAAGGGTGGCCGACGTTGGTAAGCTATATTCGACATCGGCCAAAATAGTAGGTTACTGATGTTGATCATGATGGACCGATTCTAGTCACTAAGGACCAATGCCAATTGGATTTTGAGGGAAAATGTGTCGAGATAGGGTTATGGTGGGAGTTAAAGAGAAAGTGGGGTAGTGAGGTATAAATGTAAGTGTGTTGAGAATGGGTAGTATAAAAGGTATATATGATATAAATTGAGAGGTGGTAAAGTGGGATGGGGAAATAAATAATAAGAATTTCAGGAATAGGTTAGTCGGTAAGTGATATGTGAGGTATGATCAAAATTTAATAATGGTGTGGTTTTGATGGGTGTAGGCTAGGGACCGATTGCAGATGAGAGATAGGGAACTACCTCTATTATAGTGGTCAAGGGAGCATGATGGAAGAGGAGTGGCAACATGTTACAAATGTTGGCCTTATTAGGGTCGAGATGATATAGGTACATAGTTCAGGAGTCGAGATTTATGGTCACACTCATCAATAGATGGGATTCAGTGACCGACACATTTCATCTGCCAACGGGTGAGAGCATAATCACCCTAGAGGACGTGTACAGGATCCTGTAGTTATCGATAGTGGGGGTGAGAGTTTATTCTATTTATTTAGAGGCATCATAGGAGCTGATGTTGATGACATTTAGAGAGGAGATGGAAGAGATGAGGTTCCATAGTGTGATCCTGAGCTATGGATACATGTACGTAGCCTATTTTGAGGAGATGAGATTTGTGGTCCACGATCATGAAGGAAGTGTGTTGTTTTGTGTTGCTAGATGCGAAGGGTGAGAGATTCCCATGGGCATTGATGGGGATCTCCATGACATGATAGAGGATATGAATCATTTTACTTGGGTACCAACATACTTGGTGTAATTATACATGGATTTCGGGCCTACGGGTGGTTGTAAAGGTACAACTCCCACCGAGCGTGCCAAATTTTTTCACCATTTTCTTTATGGATTTGATAAAATAGATAAGGTGATGGGCTAAGGAGGAATACCTATTGTAATGGTTGGTTAGAGGTTATGTGTGCATTCTGACTTCTTGATCTAATGCTAATCGAGAGCTTCCTTTTGGCTAGGAGGAACTACCTGAAATACAAAACAAGACCACAAAAGAGAGTTAAACAATATATGTCAGTGGGTTGCCTAGTGTGTGCTAGATCCAGGAAGTGTGGTACTTCCTTGGTGGTAGTCAACCCACTATTTAATACAACTTAATGTAAGAAATGATGTAAATAAATAATGTCCTACTATAGTTGATATGATTTAGGTATCTCATTCAAATACAATAAACAAATCTAATATAACATGCTAGGTTATGATCAGATCTGGAAGTAGGGTAGGTAGTCAAGGTGCTGGAACAAGTCAAGGTTAGATTTTGGGTAGCTTGGGTTACTTGGATGTAGGTTATTAGGTTTATGTTATTGGCAGGATTACCAAATACAGAGATCGATGTCGGTCAGGTATGACTGATGAAGGTTTAGAGAGAACCGATGATGGTCATGGATAAGCGCATCAGTATAGGCAGGATGGTAAAAACTCAATGAAACTTGGTTTTGAGAACTTTTTGAGGTAAGAAAGTGAGTGTGAGGAAAATGGCTAGGTTTGCAATGGTGTTGGGGGTACTTAGAGGTATTCAGGAATCAAGTATAGGTGATTAAATGATTATGGGTGATGGAATGGTTTGATTCACAAGAAGGTAACAAGGGTGGGATGAAAATGCAAATAGATGCTAATAAACAGAGATGAAGAAACTTTGTAATTTGAATAAGTATGAAATGATAGAAGGTTAGAGATACACTTACTGGTGTTTACAGATTTGATGGTTGGGTGATGGTGATGGTGGATTTATGGAGTGGTGCTCTGCCACAAAATTGCTTCCGAAATGCTACCATGAATGAAAATACCTTCGGATATGTCTTGGTGCTGGCTATAGTTTTCTAAATGTGTAAAAGGGCTTTGGTTCTTTCTTACATGTAGATGTCCTTTGTTCCAAAAATCGTGAATGTGGCCAACCTCTTCAAAAAAGGTTACCGAAATGAATATATGGTAACCAACGATGGTTTAGGGTGACTAATGTCAATTTCGGGTTGACCGGCGTTGGTTAAGGTGGGAAATCCTAGGTTTACTAAAAATGACAGATCTTGGCCAAAATGTTGGCCAACTCTCTTTATTTTCACAGATCAAAATTGAATGTTGTTCTTAGATAAGTGGGAATGTGGTTAAAGGAAAAATAGGCATATGATTTTAGGGTTGAAATAAGTCATATTTAATTAAGGTAGGTAGGATTAAGTCTTATTTAGTTATGGTGAGTGAATGTTGACTCCTAGTAAAGGGTAAATATGTTAAAAATAGGTTTGTGATGAGGTGTCTAGGTGAGGGGGTGGGATGATGTGTCTAGGTGAGGTGGAAATTAGTTTTAATTAAGGTAATTAAATAATGAATGAAGTGAGGATGAGTATTAATTTAATTATAAATAATTAAACTAATATTAATGTGGGGTAAAAGGGTCATGGTTAGGTGAATATGTTTAAGTTGGCTATTCAAAAAGGGACCAAGGGGAGTGTGACCCAATTTTGGTGTCTACAAGATGATAGAGCATGTAGATGATATTGCGGGTGAGCATGCCCATTTTTTCAAGCTAGTGGTGATATAAGAAATGATGTGTACCATTCTACTTGAGCGAGATGTATGAGAAGTGAGAGGAGACATAATGAGCTAGAGAGGTTGCAGGTAGTGGTCCCTTAGCACAAGATGTATTTATGTGGTTCATCAAGTTACATGGATGTTTCACAGAGAATTGATCGATCTTACTCTATTATGTAGGAAAATAGAGAGACATAGGGGCCGCGACTAGCGCATATATAGTGGCGGTGAAGCTTCTAGTTCTAGAGCTCTCACAGTGGCAAATAGTGATATTGATGACGATATATGATATGTAATGATGTATTGATGCGGGGAGTTTCCCACTAGCATTTATATGTTTTGTAACTATGATTGTGGATTTATATATATATATATATATATGGATTTATTGGTGTATGATCATTGTATTTGATGTTTTATTGATGTGATGATGATGTATGATTCATTGATTATTGTTGCTATATGTGATGTGTGATGTGTTGAATATTGTTTTTATTTTTGAGTTGATTTGCAATGGGTAGTTATTGAGATTGAGTAATGTGATTATGATGATATAGTGTATATGATGATAGATGATGTATGTAATGTGATTGTGAAAAAGTGTATTATATGTATGAATAAAGTTGTGATGAATGATAAAGTAAAAATGAATAATGTGTAAGAGTATGAGATGGTCATAATATTGTAATGAAGTGCATGTTAGTATGATGAAAAGGGGGAGGAGAATAGTGATGCCCCCTAGTGTATAAATGATAAGGTTCATTTATATAAGACCCCTCAACAGATCAATAATGAACCATAAAGTAAGAGTGCATCATCGGGAAATGATATGATTGTGTGTGCGAGATAGATTGATTAATAAAGTGTATAGCGCAAGAGTGAAGAGAGGTTCTTATTGTAACATATCCCTCAACATTCATGTAAGAATTATAAGAACATGAGTGCATCATTGGGGGTAAGGTGATACCAAAGACCAAGCCAACATTGTGGAAGCATGTGGAATGGAAGTAACATAAGCATATGAGTTGAACTGAATTTCAAGTGGAGTGGTGCCAATGATGGGTGATGCAACAGTGGGAAGTGGATATGCCAAGGGTTGTGGAAGCCAATGTGTATTAGTAGCATAACGCAACAAATGAGATATTGCAGCAATGGACAGATGAGATGGAGAGCACACATGAGTAACAACCTATGGTGATGGAAATATAATAACCTTAGAACTATATGAAGAAGATAAATCACCTACAATAACAACACACCTACATGGGAGTGGAGACATAGATCACTCATGAGAGTAGGATCTAAAGGATGTGACACTATTATCTTCTAATTGTTGCAAGTGATCATGAAGGGTGCAATAGTCATTATCGCGATGGCCATTGATATGATGATAGTTACAATAAGGTCTATCACACTGGCACTACAAGTGATGAGGTGGATGATGTTGATTAGAAGGTAAGAAAATCAAACACTTTTCAAGAAATTTACATAGCACATCATGAGGTGTAGCATGATTAGAAAATTTTAATGGTTCCCATGAAATAGGTGGAGTATCCTGAGGTGTATCCCATGGCGGAGGAGGAGATGAAGGATGCTTATGCAATGGAGAATATTGGACTTTCTTGTGAGGTGGAGGAGATGGAGACTATGAAGGAATCTCAACAGATGGGAGTGGAGAAGAACTAGATGATGTAACAGTAGAAATGAGAGGAGGATCTAGAACATGTGCAACAATGAGATCTTGTTCTAGATCAATGACCTTATAGCATAAGAGTATGAATGATTCACATGTGTCATATTACAATCATTGTTTTAAAGAGAGAATCAAACCATGATAAAAAAATGAATTATTTTTCTAAGTTAGTGGGCTAGAAGACCAACTGATGCATGTAAGCATTGAATCATAAAATTTAATCAATAATAGGTTATAATGTGCCTTGATGTAATACAAGTAGATGATCATATGCGACTCTAGGGCCATTATTGAGTATGAAGCGACAAAGAAAGGATTCTTTCATCTCATAATAGGTACTAATAGATTTGAATGGTAGATGTGTGTACCATTGGAGAGTGTCATTTGTAAGACTATGGTAAAAGGCTTTAAACAACAATCGATCATTAGAGTATGAAGCCATAGCTAGACAGTAATGTTTGAGATGCAGATGAGGATCACCAGTACAATCAAAACATGTAAATTTAGGCATAATGAAATCCTCGGGAAATCTGAATTATGAATATTTTCTGAATAGGATTGCCATGCAAAGAATTATTATCGATATAAGCATAATAGGCCTTGATTTTTAGTGTGAGAGATTGGAATTGAGATTGTAAGTGGCCAACAACATGCATGAGTGATAAGATGTCTGTGAAGTGATAGGATGGAAATAGTGTATTGAGTGGTTGCAATTTTCCATTATGAGTGATCATAGGAATGTCAAGAGGAGACATAGAAGATGTTGATGCTAAGGGCACACTAGATATGGGTGCCGAAGAAGTAATAAGTGGTGAAGAACATGGAACATCAATATAAGTGTAGGAATAGCATCGAAAATATCTTTAGAATATGATTTAATAAAAGGATAAGAATCAAGCATGTTATTAGAGACAATATCAAAATAAGATGAAAGTGGAGTGGGGATTCACACTCAACAGTATGCAAAGAAGTGGAATCGGGACTATCAGGTGTCTCATCAAAATTGAACAGAGATTCAGATGTAAGGATGTCATTAAGTGTATCATCAACATATAATGAAGGAGGATGAGAAATAATATGTGGTACATCATGATAAATATTTTTAGAAATGGAAGGAGTATGAGATGTAACTATGGAATCATTAGAACTAGTATGAGAAACAAAATCATGCACATGTTTATTGTCTTCTTATTTTTTAGCTAAAGCATTATCATCAAGATTAAGCATAAAACTAAGAATAACATCATCTAAGTTCTCATTAGAAATAACAAAAGGATGAGTGTGGCTAATTGTATAACAAGGTGTACAATGAGAAAATCTTGTTGGATCAGAAATAATGCTAATGGTAGAATGATCAAAGCTAGTAGGCACATTGCATTCATTAGCTAAGAGTTGTCTTTGAGTATCATCTAGAAGAACTACATTGCGATATAGAGTGGAAAGTTTAGTTATGTTTGTTTCATCATAGATAGTATTGATACTCACATGAGGCATGACTAGATGAGAAGGAGAAGAGCTATCCTTAGCCCACAGTGGATCATGTTGCAAGAATTTATAAGCTATGGGTTCACCAAAATGATTCAATAAAATATTGTTATTTTATTAGAATCTAAATTAAAATATCTATTTTATATGATATACAATGGAGTATAAAAGATAAATAATTTATTTAATTTTAACTATGAAATGAAATGAGAGGGGTAAGATACTTATATAAATTTAAATTATCCCGCAGTGATTCTAGAATGGACAATATGATGAAATAGAAGCACATACCATCACAATGAACCACAAAAAAATGTAGAAAAGGTGGAAAAGGCTAGATTGGGGCACTTGGAGAGGGACAGGGGCACCCGAGGGAACCCTATGCCTATTTTTGGGAACTTGGGTATGCAAAAATGTCGAAACCTAGTGTTTATATGGTCGTTAGGGATTCACACTTGCTTGCCTTTGGTCACTTATATGTCACACTTAGATCATCAAGGTACCTATAAACTTGCAATGAAGTATAGACCTACAAAACCCTCAAATAGACATCAAATCCTAAAAAGAAAGATGCAAAAGGAGCGGTCGACTATCGTTAGATGTTACAATGGTGAACTTACGAATGATTATTACACTACATCTCATACCCAATGTATTTCTATGTGCTTATGTGTGCAATAGTTCTCCTAGGTCACCCTCACACCAATGGTGCTAAGATAATGGGTGGTAGCTAGATAAAATGCAAATGTGTGGATGGAATAGATTGAACTCCCCTTCCTATACAAAGTGTGTATTGAGATTAATGTGCCTAAATGCAGTCTATTTATCTATGTAGATAACTAGTCATTGATAAGAATTGTTCGTGCTTATAATGATATGTATGTTGTGTTTATATAGGGATCTATTGTTTGAATTTCAATACCAATGACCCGACATGCCGACTAGTACTTCAGAAGATGAGAGGGAAACCAAAAATACCGACATCAAATGTCAAAAATAAGATCAAACATAAAGAGGACATGGGTGCCCAAGATGGATAGGAGCACCTAGCGCTAGTGTCCAAAGATAAGTGATGACAAATGAGTGAAAATTGATAAACAGGGATCCCTAAGACATGAACAGAATTGTGTGTATGAGTGATAAGTGTGAGAGATAAAAGAAATAAATAATAACAAGAAAAGTGGATGGACTATGGAATGGGTCATCAATGAATACTTTTCTTACACAAGATCCATATATAAAACAACATACTTGGCAGTATAGTAAATAGTAGTAAGTGTGTGATTTTGTGTCTACACATATTATAACAAGCAAGAACATGATCAAACAAAGAATCTATAGTAATATTAACATGTGCTATAATAGGAGTAAAAGAAGGTGAAACAACATGGGTGACTTTGAAAGAGATCTAAGCATACATGTAAATAAAAGTGGATATTCTACCGTAAGAAATATACAAAAATAAGACATAAATCAACACCAGATTTAACGTGGTTCACCCAAAGGGGCTATGTCCACCAAGAAACAAGTCAATCTATTATCCAAAGCTTTGACAAGATATACAATGAAGATTTACAATCTTCCACACCTCTCATATGTACACTACTTTTTTTTCTCTCAAGATTTTGCTTCATCACCAAGAATTCTCTCTCTCACCAAATTTTTGCAAGTTCTTTCTAATTCTTGTTAATCATACTTCTAAACCCTATTTTATGCTTATATAGTCATTTATAGACTTAGGGCACTTAGCCATGCAATTACAATCAATAGATATACTTTAATGCTAAAAATAGATCTAATTCCCAAGAGTTAATTAAAACATCCTCACATAAGTAACCAATGCCGGTTAGACCTAACCATATTGATTCCTCCTTGCTCGACCGATGCTGTCATATGACCTGATGATGCTAGTCCTAGGTGACCGATGTTGGTTCCCCCTAACCGATGATGGTTACTATATTTTCCAAAGCAAGTTTCCATTTGCATGCTAAATGAAGTAATTGAGCTCCACAACTCAACAATCTCCCACTTAGAGATTAATTACTACACCATACTTGTACAACATCATTATTGGATCCTTCCTTAGCTTTGTTTCTTCCTCTTCAAGTCTCAAACTTAAAGACCAACAGAAGTGGAGTGTAGCTCCAACTTCTCCTTTTCTAATGGCTTCGTTAGCATATCCATAGGGTTCTTGCTTGTATGAATCTTTTCCAGATTCAACTGTCCATCCTCCAATACTTGTTGTATGAAGTGATACCTCAACTAAATGTGTTTCATTCTCAAATGAAATGCTGAGTTCTTTTCCAAATGAATTACACTATGATTGTCATCGAATAGTTTACAATCATCTTGCTCCTTTCCCAACTCTTCCATGAACCTACTCATCCATATCATCTCCTTTCTAGCCTCTGTAGCTACAACATACTCTTCCTCTATAGTAGACAAAGCCACAACCTTCTAGCAATCTTGAAATCTAGCTAACTGCCATCCCACCTACTATGAAAATATATCTAGTAGTGCTCCTCCTACCATCTAGATCTCCAGCCATATCCGAATCAACATAGCCACATAATGAAATATCTCAAACCTCCATAGCATAACTACATGCTAGATGTCCCTTTCAAATACCTGAGTATCCATTGGACTTCTTTCCAATGCTCTTTACCTGGATTAGCCATATATCTACTCACAACTCCCACTTCTGTGCAATGTCTGGTCTGGTATAAACCATAGCATACATGAGACTTCCAATTTCTGAAGCATATGACACTCATGTCATGTATTTGACCTCCTCATGTGATGAAGGACACTGATCTTTTCTCAATTTGAAGTGTCCATCCATAGGTGTACTACAAGTTTTCATTCTACATGTTGAACCTTTCTAACACCTTGTAGATATAATCCTCCTGAGACAAATACAATTTCTTGTTTTTCTTGTCTCTATGTATTTGCATGCCAAGGATTCTTTTTTGTAGCTCCTAAATCCTTCATAAAATGTGTGAGCTAGCTTTTCCTTAAGCTCACCAATGTCCTACATACTAGATCCTACAATAAATATCATCCACATACAATAACAAAATAATATAGCTCCCATTTTCAAGCTTCTTGAAATAAACACAATGGTCAGATTCACATCTCAAGTAACCATGCTCATGCATAAAACTATCAAACCTCATGTACCATTGCCTTGGAGCTTGCTTGAGCCCATATAGGCTCTTTTTCAACCTGCACACTAATTTCTCCTTACCCTTGACTTCATACCCAAGTGGCAACTGCTGCATATAAATCTCTTCATCCAAATCACCATGAAGGAAATCCATCTTCACATCTAGTTTCTCTAAATGTAAATATTCTACTACAACTAAGCTCAATACAATATGAATAGAAGTCATCTTAACAATAGAGAAAATATTTCACCAAAGTCAATACCTACTTTTTGTGTAAATCCCTTTACTACAAGCCTTGCCTTGTACCTTTTCTATCCACCCTCTTCTTCCTTGATCCTAGTAAACCCACTTGTTCTGCAATGTTCTCTTACCTGCTGGAAACTTAACCAAATCCCAAGTCTGGTTTTGTTCCAAGGAGTCCATCTCCTCATCCATGCCATGCTCCCACGAACGTGGGTCTTATCCTACATTGCTTCTTCAAAGCTCTTCTAGTTCACCATTATTAGTCAATAATAAATAAAATAGAGAAGGTGTAAATATTTCTAGAGGTTTACTTACCCTTTGTGACCTTCTCACAGAGTTTGGGGTACCAGAGGCTCAATCTGGACCTCCTGGACATTCCTATCCAAATCTAATGAAAGTGACGACATGGTCACCTCTAATCGACATCGTTTCTACTAACCGATGGCCATTTGGATCATCTCAGTAATCGATACGGTTCATCTCAATCGACCAATGTCGGTCAAGGGTCAATCGACACCGGTTATGTGTAACCCTGTCGGTAATTCTTTTAAATCTGAGAGTTCATTTTCATTCACAAACTTCTCAACCGGTTCATCCTTGGGTACCAAAATTTGATCCTTGTACATTCTCTTTTCATTCCATTCAACATCACGACTCCTAATAATTTTAGAATTCTCTAAATCCCAAAAACTAGAAACCGAAATCACTAGATCCATAACCAATGAAAGTGCATCTCTTGGATTTTGCATCCAACTTTTTCTATTTTCCCTATCAACATGCACAAAAAGCTTCTAAACTAAAAACTTTAAGAAAAGAAAGATCTACCTCTTTTTTAGTCCAAGCTTCCTCTGGTATTCCTCCATCTAGTGAACTTGAAGGCCCATGGTTAATCAAATAAACCAATTGTATCAACTGCTTCTGCCCAAAACTGTAAGGGCAATCTAGAATGTATCCTCATACTTCTAAAGATGTTCCATGATTGTCATGTTCATTCTTTCTGCAACACCATTCTCTTGTGGTGTTCTTGGAACCATTCTTTCTCTATATATCCCATTCACTAAACAATAATCATTGAAATCCTTGCTATAATATTCACCACCATTATCAGATCTAAGGCACTTTAACTTAGAATTTGATTCATTCTCAACAAGGGCTTTCCATCTTTTAAAAGTCTCAAAAACATCATATTTATGTTTAATACAATAAACCCATACCTTTCTTGTAGCATCATCAATGAAAGTAACATAATATTGGGATCCTCCATGAGAAGCTACCTGAGCTGGTCCCCACACATCTGAGTGTACAAGCTCCAATTTTTGCTCCTTCTTAGTTGCCCCAACTTTGAGAAATCTCACTCTTTTTGCTTTCCAAAGATACAATGCTCACATAAATCAAGATCTAAATCTTTCAAATATGATAACTTACCCTTAGCCTTTAAGATCTGCATTCCTTTTTGACTCATATGACCCAACCGATTATGCCACATGCATGCATCTAAATCTAAAGTAGATAATGTAGAAAAGGAATCAATAAATACAGTAGATAAATATAACGTTCCTACCTTCTTACCTCTTGCCACAACAAAATCACCCTTGGTGACTTTCCAAGAGTCTCTATGTAAAAGTAACCATGCAACCAGATTCACCTAGTTTCCCTGCAGAAATAAGATTCCTCCTGAGGCTTGGCACATGCCTCACATCTTTCAATACCCATGTATTTCCATTCTGCAATTTTAGATGAACTTCCCCTTTACCAGTAATACTACAAGGTTCATCATCACCCAAATAAACATGCCCAAAATTTCCTTGGACATAATTTCTGAAATAACCCTTATTAGGGGTTACATGGAAAGAAGCTCCTAAATCTAAAACCCATGATTCAATTCTATTATCTAAAGAAATAATAAGAGCATCTTGCATTACCTCTGATGCAACAAGATTTTCTTCTTTACCTTTTTATCTTTGTTGGTTCTCTTTATCCTTTGACCAACAATCTTTCTTTGCATGTCCTTTCTTTCCACATTTCCAACAAGTAATTCCCTTACTTCTGGATTTAGATCTGTTATCCCTTGACTTTGATTTCCCATTACTCTTACTCTTGGATCTCTCCTTCTGCCTGCCCCTGCTTTCTACATTCAAAGCATTTTAGATGATGATTCCTTTGTACTCTTCCTGTGAATTTCTTCATTCAAGATTATACTAACCACATCATCAAACTTCAAAATATTATTAGCAGATGATGTATTACTAACAACCATTACCAAGTTATCCCAACTATCAGGAAAAGAACATAAGAATAAAAGTGCTTTTACTTCATCATCAAATGGTATATAGCAACCAATTTTAATTGATTTACAATAGATCAAAATCATTCAAATGACTAGATGCAGATCCACCTTCATGCATCTTAGAACTAAATAGTTTCTTCATCAAATAAACTTTATTTGAAGCACTAGGTTTTTCATATAAATTAGCAAGAGATTTCATTAAGTCTACCGTAGAAGCCGCTTGTAATATTGGAAGCCATGATGCTTGCGTAGCTCAATCTTATAGATCCCAAAGCCTTTCTATCAAGAATCTTCCATTCTTCATCAGTCATCTTCGTAGGTCTAGACTTCTCATCCAACGGTAAATACAAATCTCTTTGATATAGATAATCCTCAATCTGCATCTTCCATAATTGATAATTTTGGCCGTCAAATTTCTCTACCTTGTATTTGTTTTCTTCTACCATTGTTGTAGCTCCCACTCAATCAGAAAACCCTCTGTGAGTAAATATGTCAACACACAAAACCTCAAACAAAGCTCTGATACCAGTTGTTGGGGTTAGCACACATTTGTGACATGTATATACATATATATCAGATCTAAGCATACATGCAAATAAAAGTAGATATTCTACCAAAAGAAATATACAAAACAAGAGACATAAATCAACACTAGATTTAACGTGGTTCACCCAGTGTGGGCTACATCCACCAAGAAACAAGCCAATATATTATCCAAAGCTTTGATAAGATATACAATGAAGATTTACAATCTTCCACACCTCTCAAATGTACAATACTTTCTTTCTCTCAAGCTTTTGCTTCATCACCAAGAATTCTCTCTCTCACCAACTTTTTTGCAAGTTCTTTCTAATTCTTGTTAATCATACTTCTAAACCCTAGCTTTTATGCTTATATAGTCATTTATAGACTTAGGGCACTTAGCCATGCAATTACAATCAATATATATAATTTAATGCTAAAAATAGATCTAATTCCCAAGAGTTAATTAAAACATCCTCGCATAACCGAAAGCCGACCTTTGGTTAGTTCCTAACTATTTCCAATTCCTTCCTTTCTGGACCGATGTCGGTTCCTCCCTAACCGATGATGGTTTCATGTATTTTCCAACAAGTTCCCTTTTATGGTAGTGAAAATATGTAGATGAAATTTCCCCTTAGAATTGTTAGCCAAAATAATAGAGTGTATGTTGTGTATATATGGATCTCTTGTTTGAATTTCAACACTAGTGACACAAAAGGTCGACTATGAGCTCGGGATAAGGATAGGAAAATTAAAAATACCAACCTCAAATGTCAAAATAAGTAAAGAGAGCAAGCAGGACAAAAGCACCAAAAATGGATGTATAAAAAGGTGCAAAGGTGCTAGTGTCCAAAGTGGGCACTAGTGTCTGAAATAAATAATGAAAATTATGAAAAGATAGATAGATAAGGATCTTTATGACCTAACTAGAATTGGATACAAAAATGACAAATGTGGGAGAGAAATATAATAGAAATAATCAAAGTAAGTAGATGGACAAAGGATTGTGTCACCAGTGAATACTTTTCTTACTTAAAATCCATGCATATAATAACATACTTGATGACATAGTAAAATAGTAGTATGTGCGTGATTTTGTGTCTATAGAGAGATAGAATGGAAGGAAATTCTAAGCTTTGCATTGCACCACTAAATGCCAGATGTTGATTCTAGTCACATGATTACTCTATTGCTAACCCAACATTCATAACCCTAATAAAGATACTAGAAAGCTCCTTGAGAGAGAGTGTTTGATGTTACACTTTTATTTTTGTTGCTTTTTTTTCTTTTAAATTTTAACTTTTATTTTTCATTATTTTGATTTTTTTACATGATATTCAAATCTCTCAATTTTCCAAGGGTTTAAAATCACTAGTGTCTTTATGGAAAGAGTGGGAGACAATGGAGATGAAAATTTGCAAACCGTCAACAAATAATGATTTAGAGTCTTCAAGACAAGTTGTTAAGTGTGTAAGAATGCATGAATTTTCAAGAGGACAATCGTTGTTAATTCACCAAGTAAGGAGAAAATAAGTTCAAGCAACTGTATTAAAGACTATTGACTCATAAAATGTGACAACAAGGTAATCAAGAGTTCACCAAAAGTTGTGAAACAAGCCAAAAGATGGAATGCGAATGAACTGTAAGTGAAATTTGTAGCATTGAATTGACAATTGGAATGAATATTAATAAATAGATAAAATGCAGAAGAACATCCATGGGAAAGTGTTGTTTATTACAATTTTGAAATATATTGATTTTATGTTTTTGGATTTTGAAAGATGTTTAGCTATGTGGATGTTCTGTGTTTTTGTGTCAATAATGATATAGATAAATGTGGGAGAATCAAGGCATGTTTTGAAGCCAAGATAGATGAAGAGAAGTGGAAGGTAAGGAACATGCAGAATGTGGTAGTGATGATGAATGAGATTCCCCCAATCCATGTAGGGACTAGATGTAGTGAAGTAAATGATAGATGAGGTAGATAATGGGAGTGGATTCTATAATGGGAATGATGAGTGAAGAAATGATGCCAAACAAAAGCCATAAAAGGGTGGTGAGGTGAGGATGTGAGTGTGAGGATGAAGCAAATAAGAAATATATGAAATGTGGTGAATGTGTGATAATGTCGAGAGGATGTGGATATGAAAATAGATCAATGGGAGAAAATATAGTAATATAAAGCATTGTGCTAGTGATGAGTTAGGTGGACAAGGATTTGAGAACATATGAATTTCTGAAGGAAACTTGAAATTCAATGATGTAGTCTTATAAACAAATGGGTATGATTAGAGTATGACGATATGGAATAGGAAAGGAATGTAAGAAGGAATGTCAAACAAATGAGAATGTGGGAGAAAATTGAAATGATTGAAAAGTGTAATTGGATGTGCACCTAAGAATAGTGCTTGGATGAGTGATGGGGAAGGGAGTGAAGTGTATGTGGAAGACGTTAGTAAGGTAGGTGAAGTGATGCATGGAACCATATGTGATGAAGAGCACAATGTAGATGGAGTAATTGGTGGTGTGATAAGTGGAGTATATATAATTGAAATAAGTGTAGACATAGAGTATGTGATGGGCATGATAGAATCATATGATGGTGATAGCAATGATGGAAAAATAGATAGATGTGGTGATAAAGTGAAAGACTCCAAAAAGGATGAGGATGTGACCATGTCCATAGTGGATTTAAATGACAAAGTGGAGATTGATATGAGGATGATGTAGATAATGAGGGATTAGGTTAAAATGATAGTGTTGAGTCCAAGGTGGAATCATGTAAATATGTGGATTATGAAGTTTTTAATTTATATGATGTAGTGGGAAGTGATGAATCAAATGATCAAGAGATGAAACATGGAGAAGAATTGGGAATAGTATTATGTGAAGTGATTGTATTCAAATTAGTAGGTGAAGTCAAAGGAGAGGGAGGATCAACTGTAATGTCATCCTTGTTGAGAAGGTATTGAATGATATTAAAAAGTTGGGGACATGATTCGATGGGGTGGCCATATTGTAAAATGGTAGGCAAATGTTTCATGGGAGGAGCAGCATAAGGGAGGGGCCAGTTTGGGTGGGAGAGTGATGAGATTGGTGTCAAGCAACTTGTGAAGAATATAAGAAAGTGGCTTGGTCAAAGAAGTGAATTTACAAGAGGTTTGGATGAAGTTATGATTTCTAGGAGAACACAATGAATACAAATATGTGGGTGTAAAAGTTAATGAAGTGTGAGGATATTCGGTTGATGGAAATTATGAACATGGCAATGTGAAGGTGAAAGAAGTGGAGGAGGAACTAAACATGTGTGGTAAGGAAGGAGGATGATCAAGATGAACATCCTCAAGGTGTTGTGCCATTTTCATGACCTCATCAAATATGTATGTGGATGAATTTGTAAGTGGTGGGAGATGTGAGGGACACAACTTTTGGAAAAGAGGTAAATGAGTTCAACTTGTGGGAGGGGAAATGAAAGGTAATGAAAAACAACATGCCAATGCATAATGAAGTTAATATTGGAATCATTATGGGATTATTGAAACATGTGAAGGTCAAATAGTGTTGTTTTTGGTGTGATATGGATAGAGAAAGGTAAAAAGGTGACCAAAAGTTGTGTGAAAGTGTAAATGTTATGTTGCAGGAGGTGGGAATACCAATCAAGTGCATGGCTAGTGAGTGAAAGTGGGAAAGTATGTAGGAGGAGAGTTTCATCTTGTTAAATGAGGATGGCATGCATATTAGAAGAGATACAAATGATGGTGGGGATCCTTGGTGCCATCAATTTTTTTGAATGTGGTAAATTTAAAGTACGGTGGATAGGAATGATGTTGTACCATGGGGTGGATATGATCATTACAAATGGAGTGCTAATTCGGTGTGGGTGGAAGTCCCCCATGTGTTGGGAATCAAGCTTAACAATGCATTCAATAAGGTGTTGATGAAGAAAATTAGGGTGTGAATGAATGTGGAAAAAACTAGAATCCATGATGAATGAAAGTTTCACACATGGATGGGATTGTGAAACATGAGTGGAAGTGTGCAAGATGGTATGACCGAGAAAATCAAAAGCCAGGTCACAACTTCTAGGAAAATATGAGATATATAATAGACAATAGAAATGGGTGAGATATGAATTTGAAGGTTACAAACGAGTCATAGTTGTAACTATATTTGGGAAAAATATGGGATGGGAAAATTACAATCAACGGTTGGAGTTGCAACTAAAATTGGGAAACTCAAATCTTATCATTACTGTTAGAAATAGGTATGGAAGTGTGACAAAATGTGCTAAATGACATAAAAAGTCATAGGTGCAACTCAGAAATAATGGAAATTAAAAGTGAAATGTTTTGATCAATGTGGTGATTTTTTTTTTTCTTAACATGGAATATGGGATCATTTTCATTTGGCTTCCAATAAGAGGATCCCTCTCTATTTACCTGTGGTTATGTGAACGAGCGTCAGTGCATTACAAATATTTCTAGTTGCAGTATTTACTTTACCCCCTTGATTAACCAAGCTAGATTTTACTCGGATTGATCAATCAAAATGGGGCCACCACTAAGGATAACCTTATCTCTAATCTCACGGGTGTACTAATCAAGTAGATGGGGTACCCATTTGTTAACTAGTTCCCTCAAGGTGCTAACTACTTTGGGGGTCCTTTGGTACTCATCACAATGAATTTTAGGGATTATGCCCAAGAACTTCCAACATTTATGCAGATGGGAATTTACCCTTATCCGGACCTACAATAAATGTGTAGTTCTTTCCAAATTCTTTCACTTAAGAAAAACAAGTGTTTTTTTTTTTTTTGTAGAAATGAAGTTATAAACAGATAGCAGATTATGACTAACCTACAACCTTTTTTTTGTTTTTGTTTGGTTTTTTTAGATTTTTAGTACATCTAGAAAACCAAATATTAGATTCAAATGTAAATGTGAGAAAAGAATAAAATAAAATTAAAAAGAGTACAAAACCCTAAAAAAACACTATCATATTTAGAAAATAAAAAGAGTTACCCATAACCAAAATGGCCCCATTGTGGTCACCAAAATGTATGCCTAGATTTGGATCACCTGAAAGATGGATTATTTCATATGAAATATCCAAATCAATGTTACTAAAACAAAATGTGATTATGTTGCCATTGTGATGAGTGGGACAATTGCGGTTTCTTTCAATGAATAAAGTGGGTAAAAATCTTTCAGATCTAAATCTAAACCTGCACACAAGAAAATTTTGGAAAATGTTAGTTGTCTTTGGTGGTTAGGGGACTTTCCTCGGTCATATCCCTAACCCTTTTAAATAAATGAAATAAATTTTATTTATGCAAAATGAAAATGAAAAGTATACCTGACTTAGATCGCAGGACAATTATAGTTGTGATTCATCAAAAATCATATGGAGATCACACTCCAATCGTAGTTGTCATTCCCCCTGCCTGTGTTGGAATTTTACTAAAATAGTGTTGCAATAAGTTGTATCATTCACTTTTACTTCTTCAAAGAATGAAAAACTTATATATGTGAGAAAGAGAGCAAGAAAACTCAAGTATATATTTTGTGCACAAAGATTTGGAGGTGTCTAATGTCCTTAGGAGGGTGAAATGATGAGGATGAGGGTGATTTTATAGATTTGGAGTGCATAGGGGAATGGGACACACATGGGTGCAATGATAGGGTTTATAGTGCATTGGGCATGCACATGGGTAGGTGGGATGGACATAATTAAATGTGAGTGTGTGAGGGTTAGTAAATGAGTGGTGAGGTGTCTTTTATCCCCATTTTTGTGGGATTTTATATTTTTATTTGATTTTGTGGGGTTATTTGATTTTTGGGTTTTTTTTTTTATGTTTTGTGATGTTTTTGGTGTTTTTATTAAGATACCTTATGCACATGTGCATTTTATAGTGTCTACACAAATATTATATGATTTTGAATTCAAATCACTTGTTGAGATCATCCAAACTACTTTCAAAAGCCAATTATTCTGCAAAATGATTTTCGTGGTTATTCCTCTTTGGCTTCAAGGGGAAGTGCAGTGTCTTATATTAACATAGAAAATTTTGAAGTCTTGGAAATAAATTCATGCGTCCATAATGTGGAGGATTCTAATAGATTTCCATTTCATATTTTTTTATCTCCCATATCCTCCTATAACTCCCAGTAATTATTGTATAAGAAAACTTTCTTCGTCGGAGTATAAATTTCACCGCACCCACAATGACCCTATTTTTCTTGTTTGATTCTTGGCATCACTTGGATCCAAATAATTAAACAAAAATTCCTTGAATGCGTTAAAAATCCTCTACACAACTTCAATATGGGTTGTTCCGTTGCAATCACCTCATCAAGGGCATCTTTCTAGGTCTTTGGGGATAGTTTTTAGCTTTGTATTTCAAGAACTTCTTCAATCATATTAGGCATACATACCTAGACATGAAACACATTTTAAAATGATGTTCTTTGTGTTCCTCTTAGCTAGAATGAGGATAACATTATGGAAATGTTGGCTAGAGGAAAGGTTTACAGTGAATAGGAGAGGAAATTTTCAAGTGGGGGCTTTGTTGTCAGGACAAAAAATTTAATTTTGCATGCTAGACATTTAGCATGAAAACAACCTAGTGTAATTTTTCCATTCCTCACTTTGATCTCAAACATTCAATTTTACTCCTTCTCATTTGACCTCACAACTTAAATCACCTTCGAAAGCATACATAAGCAATTGAAACTCGCCTTATCTAGAGCATATCACTCTTATGGCTTCCTATTGAAAAATATATCACGAAAGGAACCGAAATCTTCATAAACTATTCAAATAACTCTACACATTCATTAGGGAAACACCATATAAAATTCAAAATCTTCCCACTAGGTCTAGGGGATTACTTCCCACATTTGCAAGCACTCAAAATAAATCACTAAAGTATATTTTGAAGAGAAAAACTCAAGTCAAGCTTTTTCAATGGAAGGATGCCAAATTTTATTACACTACAACTATATATAACATGTTAGGTGGATAATGACATGTAGTTTGAAGCATCTTTCAAGTTGTGCTAATTTATACAGAGCACAGGTGCCCATAACCCAACTAATGTTTATTTTATAGGAATTCTCATCCATAGTTAGGGTTTAAAAGATTGAGAAAATCATTCGAGACACCCTTGTAGTGTGACCAATAGTGACCAATAGAGAGTGATGAATATATTTAGACAAGTGCTAAACCTAGAAATTTACAAATCATAGTTCGAGTAGGGTCAAAGCTGTTTAAATAGTTCAAGATCGTACAAAAATTCTTGCCCCTAGTGTATGGTCATTCCCAAGAGAATCTTTAGGTCATAGGTTTAGTATCAAGGAACTTATAATTCTATGTATCCATGTTCCATCATTTGTATCACCCAAATTAGTCAAAATCATCTATAATCAAGTAATTGCACTCGATCCCTTGTGTTTGTGAACTTGTATTGTATCATGTACACTTGTTGCAAGTATTAATGCATTATCATGATATTGAATGGTTAATGTTAGAATTTAATTAATCGTAATAACCCATCAGATCTTCTATTTAATTTCTTTTTGGTTATGTGTATATCTTAATCAAATATAAAAGGGTGAAAATATTTTGAACCCAAATCTTAAATTAAACATTATGTTTCAAACCCCTAGTGGTCCTAGGGTTTTTATTTTATTTAATTATATTTGGATATTGTTCATTATCATGATGACTCTCTGGGATCATTATCATATATATATATATATATAGTTATACTCATTCTCATGTCACCCTTGTCTTCTCTTGTGCCCAAGTCTATGATGATATATTTGCTAATACTATTTTGACTATCAATGTTGATCATGCACAAGGTGATGGTTCTAGTACTCACTCTAAAAATCATAACCAGGACCTTACTAATGATGATGGAAAATAATTCACATATGTTTTATAAGAGAATATTACTAACATGTATATCCTATTATACGTTGCACAAGATCAACTTAAACATGCTTTGCCATCTACCTTAGAGATGTATACACTGATAATTAGAATGAACAATTTAATACACTTAAATTTGGCTAATTGCACCACTTCCCACAAGATTGATGACACATAGTCAATAATGCTCCATTTCTCAGATATCACCACTAATTAATCATATTACAACAATTGATTAGTCCTTCAAGCTCCGAACCCTAATTAATGACCTTTCATTAATTAACACCTCCTTCTGTCTAATGTATTTAATTATTCTTAATTAATTACATTCACCGTTAATCTAAATCAACAAATATTCATCTATTTAATCAAATTCCTCTATTGGAATCACCTGAAATCATGTTAATTCTCTTCTAAAATAGTCTAATAGGCCCATCTCCTTATTAATTAATCACCTTTGATTAATTATGTGCACCCCTAATTCCCATGGGTCACTAAAGGAAAAATTAAACTCTCCTAAGGTTGACTCAACCCTCCCTAAACCTTCCTTATCCACAACTAACCCAACCTCTCTATTATCCCACATGTAAAGGGATGTCGAGATTCTTTATCCATTGGGCTATATAAGGATCCCTCCTCCTACCTTTCTACTTACACCTAAATTAGAATATAGCCTAAGCTATAACCATTTTCATCTTAGAGAATTCTCCATTATAGTGGAGCTAAGCATCATCCCTTTACATTCAATCATCCAAGCTATTTTGTGAAGATCAATGGAGTTAATCAAGAAAGGCCTTATTGCCATGAATTGATGAACCTCCATCCTCAATCCTCTTGGATCAAGAAATAATTATCAACCCTTTAATAGCTAAAGGATCTACCTAGGTCCATTTCATTGATTTAGATTTCTAAAGAGAGAGAAATAAATTTTTACATGTTAGTTTGAAGTTTATTTTCAAGGTTTTAAAGCATAGTGTTGATGTTTATTACTTGTTTAGCTCTTGGCATAATGGTGCATAGATTTTAGTTTCACATTGTTTTGAAGCTACTAGGTGTTAGTTTCAAATTCACTTACATTACTAACAAATTCTTGCACACATTTGGCATGCCCAGTGGGACAAATCCTTAGTCCCTTAGCATTATAGTTCAAATTTTGTTGTTATTTAAACATTTGGCTAACCCTTAATATGCACATGTGTTAAATGATGTTAAAATTATTATGATTTTTTTAACCTTACATGTGTGGAGTCTTATTTAGAGGTTTAATTTTGATGGGTTATTGTCAATTTTGAGGTACCATGTAAAAATTGGAGCATTTTGAACTTGTTTACATCATTGGGCTATATTTTAATGTCATCACCAAGTACAATTTTTGTAGGGGTGCAGAGGTACACAAAACCATGTGCAAGCACACAAAACCATGCACAGAACTAATCCATGTGTGTGCACACACATATTGTAGTATTGTACCTTTCTTCGTCGAAAACCTGTCAGATAGTGCAAGTACCCTAAAGGTAGCACATACACCCTTATGCTAGCACACACGCTTCCGTGTCTATATTAGTGGCACATGTACCCTTTTTCTAGTGCAAGCATCCCTCTCACAAAGCATACACACACCTTCATATCTTTTTGTACCTTCTGTTTCACTTTCCATGTGTAAGCATCTATCCTCTAACACAGATGCACTTATGCAGGCACATGCATCTCTCAGCTAGCACAAACACTCGCAAACCCGCTAAGTTTACACAGAGGAGTGTAGGAACCATACCCCATGTGCACACACCATAACTTGTACGTAGGTACCTTAGTCCGAATTGCATATCAATTGTATGTTTACAAAGGTTTGTTTCATTAAATATGAACACCATTGCAGGTTTAATATGATTAATTTTTATTTTACAAGGTATGTTTACATGCTTTTTTTAGATTATATTAAACATTGGATAAACCTTGCATGCTTAATCATAAGAGTAAGGTCATGTATGCTCTTCCCTCGCGTCTTTTGGGGTGATCTTGGGAATCATAAATGATTCTTATATCTTTCATTGCTTTGAAAAACATTTAGAATGTCCAAATTGGGTCAAGATGTATGTATTTTGTGTTTGAATTAAGTATTTTCCATTTTTTGATTTCTTAATTGGATTTTGCATCATGTATGCTCTTCTCTTGCATCCTAGGACAATCTTGAGAATTAGAAACAACGTTTATTTTTTTATACGTATGGAAAATTACTAATCCATTGTGTAGAACCAAAAATACTTTTCAAAGAAAGGAGGAGTCAAGACAAAACAAAAATACTAATACAGTTTTCATGCAGGTTGCTAAAAGGTGTTCAAGCAAACCACATTAAATTAAACAAGATAAAAAACACACCATAAACATCACACTGTATTTGTAGGTTTTGAAAAAGGGTACATCCTTATCCACTCAACTAGAACATAACCCCTTTGGCATAATGCCTTAAGCTACAATAATGGGGGTGGTTCTAGAAACCCTAAAGTAGTCCACGCAAGAGGGAACCTTGTGGACAAAATGGGAAGTTATCTACATAACATACTTGACTTGTTTTACCATTTGTGATATTTAGCATCAAATTTATCTGTATCGTGACCCTAGTGAGAGTACACAATGGATGCTTTTATTTCCCACCTTTATACATGAATGGGGTAAAGTAAAGCTGAGATACTCTAAGAATTATTCAATGTGAATTTTCTTGGAAAATTGAGCTCGCTCTCTTAGATAAATTTTGACACCTAGTTGAGTGAACCACCTACGAAACTATCTTTGACCAGGAGCCAACTTTGACCATATCAAAACCAATTTGAGTTTAGATCCATTATTCATCATGAAACGTGTGAAGCATTACTTTTCTTAGTTTTCCACTCACCCTACGGTGAGGAAAAACTTTTATGAAGTGAGGCCAACATTTTTCACCCCCAATTAATCTACTTCCTTCACTTTCTTTTGACACATTGTTGATTAAAAGAAGAGTGACTACCCTTGTGTTTCTAATTGATTGTATTCACCAATTTTGTGTTTGTTTACATTCATCCATGTTTCTTGCGATCGAGTTGTTAATAGTTTAAAGTGTGTGGAGACATTTTCATATCATTGGTATCATTTTTGATCTTGATACCCAAGTCAAGATTGTCATCGTAGTTAGGCTTGATTCATCACCTTGACTCTCCTTTGAACGGTTATCTTGTTTATATTGTGTCACTACAATTTTGGTATTTACATCTTATTTCTTGTAAACTTGACCTAAATATCTATATTGTGATGTTACACTATATATACTTTAACAATTCCTAGGTATACTCTAGCTTTAGTTTGATTTCAATTACTACCTCGATTTTGAAAAGTGTTGAGTGTTACCACTTGTGCGTGTTATATCAATATCATCTTGATATTAATACCTTAATTTCTCGCAAAGTTTGGTTAACATATCTTGGTGAAATTTTGTGTCACTCACAATCATAACTGATACTTTTTGGAATATAGGTCTTGATTGGATGTGGGCTTTCTTTTAGTATATTTTGTTTGGGGATCGTATCAACCTCTTGTTATTACTTACGCCTTGTTCATTTCTTTGAACTTGACATAAGTGGTGACATTTTGTTGATCATCTTAAACATCAAATACCATTTGAAAACACTTAGGAAGTAATTCGATGATTGATTGGTTTAAAATGAACCTTGTGTGATTGTGTCTTATGATTATTCATCATTTTGACTTATCCATTTAGGACAATCACTTTGATCCATTGATTCTTTATCATTCATTATTCTTTGGTCATTAATTTGGCTTTATGTTTTGAACTTGCATGATTGTTCCTTGTGTTTATCCATCTTATAAACTCATTTATAGGACAATCCTTTGGTTCTTTGATCCTCTTGATATTCTTTTTTTTTCCTAAATTCGTGGTCATTTTTGAAAATATATTTGAAACCTTGGAAAAAAATTTCCTATTAAGCAACTTTTTGCATCAATCGAACATTGGAAATCTTTTCTTTATATCCTTTATGTTGCTAAAACATTGATCAATCCTTTGACATTTACACCTCAAATTTGTTGTCTAAACCTTGTTGGATTATCAATCTTGAGTCATCGCGATGTATGTTTTCCTTAGCTTCCCTTTTGGAAAATCACACAAGCATCTCCATCTTTATGAAATGTTCTAGCTAGTTATTGTTATGCTTCCCAAATCAACATGAAACCTTCTTCACTTTGGAGAAGTTTGATCATACAATCTAGGTCTAGGCATTTGAACCCAACACACACCAAAAATGACTGATTATCACAAGGTCCCTTATACATGGGACAATAAGGAATCAAATTTTTGACATTCACATCAAAAGATTCCTATCATGAGTAAACCTTGTTTGGTTCTTCATGCTAGAGAAACCATTTGCATACCCCATTCCCACCTTCATCTCATAGTCGGTGGTATGGTTTAGATTCTTCTGATCCAAATTATTATTCGGTTCCCCCACTCTTCTTCTAATTCCAATCCAAATATTTCCTCTTATTCTAAGGATTCCAATTCAAATATTTCCTCTAATGATTTGGATCCAAACTATTATTCATAATCATCTAATTTGACTCCTAAGTCACGGTCCTCCCCTTCTTCACAGACCTCCTTCATCCTACTTCTACTTATTATTCTTGAGTCCCCCTTTCTTCATGGATCCTCTTCATCATCCATTTAATATGACTCCTATGATATGGTCCTCCCTTTCTTTATAGAACCCATTTTATCAGTCACCTCAATGACTTCTTCTTCTTTTGAAGATACGCGCCACTCCAAATCCCTCTAATCAAACATATAATACAATTCTTGAATCGTGGTACTCTCTTTCTTTGCAAAAACCTTTTTATTATTCATCCAATGCGATTCTTAAATCATGGTCCTCCCCTTCTTCACAGGACCTCTTTTATCAATCACCCCCACAAAATCTTCCTCCTTTGAAGATTCATGTGAATCAAAGTCCTTCTAATCAAACTTGAATCAGCTCCTATATCATAATATGTAGACTTTGGACTTAATCCTACTAGTTTATAAATGATATACCATTATATAGGTAGGTCCACACCATACCTTTTCTACTCGAGTCATCTAACCCTAAGTCTACTTTGTCTCTTGAGTCATCTTCTTCTATCAATCATCATCAAACATCTTCTAAGACTTCCACACCAATTGGGCTCTTTTTTCTTCCAATCAAACACTTGTGGTCGATCAACAACCCATACTGATTGATTTCTTTTAGAAAAAATGAGCGATCATGGCATTTATAGGGGCACACAAATATGTCCCTCTAATAAATTACAAGCAAGGATTATCTTTAGACTTTGATGCATTCATGTATTATGAGGAAAAAATTGATTCCTTTTATCAAGAAATAGAGGAAGAACCTCAAATCATGCAACTTGATCCTCCTCTTATTCTTTCATCTTCACATTCTTCATTATGTGATGAAACTCCTAGGCCTTGCATTGATCCATGGCATATCTTCTCATCACCCAATCACTTTTTTCTATCACAATTCCTCAATCACAATCTCTTATGGGGTTAACGCCAAGTAGCCCTTCATCTTCATCTAGGTGTGGGTTACCTTCTATTAGTCCTCCCTATACTATTTTTGGGACATTTTCAAGTTCCACTAAGTAGTCCAACTAGTCTTTTCTTTCTTCTATTCTTGGGCCACATCATAGTATTCCATCATCTTCTATTCTATTGGTCACATCCTAAAGCCCTCATCTTCTTATTCTTAGGCCACATCCTAGTATCCCTTCATCTTCTATTCATGGTTCACCTTCTGGTAGCCCACTCTTCTTTAATTATTAGACTGTATCCTTTTCATCCATCACATTATTCTTCTACCAAAGATTGTGGCAAGCCCACCATCATTTCTCACATCAATTCTAAACGTCCACATTCTTCTCCCACTTCTCAAGATTAGACAAGTCACACATTAGCTTATAAAAACCTAGACATGTTCTTTATCAAGTCAATACAAAACACCAAAGAGCTCCAAAGCTCCTAAAGACTCAAACAATTATAAAATTCAAAATCAAACATGATTCCATAATGCACACCAACGTACCCATCAAGTATGTGCAAAGTGTATAAACCTATGGATAGGGAACTCAAGCTCCCACATATGAAACCCATGTTTCAAAACAAATCACAATCATTTGTTGAGTGTGAGCTCACCATGATCATCGAGATCAGGGATAATATTACACTTGATAAGAAAACATGCTTAGTCTCTCTTATCAAAGAAATCATGAACATTGTTGTTGGATCCTATCATGTAAAGTGACATGTTTCATTTCGATAACCATAAAAAAAAATCAAAAAATTCATAAAACAGTTCAAAAATACAAAAAAAAAGAAAACATTAAAACATTACAAAAACAAAATCAAAGGTACAAATATCAAACATTACAATTAGGTATTACGTATAGATGGATGTTCTTTCTTCCCTTTCTTTCATATTCCTCTATAAGTCATCCACCATTTTCATCCCTTCGATGATATTTTAGTTAGCTTATTTCATACACATTTTACAAAATTTATCTCTATGGTATCTATTTGACCTGGTCTTTTATCACCTTGGTAAATTAAAGAACGACTGACCTCTTAGAGATCCTATCACTATCTACATCTAATAAACTTTTTGTGAAGAAATTTTAGATATATTTGTTGACACTAGCTAATGTCATCATCACAATCACTTTCATATCCTTCCATCAATCCATCAATGGTTCTTAACCCTTTGTCAAACAAGAGAGCTGAAATAAGTTTTCAAGAAAAGCAAAAGAATCAAAATCAATCAATCAAAAAATCTAAAAGTAAAAGCAAATTGATATATAACTCTCTCTTGGGGTATTTCCAATAATCTCTACCAGGCTATGGACACCGACTTGGTAGTAGAGAAATTTTGTGATTAGAATCAAATGCATCTCCATCGAGGCTATGGACGCCTGGCTGGTAGTGGAGCAATGTACGGCTCTCCTTCCACAATCCATTCACAAATCACCTTTCAAACTAAATCATTCATACACATTGGCTAGTGTCTTCACTTGTTTTCTATCAAATATTTCCTTCAAGAGGTAATTCATTTCCATGTGCACACATTGGATCTTGATGAGTAAACAAGATTAGTATGTTACCAAGTGTTGCTTTTTGGACCTTGTTCAAACTCTTGTTTAGCGCATGTCTTGTCTCATGATTTTTGCCTTGGGCTAATCACTTTTTCATCAAATGCCTTCTAAATATTTTCATAGCATCCTCTATTATTTGAAAATCATTTAGAACATCCATGTGTATCAGAGATGGCCTCTTTGCCATGTTTGCAGACACTTTTGTCCCCTTTTAATAAGACAATTTTCTACTTCCTTTCTCTCATGTGTTTCTTGGCCAACTTATGTTGGGGGCATCCTTGCTCCCTCATGATTGAACCTATTTTATATTTTCCTTGATCCCCTTCAGCACATGAATAGTTTTCCTTTGAATACTCCCACCTAATCACTAGGGAATTTTCACATCTTCACTTTCTTGCACATATGCGTGGCATTCTACCCTTGTACATCCCATCTATCACTGGGGGAATCCACACTTCTTTGTCTTCATGTACATAGTTTCAGAAAAAAACTTAGAAAATCACAAAAACATTCAAATATGTTTCAAGAAAAATCAAAAACAATAAAAATCATCCTACAAAAATGTCACTCTTTGGTTCTCACTTGTTCTTGTGTTCAACTCATGGATCATCTTGATCTACCTCCATCAACAAAGTTAGTTTTTTACTATGTCTGTACTCTAGGGCACAATGATTTTCTTGGTATTGTTTCATAGTGCATGATTGCTTTTCATAGGACCCAAGTGTCCTCTATTATTCCCCTTGCATGTATCCTTGCTTGGGGTACCATTTTAGCCCTTGTCATTAATTCACACAAGTCGAATCAAAGCTTGATAACAAAAACATTGCATTATGTTTTTCTATTAGGTTAGCTTGTTTAATTTCTCATATTGCATTGCATTATGTATGTTGTAAGGAGTTAGGCATCTTTTACTTTCTCGTATTGCATTACATTTTGTATGTTGCATGGATTTGGTGTTTTTAGCAATGGAAAATTGTTCGTAGTATGGATTTTCATGCCATTCTACTTTTTTATGCTTATATTTTTAATAAGGACCGATGATGTAGATCCTTGGCAATATGATGACATGGAAGTTGTTTTTAATACACTGGATGAAATCTCATTCCTTTCTCGCCATCTTCATTTTTCCTCTATATCATTCTCTTGTCAACTTTATTCTTCTAATTCACTCGGGGCTGCATTCCCCTACCCATTCTTTTATCCATTTCTCTCATCTTTTTCGATCGTTGATCGCCTTCTTTCATCACCCCATCAAAACTCGAGGGGGCATCTCTCACTTCTACTAATTTTTCTTCTACCCCTTAAAATTTTTACCTATCTACTATCTTTGAAGTGTCGTCACTTACGCCACCCCAAAGAGGGGAAAACATAGACACCTGATAATTATAATGAACAATTTAATACACTTAAATTGTGCTAATTGCACCAATTCCCACAAGATTGAAGACACATTGTTAATAATGTTCCATTTATCCTCTATCACCACTAATTAATTGTATTATGACAATTGATTAATCCTTATGAAGCTCAAAACCCTAATTAATGATCTTCCATTAATTAACACCTCATTCTATCTAATGTAATTAATTATGACCATTAATCTAAATCAACAAATCTTCATCTATTTAATCAAAATTCCTCTATTATCATCACCTAAATCATGTTAATTCTCTTCTAAAATTGTCAAATAGGTCCATCTCCTTATTAATTAATCACCTTTGATTAATTATATGCACCCCTAATTCCCATGGGTCACTAAAGGAAAAATTAAACTCTCCTAAGGTTGACTCAACCCTCCCTAAACCTTCCTTATCCACAACTAACCCAACCTCTCTATTATCCCACATGTAAAGGGATGTAGAGATTATTTTATCCATTGGGATATATAAGGATCCCTCCTCCTACCTTTCTACTTACACCTAAATGAGCATAGAGCCTAAGTTATAGCCATTTCATCATCTTAGAGCATTCTCCATTAGAGTGGAGCTAAGCATCATCCATTTGCATTCAATCATCCAAGCTATTTTGTGAAGATCAATGGAGTTAATCAAGAAATTCCTTGTTGTCATGACTTGATGAACCTCCATCCTCAATCCTCTTGGATCAAACAACAACTATCAACCCTTTGATAGCTAAAGGATCTACCTAGGTCCATTTCATTGATTTATATTTCTAAAGAGTAGAGCAATAAATGTTTACATGTTAGTTTGAAGTTCATTTTCAAGGTTCTAATGCATAATGTTGATGTTTATTACTTGTTTAGCTCTTAGCATGATGGTGCATAGATTTTAGTTTAGCATTGTTTTTGAAGCTACTAGGTGTTAGTTTCAATTTCACTTACATTGCTAAAAAATTATTTACACAAGAGACATATGTTATTCTTGCATTTACGGTGTCCACATTCTCAAGGGCACATAATATTACAATACACAATATTTATATGCCTATTCATACAACCATGTTTACTAGTACACCTCCTATATATAATGGTTCACATGCTTCTTCATTTGGCACACAAGCTCTTGAAACCCTTATTCACATGTTACATGATCAAATCTTACAATCGCACCAAGGCGTGTATAATTCTTATCGACTAAGAACTCTTCTCAATTATCTCCTAAGGTGGCATGTTACCCTTTGTATCTTGGTTTTTTTACACCTAAAATTTCTATCTATGATGGAAAAAGTGACCCCACAAAACATATTAGGTAATTTCATGTGGCTTGCATTGATTATGCCTCTTATGACATATTACTTACCAAGTTGTTCCTCGGAGTCTTATGGAATTTACATTACAATGGTTTTATAATCTCCCCACACATTATGTGTGTTCTTTCACTACATTAGAAAATCAATTTTTGGCACAATTTTCTATCAATATTGAGGATAGGTTTCTTATGCACAAATTTTCAAGATACGCCAAGCCTCTAATGAACATATCAATGATTATGTCTTATGCTATCAAACTATGTTTACCAAGATGAATAATATCCTAGTTGATAGTGACTTGTAAGACCTTTTTACATAAATCTTACTTTCTCCTTTGCAAGAATCAGTCATGTTTGACAAATTCAGATCATTTGACCATCTATTTCATACACTAAAAGAGCGTGAAGCTAAGTTATTACATATGAATAAGCTCAAGTATTTTGTTAGTACTCTTAATACATATAATGTCAAATTTCAAAGCAAATCTACATTTAAGGGAAAGACTAATGATGCTAAGGATTCTTCTAAAGACACTTTGTTAATGTTATTTATGAATCTTGTAAGCTACAATTATAACCCACACAATAAAATTTTACATGTTTACCATGTGCTCCTCATAATTTCTTAAAACAATTACTTGAGTACAATATTTTGTCTCACCCTCCACCATTTGAGGTTGATAAGAGAAAGCCTTAAAGTAATATTTTTAATGTCAAATCCCATTTTGATTATCACGGCTGTATTGGTCATTCTATGGAAAGATGCATAAATCTTCATCTTGTTATTTAGGATCTTATTGACTTCAATGTCATGAAATGGTATGAGCCCATTGAATCTTCTAAGCCAACAAAAACAATTCTAAATTGTCACTCCCTATGCATACAAGTGATACATATGCTTCTAAAGTTTACTAATGTTCATCATGTGGTACCACCACCACCCTCTTATGATCATCATTTAAATTCTATGATCGGTACTTATTACTCATATGTCACCTTCTACACCATGCATTACATTGATGAATTTGATAAAGATGACACATTTATTTAATATACATTGTTTGTTCCTATCTCTTGTATTCACTAAATCATGCACTTATTATGTACATCTAGCCTCTAAATACTTCATTTATATGCATGATTCCTAAGTGAGAGAAATAGTCATTAACAACCTTTTCACTTTGCTTTGACATTGCTTTTATCTTTTTCATCCTTATTACTTACTATTTTTGACTTGTAGCTTGAAATTTTACATACTAGCCAACATATTTCTTAGATCTAATTTTATTGTTTACCTTTTTGAGTATCTTGTATAAGACCTCCCATTAGGGACAAGAGTTCTGAGAACTACTGAGTCCCCTTTGGACGCTTTTTTCCACTTTCTCTGTTTTATTGATCTTTCGAATGTTACTTATTTCTTGTCTTCTTATATCACCCTTGGTCAGCCTTTCACTTGTTAATGATGAAATTTAAGAAAAGGAATCATATATATATATATATATATATATATACATGTCTTATTTAACATCATTAACGGGAGTAAGCATTAAAGAGGCACATACTATTACAAGGAGCTAATACTTTCTATCTACTATACCAAGGAATGCATTTTAGGACTACATATTCTCGAATTCCATATCACACATTTGCATTGGGAAAAATATTTTTAGCTCATTATTCTCTCGTGTGTGAATGACACTTAAGGAAACCTAGCTCAAGGGACATTATTCTAATCACACACACCCTAGAACTACATTGAGTATGAAATAGAGTGCAACACTCAGTGGAAATCACATTGGGGTGACTACTGAGGTCAGTCTAACTCAAGCATATGCATAGTTTTATTCATCTAATGTACACTAGAGTATTGTATATGTAGCTAGGGTTTTATTTTGTAGGTACAAGTGTGATAGATTAGGAGTACATAAAACATGTCGTGACCTACATATTTAAAAGAAGTGATAAGAAGCAACATAGAAAGAATCAAATCCAGAGTATTTCCACGAACACCAATGCCTAGATCGGATGTTAGTGCCCATACGACTCTATCCTAGTTTAAGCGCTCTTGTCCCTAAGATTTTTCAGCCCGGTTTACGATACAAAGCTTGCACTGACCAGAAGCTACCCTTATAGATCAATCTCTAGTCAAGAATCAGTTCAAACCCACATATACAAGCTGATTTATTCTCTAAACCCTATCTATCACTCATTCTTGCATTTCCATTTCTTGATCTTTCTTTTTTATTGTTTTACCTATCTAATCAGTAGTGTCCTTATATTAGATTTAATTTTATTAAATCATTTGGTGAACTCGACATCCTTTCACGCCTATCTTATGAATCCATTCTCATCATGGCTAGTACCTCTCATGACTTCTCTACTGAGGATCTCAATGAACTCAATTCTTATCTTTTTGAACATTAAAAAACTTGGACTATTACCTTTTTTTTACCCGTGAGGAAGCCCGGAGGATTGCTACCTTTTCTCCCCTTGGCACCACTATTTCTACTACTACCACATATTTTATCCCTCTTTCCTCCCCTCCTACCAATGCGGGAGCTTCTACCACCATATTCCTACTCCACACATAATCCTAATCTTTCTTCTCCTCTTATCTCCCACATTCAACCTAGTTATTCTTCAAGAACCCATGCTTTAGAGTCTCTTTATCATGATTTGCAAGCACAAATTTGTCAATTACAATAAGCTACTTCTTCTTCCTCTCCATCCCTTAATTCCTCCCTTCTTCTTCACATTCCTCTTGCACTCAAAGAGTATTCTTATTTACTCCCTGCAAATTTTGTTTCACCAAAGTTTCCTCTATTTGATGGCCATGGATATCCTCAAGAGAACCTTATATCCTTTCACATTGCTTACCTAGACTATGCATGTGATGACACCCTCTTGACCAAGTTGTTTCCTAGGAGCTTACAAGATTATGCTTTGTGATGGTTCTATGACTTGCCCTTGTATTTTGTTAAATCATTTACTACTCTTGCTGATTTTTTTCTAGCTCATTTTTCTATGAATATTGGAATAAAAATATCTTATGCACAAATGGATAAAATTAAACAAGGATCTAATGAACATCTTAGTGATTATGTATTGTGTTATAAGAAAAATCTTTCTAAAATGAACAATGTATTAGTTGAATCAATTGAAGTAAGACCTATTCATTAAAATTATTTTTCCTCCTTTGCAAGAATGTGTTCTTTTTTATTCTTATCATTCCTTTGACCATCTATGCCATACCTTGAAGACTCGTGAGACTAAGCTACTTTCTTTGGGAAAACTCAAATATGGTTCTAATACTTCTGATCATTCCTCTTCTAAATTTACAAGAAAGGTTCCATTTTAACCCAATTCTAATGATGCTAAGTGTATCATCAATGTTGTTTCTCAACCTCCTAAGATTCTACCCCAAGACCCTCAGTGTATATTTAATCGATTTCCTTATCCTCCACATATGTTGTTTCCCCAACTCATTGAAAGAAATATGATTTATCTTCCACCTCCTCTCAAGTATGATCCTAATAGGCCCCATGGTAGGAAGTTTGATGAGCATGCACATTGTGATTACCATAGATGCAATGTCCATTCTACTAACAAGTGTTTCAAGATTCTCCATTTTATTCAATATCTCATTGACAATAATGATATCCAGTTTCCTAAATCTAATGTTTCTACTTCCAAATCTACCAATGATAATGGAAAGTTAAAAATATTTAATGACCCATTACCTAAGCATGACAAGTCAGCCCCTAAGTCATATTCTAATCATACCTACCACACAGTGCCTGCCTCCCGATTCTTTGGATCATCCCCTTAGATTCCTTGTTGGTGCTACTTGATCTCCCATTACCTTCAATGATTTTCACTAATGTTTATTTTCATGCCTCATTATCATCCCATAAATTACATATCAATGCTTCTCGTGTGCCCCATGTCATTAAAAATGTTATGGTGCATCCTAATTTTAAGAACAATGCACGCTTATTACCTTTCTCGCAATCAATTGGCTTTCCTCTATCTTAGATGACACATAAGTCTCCCACTTCTTATGGTATGTTATTATACCCATTTTTGTTGGGCCTCTTACATTTTATTTTCCATTTACTATTGGACTTATGGTTACACATCATGACATGCTCTTAGGACTCCCTTTTCTCTCGGCTACTAAAGTCATGCCTTATATTGTTCACTTGTGCCTTAATTTTATCCATAAGCAACATCTTATCATTATTTAAGGCATTTCACCATAGACACCTTTGTCCTTCACTCCTCTTTATTGGTGCATGATTTTATTTTGTTCCAAATCATGACATGTTTTGTGTTCCTCCATGTGTTTTTGATGTGAATTGGCCATTAAAATCACTACTTGAGATTTCAAAATGATGTTCACTTCTCACCGAGTCCTAAATCAAATAATTATGTTGTGTTCTCAATCTAATTTTCATGTGTTTTTCTAAAAAAATTAATGTTTCTCATTTTTTTATTTAATGGGATGATTTGTAGGTTTGAGAGACATATGAGATGATATGGAGATCTTAAATATATCATTGATCCATCAATACTTGGCCTTATTCCTTTGGAAATGTGTTCCCTACAATTTTATAGGTTTGAAGCTCTGTGTGGTTGTAAACTATGGTTTTATCCCCAACACCCGATAGAAGGAATATTCAAATAATTTGGGGTACGTAGGCCTTAGGTGAACTTTTACATTTTATGCTAAGTTACAAATTGAAATCACGTCCCTGAGCCCCAAAGCACAACAAATGAGGACATGTGGTAGTGTAAAAAGGTAGAATGGTCGACGAGTGGAGCTATCTTGCACAAGAGTAGTTTTGTAAATTTGTTGTTTTTTGTGAGGATGTAAACTACATCCCTAGCCCCGAGGCCTAATAAAAAGCATATGTGACATGATTTCAAAGTGGCATCTCATAATCGGGAAAAAATTTAGCCCCCACAGTTAGCATTTCAACATCTCTTATGCAACCATCAATTGATTCCCTAACCCCTTCACCCACGTAAAAGATCGGCGTAAAATATATCCACGTGTAAGGACAAATTTTAAACTTGGGCATTAGATCAATGGCCAAAAATTTGAAAGGAGCAGGTGATAGGAAATATAATGTTTACATTATAATGGGATATTTACCGAAAGGTAAATAATAATTAGTTAGTTATATTATTGTTATATAAACAATAATATATTAGTTGGAGTTGTTTTAACAACTCATATGATTTGAGTTGTGTATTGTTACGTGAGTAACAATCACAACTAAATAGGATTATTGTTAGAGAAAATTCCTAATTTATAGGAGTTGCATATTTCTATATATTTGTTGTATCTTTGTATGTTTAATGTATGAAGAAATACAAAGAATACAAGAGAGATAATATAATTATTCTTTGTGTTATTCCTATGCAAGTCTGATCCAAATTTTATATTTGGTATCAGAGCAATCAGAGGTCTAAGGTTGTTTCCAAATGAGATTCATTTCTCATTGAAAAATGCATTCCATCAATCGGTCATGAGACCTGGTGATTAACAACATGCATTGATTGTTAAATCCATTGCAGTCCAATTCACACAACATTTGCTGGAGGTTTGCATTAGTATATTTTCATAAAATAATTTTTCCTAGCTTGGCGTCTACATAGATTCGCAAGGAATCAATTCCAATGATTCTCCTTGGTGCTCGCATTCTACTTCACATATTTTATTTTGTAGTCTCCTGCATTTCTAATATCTCTTCCGTTGTTTTTGTCTGATTAGAAAGTATTAAATCAGTGTATTTATGTTTAGATGGGATAGTTTCTTATGGTGACAGACCATGTATAGCCAAGTCTAAAAATAGAAATTGTGCTCTCGCTGATATTCTATGTGTCTAGTTTTGATCTGAGCTCCTGTTTGAAAGAAGACGTTGGCTTCTGGATTTCTATGTGATTCATTCCCCTAAAAGAAGAAGATTAGATCAACATTGGTTCTCAAAACCCACGTCTCTTCATCTCAGTTGTCTCCATTGCATTCTCCAGCCATGAATATGTCATTCTTCACTTCCACGATGCTGCCAACAACACCACTCAATTGTTAAACTCAAATATTGGATGATTTCATTTCATTGGTAAAAGAGATTTTTCACTGTTAACACACATTTAATTTGGACAAGTCATGTTTAGGTATGTTGCATATCATTTTTGGTCACATAGATGTCAATTTTTTTCAATGTCTAATTTTTAGAAATCATTTTTCTGTGAAAAGTCAATAGTTTGTATTTGTTGTAATTGTATAAAAAGTAATCATTAATTACTTTTTATCGTTCATGTATATTAGAATTAATGGATTTGTAATTGTCCATTAAAAATCAATTTTATAGTCATTAGTGTCTATTTGTTTGTAAAAAGGTGTATTTTCAGTTTTAGCCGACACCTATTTTTTAATGTGAAGAGTCATAATGGATAAGTTGAGTCACATTGAAAAATTTGAAGGTAAATATTTTCATACCTAGAAAGTACGAACCCAGTTGTTCCTAATCAACAAAGATTTGTGGGATATTGTTGATGGAAAAGAGAAGAAACCAACAAATGTAGATGAAGCAGCAAAATGGGCAAGCAGAGATCAAAAGGATACAGCGATTATTGGATTGGGTCTATCAAATGCTTATTTGCATCATATAGACTTAAAAAATTCCTCTCACACAATTTGGGAGACATTGAACAAATTGTTTGGATCACAAGCTGGAAGCGCAGCAATATCTTTAAAGCAGAGATTATTCAGCCTCAAGATGGAAGAAGGTGACAACATGGTGGAACATATTAGTAAGTTTCATTCTATTTGCAATCAACTAGCTGGAATAAATATAGATGTGCCTGATGACGATGCTAAAGCAATATTACTCAATAGCATGCCTCCATGCTATTCTAACATGGTCTTTACATTGAGTAAAATAAATCCAAGTTTAGAAGAACTTATTTCTTCTTTGCTAGATGAAGAAAAGAGAATCATGTTTGCGGAACTAGAGGAAAAATCAATGTATGGTAAGAAACAAGATAAAAGAAGATCTAAATCTTCTTTCAAACCTGGATCATCTTATAAATATTCAAAGAAGTGGCTCACCTGTTATTACTACAGACAATCTGGTCACTTGTCCTCAAATTACAAGAAAAGAGCACAAGACTTACTTGATGGGAAACTACAAGATAATGCCATGGTTGCTGATGACGAAGGAGAAAATGAAGAGGAAGGAAATACTACTTATATAGAAAATCAAAGTGATGAATATTTTCTCTATTAGATAATTTTCTATTAGAGGATGGAGGTGCCAGAGGTCGGAGGACAACTAGTCACCTCTCATCAAAGTCATCAACAATAGTGCCACATAGAGCTATGGTGGCATATATATAGTGTGAGTATATGTTTTTTAGTTTGGTTTCATGCACTTCAGTTTTTATAGTTTGTAGTTTTCAATAAGTGGAAATTTCACATTGAGGGGGGAACATGATTCAATGTTCCATTTCAATTGTGAATGTGATTATTTCTACATAAATTCCCTAATGAAAAAACATAGTGAAGAATAGATAACACGCTTAAATACATCATCATGAGTCTTGATGAGGTAGAACAGTAAGATGTGTTCCTATTCATACCTAGGTTTTTGGTTAGCCTCCTGAAAACCATTGAAGGTTACTCAGATGTGTTCCTTCTTGAGTTCCCACAGTATTAGGTCAAATGTGTTCCCTAGAGTTACTAGTTGATAAGCCAGATGATTCTTGAGTGTGTTCTCATCCTTTTCGGTCCGATGTGTTCTCGAAAGTGCATGGTTAATAAGAATTTAATGTGTTCCTTCTTCTACCTTAAGGTCGAGTTTATTCCAAGATCATGAACACCGAGAGAAGGAAGGTTGCAGAGGAAGTCTGAAAATTCTTAAACTACCATGTAAACATTAAGGGGGATGTTAGGAAATATAATTTTTACATTATAGTGGGATATTTACTGAAAGGTAAATAATAATTAGTTAGTTATATTATTGTTATATAAACAATAATATATTAGTTGGAGTTGTTTTAACAACTTGTATGATTTGAGTTGTGTATTGTTACATGAGTAACAATCACAACTAAATAGGATTATTGTTAGAGAAACTTCCTAATTTATAGGAGTTGCATATTTCTATATATTTGTTGTATCTCCGTATGTTTAATGTATGAAGCAATACAAAGAATACAGAGAGATAATATAATTATTCTTTGTGTTATTCTTGTGCAAGTATGATCCAAATTTTATAGAAAGTGGAAGTGTCCACCATTAATGAAACATGTGGGAACTATATGAATGATAAATTGACTTAGCCCCTCACTTTACTCATTAAACTCAAAGATATTGAGTATAGTGGAGCCCAGGACAAAGAATAAATACCTAATTCTTACGAATGAAGCATGTGGAAGCTTTAAGTGGTGTTCAAAAGCTTATGTCAGCTCGGGAAGTTGGAACTACAGTTACTTTGGTGCATGGGTAAGTTATTAAATGTTATCTCCCTTTGATTACTGTAATACAAGGTCATTTCAAAGCAAGAAAAAGGATATCTATGGAATTATCTTGATTCCAATAAATACTATGTTTGAGGAAATATTATTTTCCCTCCCACATCTATTTAAATGATGATTAAAATGATTAGAACTCAAACCACATCTCACCTTGTATTCTACCTAAGTTTCATCACTAATACAAACTTATAAAATGCATATTTGGATTAATTTCTTCAAAGGTTGCATGATAGTTAAAAAATTGAGATTATGAAGAAGATATATGAAATTTTAATTTCCCTAGCATCAACCATTCATCCTTCTTCTCAATACCTCAAAATAAGCATGGGTATGTGCTAAAAATTCAACCCTAAGAGTAAGGAAATTAGGGATGTAAGTGGTGTTGTGATATTTTCATTGAATCCACGAGACCTTTGATAGATGTTTGGGACTCCCTAATGTGGGAAAATGGGTTGATATAAATTTTGAAAATGTAGAGTAATTTTGGATTACAAATAGTGCTCAAAATTCTAATATCCTGAATAATTCATGGTTGGAGAAACCCATGATTTATTTTACCCTCCTTCCCAAGAAGCTAAATAGAATTGATTTTATTGAGGAGATTGAGGACCTTGTTACATTCTTGAATATGATTATGGGAAGTGAATATACTTATCACTATCATGATTGGATGTTTAGGTACATCCAAATCATCCTTGGTTCCCAAGCATACATCTATTGGGGGAGTTATGTCAAAGTTGTCCACAATCGAGGATTGAGATTGGATTGGATCAAATGCATAAATTAGAAATATGTGTGGAGTAGTGAGATGTAAAAACACTCAAAAGAAGAAAAACTCTTCATTCATTCATGCATAAACTAATTAGCCAAAAATATTCATAGTCTAGACACAATATCTATGAAATTAGGTGCATTTATAGGTCCTAAAGCATACTAATGTATACATGATTCCTAAGAAAGAAAACTAGTGGTTGACAAATCCTTTTAGCTTTTTTTACTTTATCTCTTACACCTTACTAGCTTTACACATCTTACAGTTATGTTGACACTTGATTGATTTATATTTTAATGGCCTCGAAAACTAGTGACCAGTTAGGACAAAATATTTCAAGAACTCATGTCCCTCATGGGCACCCTTTCACCCCTCTTTATTTGTTCTTACTCCTTTGGGTCATTTTCACTTCTTGGGAACATTTTAACACTTTGGGTTGGCCTTTTAGTTGTCAATTACAAAATTCAAACAAGGGAATCATATATATACTTAGTTACTTCTCTCAAATAAAGGGACAAGCATTATAAGCATTATCTATCACCACCTAAGCTTGCACAAAGGCACAAGAGCACTACAAGGCATACATCTAGCACATTCATATAAGGGACAAGGGATGCATTGATCTGCATACACTACATAGGAGGGGAGTTCATTATATTCAATACACACATTTTGCATACTTGGGACAAGTCTAGATCTATCCCACTATCATCATGCAACTTACACAAGTGAAACCTAGGAATGGTACATGGATACACACATAAAGAACTACATGGAGTCTGATATGTAGTGCAGTGCTCGGTCATAAGTTCACTCTTTGGGTGACCATTGGGCTCATCGAATCCAAATTCTACATCTTTTTATTACATTTGATGTGGTTTGTGGGCATGTGTAGTAATTTATATGTGTTTCAGGTTCTAGGTATGATTGAAAAACTAATAAAAAAACCATGAGTGACAAAGAGTAAGCAACAACGAAGATCTTACGACCCATAAAAAGAACATATTCGAGCATATGAGGAGATACAAGCTCCTAGATCAGTCACTAGCACATGGGTACTCTTATACTCCTATAGGTGCTCCTATCTTGTACATTCCTAGTGGTTTGAAGCCTCGTTGAGGATCCTTTTTGACACTATTTGCTAGATCTAACACTCAGATATAGTCCCGATCATTCCCTAGGTATACGAAATCAGCTAATTCATCTTTCTCCCTTCATTTGCTTATGGTTTTACATCTTTGAATGTTTATTGCTTGTGCATTATTGTACTTAATTACCTGAATATAATTTGTTATAGTAGTTACTCTAAAATTATATTTAATTCAATTTAGATTAAATCATTTAGTGAACCCATTCACTTGAACCCTACCTTGCTTCAAGGCCTTCTTTTTATGCCCATCACCCATAGTGGTTGTTTTGGTCATCTTGAGCACATTGAGCTTCCACCATCTTCCATAAACTATATAAACCAATGGTTAACTCTTATAACCCCATGATTAACTCAATCCACATTCCTCTTGAAAACATTGAAGCTTCTAACAATGAACACTCATACGATGAGGACACTAATGTTGATCAAAATAACTTGATAAGCTCACTAATTTCCATTCTTCTTTACACAATCACCCCACACATATTCCACATGTCCTAAATTCTCTAATCACTGCCAAAAATTCTCGAGATGATACCACACTTCCCCTTGTGGTTTCCTCTCCTCGGTCTCGCATGAATTCTACCCAACCTTCCACCATTCATGTTTCTATTACTATAACCACCACTCCTCTCATTCCTCCCAATAATTCCCATACACAACCTGGCTCCTCTTCAAGCACTCATGACCTCACCTCATTGTACCATGATTTACAAACCCAAATTCACTAATTACAACAAGCCTCTTCATCCTCCTCTCCATCTCTAGATTCTTCACTCCTCCTTCATATCCCTTTTACACCCACCATATCCTCTTATCCACTGCCTCCTAACTTTTCACACCTAATATTCCTATCTTCAATGGCCATAGTGACCCTTAGAACACCTTCACTCCTTTCATGTTGCATGTCTTGACTATGTTGATGACCTTACATTATTGGAAAATTGTTTCCTCGAAGCTTACATGATTATGTTATGTAATGGTTCTATGATCTACTTGTCCATTCGGTAACATTTTTACATCTTTAGCTAACACATTCCTTTCTCATTTTTCTATGAATATTGACACTAAGATATCCTATGCACAACTAGCTAAAATCAAACAAGGATCTAATGAACATCTTGTAGACTATGTTTTGTGGTATAAGAATAACCTTTCCAAAATGACCAATGTTCTAGCTGATTCAGAATTGTAAGATCTATTCATTCAAATCCTTTTGCCTCCACTCCAAGAGTGTGTCATTTTTTATACTTCTCCTTATTTTGATCAATTGTGTCACATACTCAAATAGGAAAAAGTAAACTACTATCTATGGAAAATTGAAGTATTATGATACTTCTTCCACTTCATCTTCCAAATTTTTTAAAGCCAAATCCACATTCAAACCATCCATTAAGCCTACCGATTCTAAATTTATTATCAACACTATTTCTACACCCACCAAGCTTTAATTACAATCCATAAGGCACACTTTTACTAGGCTACCTTATGCACCTCGGCTCCTATTACCACAACTCATTGAAAGTAATATGATTACTCTCCCTCCACCACTCAATCTAGATCCTTCTCAACCACGTATGGACATAATTATGATGAAAACGCACACTATGATTATCACCAATGTAATGGGCATTCTACTTATCATTGTTTTAAGCTCAAACATCTCATTCAAGATCTTATCGACAACAATGCAATTGAGATTCCAGAGCCATCTACTTCTAAACCAGTCAACGATAATCAAAAGCTTAAAATCTTTCAATGACCCATTACCAAATCATGACAATCCAACTAGATTCCTCTACCAATCACACATATCATGTGGTGCCTCTCTCCTCATCAATACCCCTTTATTTTCTCATTACTTACTCACGATATGCCACCACAATTATTACATTCTTGTATCATGATTACCATGCTACATTTTATTTCGATTCACTATATATTGATGCTTCCATTGGTTCTCATCAAGTCAATAATACTATGGTTCATCCCTCAGCCCTTTCCAATGCATGTTATGTGGCACTCTTACTAGCTATCAAATTTCCAATCTCTCAAATTACATTTCCAATCCCCAATTCTTATGGACATGTCATCCTCCTTCCCATTCTTTATTGGGTATCTTACTATACCAACATTGTTCCTCGTTACATCTAAAAATAAAATTGTGACATGGTCTTAGGTCTCCCTTTAGTTCGGGATTCCCAAGCTATCCCTTCCATGCTCCATTTATGCCTTAAGTTCATTCATAACAAACAAGTTATCACCATTAAAGGTATTCCACCATGCACACATTATTACCTATCTCGACCTATTATCCCCAATAATGGCATCTAGTCCTCCCACACCTCTCAAGTCTAAACCTATCTTTGCACCTAGCTCTCCCATCTATACATGGCCCATATCACATGAACTTGTCATCCTCACTATGGTCCATTAGTCCACCCCTTCATCCTAAGTCCCCTACCTAGGCAGCCCATTCCTATAGGTGTTCTCCACCTCCTTACCACATCGGTCTCCCTCACATACACATATTTACTCTCTACACCACCAATCCTAGACCATGGTCACATGCCTTCTCCTTCCTTGGATACTAGATAAGGGGCCTCATTCTTCACTATATTTTGGATAGCTTCTATCACTCACACACTTGGGGGCATCACACTTTTCTCCCCTCCATCACTATTGGTTTTTTTATATCATCTACTCATAGCTTATTTACTACATTTCATACTCTATGATTCACATTCAATCTCTCCTAACATCTACACTCAATCATATATAATATGTTATGTTGTCTGATGTCCCATTACTCCGAATACATGACCCCCTCTCTTTTGGTGTTTTTAAGTGGCTTAACTTTCTTATTTTGATGTATTCCTAGGCTTTTCCTAGTGTGTCAATACTTTCTTCTAATTTTTTGTGGTTTATGCATCATGTGATCTCATCGCCCACTTTTTATACTAGAAAATTCTTGTATCATGTTGCATTTAATATAATATAAGATCTTTTTTCATTAAAAAAATCACATACAATACCTTTCACCTGATGACACACTCTTGTTTTATGGTTCATACTTGATTGTTGAGGGATAAATTATTAAATGAACCTCACATCACACACATCCATTAGAGGGAAATGTGGTACCCTCTCATCTACACATCTTGCATATCGTAACACACCATCACATTCACATGACATCTACCCATCTTGGTTGTATTTACTCTTGTTAGCTTATACTATTTACATGTTGCACTTTGTTTCCTATGCTAGCTGGATACTTAGTATGTCATTATCTTTTTCTATACACACATACATGTTCACATGGTATCTTGAGGTGAATGCAGGACCTTTATAGATTCTTACATGATGCATGATGCTTGACATTGTTCTTTATCAGTCCCATAAGCCTCTGGGGGCATCTACCTTTACTACTCTCATACTCCACACTCACAGTCCTATTGTTACAATATTTACTACTTCTTATCACTATCACTTACTTTTTGATATATACATGCTTTTACATACTATTTATATTTCTAACATGCTAACGGGTGCTTCATGTGTAGCATTTTCCTTATGGATTATATACAACCATGGTTATCTCTTATTACTTGTTTTTTTTTATTGTTTACTATTGTTTATGGGCTATGCCCTATGTCATACTTGATCATTGTTTTCTTATGGCCACTTCAGCCCTAATTGTCTTGTGACATTGTGAGAAATGTCCCATGTATGTAACCCATTTTTGGTCCCTCTTATCTTCATAGTTACTTGATACATTATATTCTATTATGCATGCTAGCTCTTTTACACTAACACTTTTCTTATATTTTTTTACATGTGCCTTGGTTTCTACCATGCACATCCCCTACCCCTATGTAGGTATCCAATCCACAATATGCATATCAGTTTTAGGTCCTCTCATTTGGGCTGCCTCCTCCTACATTCGTCACATGCACCCCAAATGAGGGGGAAACTATTGGGTGAACAAATCACCCTTCCAAGCAACACAAAGCTCCAAAATATAACAACACAATACATAATTGGAAAAATCACAAAGTCACAGAGTGGTCAAAATTAGACTTGGATCACAAACAAAAAGTAAACACTAGAACCTAGTATCAGATAGGAATGGTGGGTGCTTGTGTCCCACCTAGGCACTTGTGTCTGGGGAAAAAAATAGACAATTTCTCATTTCAACATAATTTCAAGTAGTATAGATTTATAGTATCAAACACTTGGCTTCAGTTACAAAATTCAGTCATTTAGATACAATTTGGTTACAAATCAATTAAAATACGGTTATAAATCAGTTATAAATCAAGACATGCTAATCTACATTAGAACTTATCATTTGAGAAATGTCATGGAAAGAGAAAAAAAATGGACCTCTCTCCCCAACACTCTTCTCTTTGGCATGAGATCACCCAAAAAACTCAACTTCTCTTGGCATGAGATGAGAATGCCCAAAAATCTCACCCTTGGTGGCACATTGACACTCAAATCCAAACATCTCCAAAAAAAAAAATACAATTTTCTATCCTATACTCTCTCATACATCAGGTGCACTCTTTCCTTAGCTACTTTACTACTTTTACATACTTATACATACATTACTTTGATCTTTCACATACGAGACTTTGACTACTCTTTTTCTCTTCTTTTGTAGTCCATCCTTACAAGAAACAAAAAACAACTCACATCAACAAAGCACAAGCTCCAATAACACACTACTACACATATAATTCACCCCTAGGGTCTACCTCCCTTTCCTAGTTATCATGCTTCACATTACGATCACTTCATGTTTCACATGACTACTTCTGCACTTGACACGCTTATGGCTAAACGCCTCTCTAGATTACAAGGTACATATATTCTATCTAATTTATGATATCAAGTATTCACTCAATAACATAAAGTGGGGAAAATGTAGACACAAAATCTATGCACTTGGGTACATTTCTAGGTCTTAAAACATACTAATGTATACATGATTCCTAAGCAAGAAAACTAGTGGTTGATAACTCCTTTTATCCTTTTGGTTACTTTATCTCTTACACTTTACTAGATTTACACATCTTACAATTCTATCGGTACTTGACTAATTTATCTTTTAATGGCCTCAGACACTAGCGCCTAGTTAGGATAGAAGTGCTTAGGCACTCATGTCCCTCTTAGGCACTCACATCCCTCTTTTTATTCTTATTACTTGTTTGGGTCCTTTTTTCTTATTGGGAACATTTTAACACTTTGGCTCAGCCTTCCAGTTGTTAATTACAAAATTTAAACAAGGGAATCATATATACTTAGCTACTTATCTAAATAAGGGGCCAAACACTATAATAATTATCTATCACCACCTACGCTTGTACAAAGTAAAAAGAGCACTATAAGAGATACATCTATCACATTCATATAGGGACAAGGGCTGCATTGATCTGCATAAATTACATAGGAGGGGCTCATTATATTCTATTACACACATTTTTCATACTTGGGACAAGTCTAGATATAGCCCGCTATCATTGTGTAAATTTTACAAGGGAAACCTAGGGCATGGGACATAAATACACACACACACAAAGAACTACATAGATTTTGACATTGTTCCCATCCATATCCAACACTCAAACAATCCCGATCATTCCCATGTTATACAGAATCAGCTAAGTCATATTTCTCACTTCATTTGCTTAGGGTTTTACATAATTCAATGCTTATTTCTTGTGTGTTATTGTACTTAAATACATGAATATCATTTATTATAATAGTTACTCTGAAATTAGATTTAATTTGATTTATACTAAATCACATACGAGGTTACATTATATAATGAGAAATTAGGTCACCCAAAAGGTAATCAACTCAACTCATAATTAGAAAATGACTTAAAGTACATTCCCTTAATAACCTATGATTGACCCAAGAAATCTAATTAGATCGCACAAGTAAATCATACACCAACAAGTTGATCAATAACTTCAATCACTTGCTACTTATTAAAATGGAAGTTCATATCCATAAAGGATCAAAGAAAAGATGTGAGTTCTATATGCCATTTTATTTGGTTTATAAATTTTCATGTCATAGGCCATTCCCTAGATTGGAAAAACGATAAAGAGTTCTCTTAGTATATCAGTATATAATGTATATCCCCAAATTAATATTGAGAACCAAAAGTATAATTATAGATTAGTTTATGACACTTTATTTACTCCTCTCGATGTGTCTGTTCAAACTTGAATGGGATAATTACATGATTTCAACAAATATAAAATATGTGATAACTCAATTTTGATGTTACTTTATCCAATACAGGTCTTTCACATATATTAGAGTGAGTGGCTTCCAAGGCACTCCATACATGCTTCCTAGGTATTTGGATGATGAATGGGATTTGTAGGAGTTATTAAGGTAGTTGGATTGAAGTACACAAATTCATTTTTGGAAACCACAAAACCAATGTTAAATTCCCAATCATAAATTAGAGGCATACACTCCCTACATTGATTAAATCCAGGACTCATTGATTCATAGATGAATAGGGTAATTGTGAGCAAGATCTAACGATGGGAAAACTATGATATCAAGTGGATTGTACAAGGGGCCCTTATTAATTATTATGAGCATGAACCTCACTATGAGGATTTCTCGGATGAAGCGCATAGATGAGCGGGAGGTTAGACCGAGGGATTTATTTAGGATAAATCTTACTCAAATCATTGATTATAAAGTTGCAATCATTCCTAAAGGATTGACAGATGATAATAATTTAGTAAGTATTACATAGGTAATACAATTGCAGCTCACCAAATTGCCACCCTTATATTGGACAATGAAGGAAACTATCTATCCGCATGAGATAACTACTAGGTTTATCAAAAGAACCATCACTTATCTAAGAAGATTGATCTAGCCCTCCAAAACACTTTTGTTTTGAAGGAGTATAGGAGTGAAAGAATAATTAAAGATTTGTTCCCACCATTAAAGAAGGAAGCATTTGGTTTAGACCCACTATAGGATAAGCCCCATCAAATTTCCATCAAAGGGGAAACTTCAAGGGTAGTATAAGAGTTAAGTATGGTTATAAGAAATATTGGGACTCTTGTGTCCCAATTTGCACAAAAAGATGAGGAAATATTGCAAAGAACAATGAAGGATGTTCTAACAACTCAAGCCACCCATATTCAAGTAGTGCCACATACTTCTATTGTGCCAAAAGTGAATATTTGGGTACATTATCCCTTGCTCAAAAGGAATTAAATTCCACAAAAAAGGAATAAAGGGAAGTTTTTCACCCAAGAAACCAAGGGGAAATACATTCTTAGGCCCTACTCTTTAAAAGGTAGAGGATGAGCCAACAACAAAGAATTTTGTAAGGATCAAGAGAGTAAATGTGGCTTTACCTACTATTGATATGATCACAAGTACACCCTTATCAGAAGAAGCTCTAGGATTAAAGATGTTGGCCAAATTTTCAAAAGTATCCAAGGTAATAGACACTATCCCACCCCCCTGCAGCCCAAGAAACTTCTACTCCTATTGCAAATGCTAATGAACAAACTCCATCAGTTATAATTGTGTAATAAGAAGTGCAAATGCCATCACATCAGAGGTCTTTATTGACCTATTATATAGTTTGGGGAATAATTTGGGGTTGACCTTAGCCCCATAGTTGTTCAACCCACTACAAATGAGGTTGCACAGCTTAGGGTGGAGGAAAATGAACAACTTATAAGGATCTCACCAAGAGAAACATAACACCAATAGGGTTGGTTAAACAATAAAGTATTAGGAGGTCACGAGTGATGTGTAAATGGAACACTCTACAATGTTGGATCATATCCAAATAACTCTGGATGTAGTTGAGAGAGTGATTGCAACACATGAGGTTTCGTAGTAAATTGAAGAAGGGAAGTCTCGAGACTTAACATGAAATCAAGTTGAGCCAACAAAAGAGAAGTCTCCATCTAATGAGAAAATAATTGAGGTTGAAGTAGTACAAGTCCTAGATATGGGCATCACACACCCTTCAACAAGAAAATAAATTAAGGATCAAGGGTTGGAAAAGGAAAAATTCCAAGTGTAAGAAGTTGAGAAGGTGGAGGAAAACCAAATGAAGACTGATGAATCCAACCTCACACTCTCTCCATCCCAATAACTCATGATTTTCTCAAGTATCCCTCAATAGTAGCAAGCACAAGAAGGGGGAAATGTTCTATATATAGAATAGTTGGGAGTTGTACTCCAAAGAAATAAAAATTAAAAGTGCAGTGGACAAAACAAACCTAGTAAGTGTCCTATCATTGAGGCCATCCAAGGTGCCTAAGAAGGCAAGAATCTTATGAAGAATGACAATGGGGCCCCAAGGAGATAGAATTTTGGAGATTGTCACTCCATAAGGTGACATAACTAGGGATGAAGCTACTCTATCCCACTATCAAATAAATCAAGTCCCATTGGGGAAACCTACTATTAAGTGTCTCAAACATGAGGTCACAGTAGCAATGGGAGACCTCTTCCACAAAATGGACAAGGATAATGAGACTAAAAAGTATCTCAAATAAAATTTTGACATCTTGTCTAGCTATGTGCAAAATGGATCCAACCTCCCGAGGTAAACCAAAAAAATACGGCTTTTATTACTCCTAATGCATTAAAATGTGCAGAAGATAGAAGAAGTAGAAAAGGAATGTGTGGTACCCCATGATTGTAAGGGAAAACACTATGAGTATGAAAGGGCTATCAGACTAAGGATAGAAACATTAGGGAGTTGCATCAGTAAGCTTCAAGCTATGAGGGATAAGGAAAGGGATTATGTGAAAGATATTGAATCCCAGATAGAAAAAATGGTCCCTTGAAGGAACACATGCCTTAGGAGCTACATATGTTGATAAAGTCATTGAGATATATATTACAAGGGAATTTGACACTCAAAAGGAGTTTAGTGATTCTTCTATTCAGAGGTTTATTCACTTGGAAAATTGCATCAATAATTTGGCCAAGAGAATTAAAAAAGAGCTAATTCGATGAATTTAGCATCATTCTATCCAAATAAGAAACAATATTTCTCTATCGTGAGGGGCTAGATGAAGATCCTATCATGAAATTTTTTGAACATTTTTATATGTACAGAAAAAATCCAAAGGAAAAGGAAGATACTAAAACCATTGAGCTTGAACCCTCTTGAGCATTTTTTATCCCTTATTCTTTATTCTTTCCATTTTGTATCCATTTAAAAAGAGAAGAATCAAGGTGGTAACTACAGATATGAAAAAAATAATGAAAGCATAAAATTTATGAAACATTCTCATTACATGTACATACAAGCACAAATGGTGATTCTATATGGGCTGACCCTTAGAACTATAAGAAAATTTATACAAACTATGATATAATTGCTACATTATTTGTCAACATTTACAAACTCCCAAAGTGAATATTGGAAGGAAATCTAGGAGTTTTTCATTGTGAGAATCAAATTCCTTACTCTTAATTGCACCCAAAATATATTAGATATCACCTGCTAATCTAAGAGACATCCATATTTCCATGAGTTCATAGATGTCTTCCTGTGGTCCTTCCATAATCCATATAACTTAGATTTATTTTCAAGGAGGTGACCCACTCCAAAATATTACCTCCCTATGTGAGATATGTCTTGGTCCCACGATGAGCTACAATTTTTATGCCAAATTTGATTTAGGCTTATCGTTGGCTTGATCCAAAATTTATTTTGAGGAGGAGAATGATACTTTTATAGGGAATTTATTAATAGATGATTTATTATCAACTTCCTCGAGGGAGACAAATCTCTTCTCCAAATCATCCAATCTTTGCGTGACTGTGATTTCATTGTTTTGGGGCCTACTTGCAAGTTCATAGTAAGGGATCCCACACTCCATTATTTCAGTTGTGAAGTAGGTATTTGAAACAAATAATTTTGTATCCTAGATGAAAGGATTTCTATTGAGATAAAACTACTTCAAAGTTTCCATCCGAGTATGATCATGTGGGTGAAAAAGATGGTAAAACATGACCTAAAAAGATGAGAAGAAGGGGATCTTTGCAAGTTTTCTCATTAAGGCCAATCTCACCGCATTGTGGGTTAATATCTCAAAGAAAGGATCGTGTTGATTAGAAATCTTGAATAACACTCTAACAAAGGATTTGTCAGGGCTTGAAAGCAAAAATTGGTTGGCAAAGCTTCAGGAGATATCCTAGAGAGTGTGGTTCCCAATCTCGAGGTTTCCATTGTTTAAAGTTAAGTATGTAGAAAACTTTGCAAGAGTTTTATTTACAAAATAAGATAAAGGTCTGTAGTTCATAAAGTAAAAAGGGATTTTAAAAGGAGAATAGCTCCTAGTATGGCATAGGTGAACTATTATTCCATATACAATTGTGAATATCATTCAAATATTTAACACAAACTAGAGGAAAAGGGATTAAATAATTCACACAAAAATTTGTTTTTTGGTTCGGTTATAAGTTATTATCCATGGGAATTCATGTCGGACAGATTGTCAAAATATTCACTTTTTATTGAACGGTCTTTCAAAAAGGTGAATCAAATCAAATAATTGAAATGATTACATAATCATAGTGAAATCCCCATGGTAGTGTAGGCATGGATGGTGACATGGTAGTAAAGACAAGAAGATTGTTAGCACAAAAACATCATGCTCATATCCACATATTCAATCATGAAGCAGAATTCTCTAACTTAGCTCTTTAAAATGGAATCTTTCAGTTGGGATAACCTCTCCATCCATTTTGGTGGACTCAAAACCTTCTACTTTTCATTTTTTTTTCTTCAAATATTTTTAGAAGGAATTTGGGTATATTCCCTTGGGGAAATTTTGTATAAGAATGAAGGTTTGTCTTCATTCTAAGGGTTCTAAATTTTGGGTTTAGGCTAAGGTGATTTCATTTGTACAGTCATTAGCAAGCATTGAGAGCATCTGATGTATGTCTCCCTTGTCCAATTGAAATATATTGAGTTGTATGTCATTTTCATATGTCAATAGGCATTTCGAGTGATGGACGCATAACTACCGAGTAGTGTAACTTTTGATATGATCTTATGTCTATTGAATTGATTAAATACAAAGGATTTGTTCTTGGTATGTGTAATATATTGGTTACCGAATGAATGTTGTTCTATAGTGTTACTTTGTTGCATTTATCTAGTTTTAAAATTCTTTCTACATTATTACTCAGGGATGATTTCTTCCAAGATCATGAGTATATCTTGAGTGTTATTTGATTTAAGTAATATATGTTTTCATGATATTTCATGCACATGTTTTTGTGATTGAAATTTCAAAGGTTATGTGGCATTATTTGTAAGACTTTGGTATCAATGAATGCAAATGATCCATTAAGAGTTACATTATCTTAATCATTGTCTTCTTGCATTAATGGGTGTACCAAGTTGAATTGGGAAACACCATTATTTCTCTCCATTTAGATCTACCTTCCCCACTTTATAACAAAGTGTCCTATCATCCTACCACTACAAACATGTTAACTTGTTCATCATAGATGCGTTATCATACAAATTTCATTTACCTTGTAGATTATGAATTCCTTTGTTATGATTTGTGAAGATTAACATTCCAACATCATAAAATTCCATCTAATTGATTGTTTACGTAGAGATGACATCTATGAATCACATTTTATCTATCTTTAGTAGTTTGTGTCTGATACATTAAGTATGTGTAATGTTTTTGTGATAAATATTTGAGTGAACATTATATTTATGTATATGTTTGGCTCATATTGAACCTTGCCAATAATTTGTAGGATATTAAATCATGTTGATCGGTCAGGACTACGGAACTTAACAAAGAAAATAAATAAGGTTCACATGGGAAAGTAGAGTGCATTCAAAGGCATGAGATTATCAGAGAGGATCACACATAGAACAGAAACAGGTTCGGGACTTAGCCATTTTCACGGTGAGGATCTATTTTTGTAGATACTGTGCAGAGCACACAAACCAGTCAAAGACTTACACGACATGCATTGGCTATTTTTGGAGGATCAGCTATAAAGTGCTTTACATGGACACAGGTCGGGAATAGATATACTACTGTTAGTTAACTAAAAGTAGTCTATTGTTAGTGCACTTGCATGTGTGGCTATTTTTGTAACGGCGTGTGGATAATAATAGCATGCAACCTATTTTTGGATTAGATAAAGTGGTGAAGGGAAATTTCCCACCTATATAAATATGTATTGAACTGTGTAGTAGAGAGAGAGAGCATATACGTGTGAGAACTAGGTTATAGTGAGATTATGCTGACAAATATGTTACGTGCATGAGCATATACTACTATTATTGTAAGGAAGATTCTTGTGTATTTATTGAATTTAATATAATGGAGATTATGGAGAAAAAAAGGTGTTATCATGGTTATAATTCAGTATTGCATGCTTGATTCCATTATGTTTGTCTATTAAGTCTATTATTCTCTAGATCTAGATTTGAATATGCATTATAGAAAGATATATTAGCCATAGATCTGACCAACTTAAGTCTTCATCATGCTAACATCCTACAATAGCAACCCTAAAGAGGGTCTTGGTACCTTTGTGTGCTTCGAGTGAGCGCTCAGTCTAGGTTGAGTGATGTGTCAGATGCACCTAGGCTTGTATTGGTGAATTCTAGGCTGCATCATTGGTTCCATTGTCGGGACCTCTTTTTCAGTTGTTTTCATGATTTCTTGTGATGAAGACATAATGGTTGACCTTGGAAAGTGTTGAGGAGTGGATACACAACCGGAAGAAGAATACGCATGGTGTTTCAGCACTTGATCTCGAGTTTAATGCATGTGTGTGAGTGGAACATAATTTGTATGATAGTTTATATGATAGCTTCTTCACTCTATTTCCAGTAGAATTGTATGAGTGGCTGATTGCTTATGCATCTAAGAGGAATTGGAGGTATCGTACACTTCTCTGGATGCGTGGAAGAATTTCATGCCCTTTATGATGCTTGATCTAATTTGGAATCATGCTATGGATACATGGTTCTCGGGGTGTTTTGGATAGTTACATCTTGGAGTACTCAATTTCCACATATTTGTGCCCAAAGGTAGCTGAATTCCATATTTTACGATATCCAAAGGAGCTTACCTACAAGGAATTTCACTTTGGAGATCAAGATCCGATGGTAACTTTGAATTTGGAGAGTAAACCGATCGCTAACTAAACCCCACCATGTGTGAGGGCGGGGAGTAGGTTTGGTGAAGGATGGTAGACCTAGTGGCGTAAAGGCGGAAGAGGAAATGCGGCTTAAGTATAATGAGGCACACAAGAGGGAGGTAGAGAACTAGTGAGAAATTGCGAGTGGATGGTGTTGAGGAGAGAGATGGCTCGTGAAGTATTTAGGGCTCACAAAGGAGATGTGGAGCCAAAGCATCAAGAATTCCCCCATCTGGGAAAGCATGAAAAGGATCCCTCCTTGGCCTCACGTAGAAGTGCACCGTAAGAGATGATTTAGGCTATGGGTGTGCATCTGAATCCACACTGTAACCTTTTCCTTGTGCTTGGTTTTCCAAAGTATCTAGTATGAAAAACAATCAACAAGCTAATTCAAACAATGAGAGAGTAGGAGTGAGTTATAATAGACACAATGATGGAAGCGTAAATGGCTTCATTTTTATATGGGAATACCTTTTCGGGTGTATCATCAATGTAGAATACAAGCGCGCTAATTTTTGGACTAACTTCTGGGAGTAGTAACGCTTCTCAAACTGTCGGTGGTATAGTTCAGTTCATGGTTGGGACACATGGAAGTACATCTTCTAGTTTGACCCAAGCTACATAAAGTTTGGGATCGGGAGGCATAGTTAGCTCTAGTTCCAGTGGATCGGTGGTTCTAGAGGTAAAGAAACATAGGAGGTTCTAGATTAGGTGGGCAAGATCCACACGAACCCCAAAATATTTACATGGAGATGCCTCTTCATCTTCCAGAGTGTAGGGGCATAGAATATGCTACTGAACATGTGCATATGTGTGAAATACTGTGGCGCACAAAAGGAATCATGACTTCTGAGTGTAGGGCAAGCCAATTTACTACTACGTTACAAGGGTACACACACAGTTGGTATAAATTTTTTGACCCCAATCAGACTTGTGTAGACTATATAGCTTTAAAAGATGCATTCCTTAAATAATTTCACATCCCTAAGTTTGAGCAGAAGAGTATAAGTGAACTCAAGGATATTAAGCAAGGCACTACTGAAAGTGTCAGAGAGTATGATGCCCATTTAAAAAAATTGTTATCTAAGCTTTCTTGTGACATACATGTAGGACAACATGCACAATGGTTCGTCGGGGGCCTGATTACCCCTTTTAGAGGGAATTATCACATAAGACATACATTGATCCATGTGAAGCACTTGAAGCAACCTTACGCACTGAGGCAGTTAGAAGCATAGATACTAGGGTGAGCCCATTTTTAGAAGCATAGATCACAGCTATGGCAAAACAGTTGGAGAAAATATCAACAAATTCAGCACATGAGACGCGCATAGGGATTTGGTGCACAAATTATGAAGTAGAAGGTCACATAAAGGATTATTTTCCTTGCAGATCGAACGCTCATTGTTGGATTTTGACATATGCCATTTAAACCATGATGTTAGCCACTACCTATTATTACAACGTGTGATAAGGATGAAAGTTTCAAGCTACAATAAAATCATGTAGGGCCATGACTCATGACACGAAAGTCTATCGGCTGATTGGTCAAATCCATGGTGCTATAGATATTGGTGTACGATAGAAAAGAGTTTCGAGATAACTCTAAGGGTGAGAATGAGCATCAGGACTAGGATCACAATCAAGTGCACTATGATCAGAATGAAGGGCATTTTGAAGGCATTCGTGGCAAAGGTCGAGGGTACCGTGGTGGATTCAGAAGATGAGGCCGTGGTGGTGAAAGGAGTGAGTTCCCTTGTAGAACACGTTATACATGTGGATCTCCTGACCACTACAAGCATTAATGTCTTCATAATATTACATGTTATTTTTGTGGAAATAATAATAGTTATGAGGAGTGTTCGGACTTGTATGGGCATCTTAGTAAGCAACATAAACAAGAAAATAATGGTTAGGATATAATGCGCTATTGAAAATTAGTGGATGCCTAAGTTGGAGGCAGATTCTAAGGCATTTCCAGTAAATATCATGACCCGAATTGAGGCGGCACACGCTAGAGAAGCATTTCGGTGAAGCCTACCATCACTAAGGAGGAGGTTCTACATGCATAGTACCAGACCCTACCCATCAAAAAGGATGTTTACCAGAAAACCATGGAATTTCTCAATAATCTTCATGGTGAGATACAATACTTAAAAGAGCACTCGGGTAAGATGGAACAAAATAAATCATTAGAGACAGGTCCAAAATGATATAGATGACTTGAGAGAAGTATGCAAATTGTTGCACCGAGAGAATATCATTACACTCGTTAGGTATTTAGTTAAAAGAAACACTCACGTGTGAAAGTGTTGAGAACTGGATGACAGATCTCGCATGTGAATCTTTCCCCTCATAGTCTAGATTATGACGAGGAAATAACTTTGAATGCTGTTGTGGATGGGTGGCTATTGAGTAATATATTGATTGATATATGCACAGAATTCATTGTTCTTACCTTAGACGCATGGGTACAAATGGGAGACCCCATTGTATCCATCCTCTAATGTATTGTTCATGGCTAATCGACAAGGGCACTCCCATCGTAGTTTTGAAAGATGCATCCATTACTATACAAGGAGCCAAGTTCACTAGAGATTTTGAGTTTTTAGCACTGGCAGAGTCGATAGCTTCCCACTCTATTTATGGCATCCTTGGTGCTATGAAAATAATGTTGATCTTCGAGTTCAACAAGGGTTATATCAGTTTTGAAAACAATGAGGAAAGAGTTATTATCCCTTTAGCAGATGGAAAATATGTTCCCTATGTTGAGCCCTTAAGTGAAGAATATTTGAATAAGATTTATGTACATGCCATCTAAGATCTAGAGATACTTAAGCCAACTAAAGAAGGAATAATTCAGTGGGAGGATGCATAGTCTATTAGCTATACTACAAGTGTTGCTTGTGATAATTGGGCTCATGGAACTTATGAGTTGGTAGGGCACAAATTCAAGAGCATATTTCCTAAGAAAAGAAAACCACGTTATGTCAGGAGGATAGGTAACAACTCGGTACCTTGTTACACAGGAGAAGATCCTATGGTATTCTTATGCACCATGGAGGAACAATGGATAGACTTGATGGAAAGAAGAAATATGCTAGCATACACACTAAGTGGGACAACAACACACTGGTGGATGGCCCACAAGGATAATCTTGTAGGATGGAATGAAATTAGGATTGCTCTTGCTACTAGGTTCTTCAGGAGAAATGCACCTACTCAAATTTTCACTTATCATGGTAATCAAATTTTTAGCACCACATTCGAAGTGTGAGAGACTTTGGACAAAAGGGCAAGAATCTTTACCATGATTGCTATGGGTGCACAATTTTTATTCAACTTTACAAGGTTGCACATGTGTTTGGTATGTATATGTAGAACTCCATAGAGAGACTAGAAATTGGAGGGATTTAACTTTAGGAATGGCCCAGACATTTGACTTCTTCTCTACAAAGCCTCCAAAGTGGAAGAAGCACTAAAAATCATAAAGCGCTTAACTATGGGAGATAGTTTCAAGGTTAAAGAACTCCTTTAGGAGTTATTGGATGAATGAAACTCAGGAGGGCATCTTGTTGAAGAAATAAAGGCCGATGCCACACTACTTCAACATATTTTCCTTGAGAAAGAAAAAGGAAAAATGATCTACTTAGTGGATGATGAAGGAGTAGAAAATATGGATGTAAACCATTCAAAAGGTAGGTGTGAGGTATTGGATAGTGCAAATAAGACCACACGCATTTATCATGAACCTATGAAGACAAAGAAGGTGAATATTGGATCAGATGTTGAACCTCGTGAAGCCATAATTAGGTACTATTGGTCAAACTCAAGTGGAAAAAATCATAGAGTTACTAAGGGGTTATCAGGACTTATTCCTATGGGGTACCATGAACTTAAAGGCATGCATGAATCATTAGGGAGATGAATATTAAGCTTAAAGAGGGTACATGCCGAGTTAGAAAGAGACCCTACAGGATGAACCCCAACTTGCACAAAAGGTCAAAGAAGAGATTGAAAAAATGTTGAAGTCTGGAATTATCAATCCCTCGATGAATCGGAATGGGTTAGTCCAATGGTGATCAATATCAAGAAGGATGGATGGATTAGAATTTTTTTGGATTATAGGGAGTTGAATGTTGCATGTGTGGACTCGATCCCTTTTCTATTTCATTCACTCGAGGAAATACTAGAAGCCATTACGAGGTGTGAGATCTATTCATTTACGATGGGTTCTCTGGGTATCATCAAGTTAGGATTTCCCAAGAGGATCAGGAAAAGAATACGTTTACTACTGAATGGGGTAGCTTCACCTATACTATAATGCCTTTTGGTCCGAAAAATGTACTGTTGTATTTTCTCACATAATTGTTCAATCATTTAAGGAATTTATTCACAACTTCTTACGGGTTTATTTAGATGATTGGACCGTGTATGGATTAGTTAAGGAAAATTATGAAAATTTTCACTTAATGTTTGAAAGATGTAGACAATTAAGTATTTCTTTAAACATCAAGAAGTACAAATTTGCTATACCATTTGGAATACTTTGTTAGGAAACATAATCTGCAAGGAAGGTTTGTTGGTTGATCCATCCAAGGTTGCGGTCATTATAGGCCTAAGAGAGCTTACTAGTTTGTTGGCGAGGAAATTTTTGGGTGGACAAACTTTTGGATTCCTTTCCAACACTGGGAATCTAAGTCCCTCTACCTAACCGGTATAGATGTCGTATATGCATGCGTAATAAAGTGTGGGTTTTGTGGTGGCCTTTCAACCAAGGATCCAACAAGGGCACTCCACTGACCCTGCAGCAAATTCTTGTAGTTATCTACAAGGGAAGAATTTGCTATGAAGGTGGGAAAGGGAGTGAGAAAAATAGATAGGAGAACTAATGTTGTAGGTAGAAAATCATATTCCTACACGCACTAGTTAGAAACTTCAACACATGCATTTATGAGAAGAAACAACCCTACAAATGGAAACAAGATGAGATAAGATTGTGAACTCAAAGTTTCTAAAATCTCCTCATCAAAGAGGCTACAAAATCCTTCTTCTTGTATTGATTCTTAAATAGAGGTTGTACATAATGTGGGAATGGAAGAAATTTGAGAATGGAGGAAAGTAGAAGAAAATGGCTATCTCCTTTGCTTTCTCTAAGTACAATGCACTCGTGAGTTTACAAGATCAATTGCCACCTCCTTTACAATGGCGTGAACAAGCCATTAAATATCTTCCAAGAAATAATTACAACTTATTCTTTATTAGAAAGAAACGGTTTACAATCTTTTCAATCATTTGTGTCTGTTCATTGATTCTCGATTCGCAAAGAAATGTCAATGGTGGAAAAACTAGAATTTTCATAATGTAGCCGTTACACTTGTTTTGTAACTTTGAATTTGAACTTTTCATCTTGACTTTGAAACTTTAAACCGAGTCGTCCACATGGGAGACATTTATTGGAGTGGGCATGGAGGATGCCTTTGCATTTTGTGACTTTACGAGAGATTTGGCATTTTTACATTTTGGTCCACCCTACCATTTTGATATAAGCCTAACACATGGCTTCACTTGATTGGTGAAGGAATCATGGCTCACTTTATGACTTTTAGCCCTTTTTACAAAAAGTCATAAAACCTCAAATCTCCTGAAGATCCACCTCCCCACTTTGACTCTTCTATTCAAAGCTTAATATTTGACTTTCTCCCTTTTGTTTGATCGGGGTTGTGGGTCACTTTATGACTTTTCACCTTTTTTACAAAGAGGCTCAAAACCTCAAAGTTCTCCACCGACCCGCTTCCCTGCTTTGACTTTCAAGGCGGGCTCAAGCTTTGAATTTTTCCTCATAGCATGATCAGGGGTCTGCGGGTCACTTTATGATTTTTCACCCTTTTTACAAAGAGGCTCAAAAACATAAATTTCTCCACCGACCTGCTTTGACTTTCCAATGGTGGGCTCAAGCTTTGACTTTTTCCTTAGCATGATCGGGGCCACGGGGCCAAATTGACATTTTTTGCTAAAATAACAAAAATGTTAAGTTCACAAAAAGGACCCGTTCCGCCACATCCAATTAGATATGTCCACGTGCACATGGATACTGGAGAAAAAATTTGATGGGGAAGAAAATGCCCCGTCATTCACGACTATGGAAAAATGCAGAAAAGAGGAAAAATCCACCATTTTATGCCTGATTTTCAAATTTATTTTACAAACCAAGGAATTGAAAATAATACAAGGTTCGACGATCCATGGCCATATAAAGATTGACAATTTCATTCAAATGAGGACAACAATAAAATTTTCACATGTCTAGACAAGAAAATGAAAAATTTATCAAAACGTGTAGACTAGAGAGTTTAAACAACTTCAAAGCATGAATTTCTCTATCTTTTCAGACTTCCAACTTTACTTGAACACTTATGGAGGGCGTGAGCTCAAAATTTTTGAATTTGACTTAAAAAATGAGGGGGATTTTGAGGGTGACAATAGCTGGCTCTAGCTTGGGGACATGACATGGACTAAGCATAGTGAAGACATGACATGGGAATCCAAAATCTCAATTTTAGACCATATAGCTCATTGACCAGTGCCTTATCCATTAGGCCTTGTGGAGTCATGTACAATTATAAGAGAGAGAGAGAGAGAGAGAGAGAGAGAAGAAGGAAACACACACACACACAAAATGATAAAAAGACACATAGAACAAGAAGGGGAACACACCTAGCAATCACCTATGGTACAAGGTGGGGGACAACCCGCTTTCACTAAAGCACTTTTCTTTTCTCAAGAATTACCCCTAATTCAATTCTACTATCTAAAGAATGAATAAGAGCATATTGCATTACCTCGATGTAGCAAGATTTGCTTCTTTACCTTTGTCTTGTTGTTGGTTCTCTTTGTCCTTTAGCTAACAATCTTTCTTTCGCATGTCCTTTCTTTCCACATTTACAACAAGTAATTCCCTTACTTATGGATTTAGATTTGTTATCCCTTAACTTTGATTTTCCATTACTCTTACTCTTGGATCTCTCCTTTTTCTTGCCCTAGCTTTCTACATTCAAAGCATTTCCAGATGATGATTCCTCTGTACTCTTCCTGTAAATTTGTTCATTCAAGATTATAGTAACCACATCATCAAACTTCAAAATATTATTAGCAGATGTTTTATTATTAACATCCATTACCAAATTATACCAACTATCAGAAAAGAACATATCACATAGCAGAAGAACCGATTTTAATCGATTTACAATAGATCGAAATCATTCAAATGACTAGATGTAGATCCACCTTGATGCATCTTAGAACTAAATATTTTCTTCATCAATGTTGTCGTGCAAATGTGCAACAGGGAAATTGACAATTTCTGAACACGACAACTATACCCCGATGTCAAAATTTTCATGTTTTATCATTCCCAGGCACCCCAAGCCAAATATGTTAGTTTTTTCCCCCTATTTGATGTCAAATTTGTCCCCTAGGTGATTCAAGAAAGTCTACTCACTCCCCCTAGGTGATTTTAGGGAGCTATAAAAAAATACTATCTCATGACAGTATAGGGAAGGGCTATCGTTGGCCTTCCTAGGATCGGATCACCCCCCTAGAGTGGAACGAAAGAGAAAAATAAACATGGAGGAAAATGAAATACCTTGGAACATCATGGAAATGATTTTGGAAGGTTTGTAGAAGTTCTGCAATACTTGGAGCAGTCTGAGTAAAAAACAGGGTTCACAAGCCTTGGCGGTACACAGGCCTAAAACAACTACTTTAGGCTACAAAAGAAGATTATAGGAGCTTTGGATGGAGTTAGGAGAAAAAATTTATATATCCAAAAATAGGATTTGAAGGCCTATGTTATGGTGAAAAATATTTTTGACAACACTTTGGAGCATCGAGGATTTGCGGGTAGTTTTTCTCGTGCACAAAGTAAAGATACAAAATAAAAATCCAATTTTTAGGATCAAATGGAATAATAAAGACATGATACCCCCACCATTGGATTCATAAGGCAATTTATAGTTAGGATCATTTAAAATTTCACCAAAAAATTCCACCGGGAGCTCAATTTATCTTCGTTCTAAGTTACCCTCTCAAACGTAGTTCAGACTTAGTCATTTTTTCGAGAGGACAAATGTCAAGCACTCAGAGCCTAGTGGGATTTCATGTCCCCTGATTTCCCGAGGTTAGGTACATCAGCCCTTGGAAAATTTTTCCATCCCCATGTGACCTCTAGGCCCTCATATGACCTCAATACTTGACGGATCAGCCCCCATGTGCTTATTTGGAGCATGCCTTCCTGTCGTCGGATTAGCGCCACATGTGTCAACTCCCAAGACCATATGGAATTTGATGTCCCTTATGCACCTAAGGTGGGGGACATCAAAACTTGGAAAATTCACCCATCCCCCATGGGATTCTTCTAGACACCAATGTGACCTCCTTTCAACTCCTGTGCATTTTTGAGCATCCATTCCCACTGCCGTTGGATCGGGTGCCACGTGTCACCAAAGACCACCGTGGAAACTAATGTCCCTTATGTACCTGAGGTGGGGGACATAAGACATGTAAAAATGCACCCAACCCCTAGGAGGAGTCTTCTGGACACCCACGTGATTGACTTTCAGCCCCCAGGTGCATTTTTCAAGCAAATCCCACGTTTGTCGGATCGAGGACACAAGACATCACCTTAACCACTATGGAAATTGATGTCCCTCATGTCCCTGAGGTTAGGGACATCAGGGACATAAAAATTCACCCATCCCCTCCATGTGCATGTTTTGAAAGTTTAAATTTGACACTTAGCCATTCCTTCCCCCTCATTTCTCCTTCACAACTTCATACCTTGCCATGGCTCCGTCCATGATTGTCAAACACTCGGTCCACCATTATCACTCCAAACTAGCTCCATCATGGCCACATAAACTCTCTAAACTATGAATGCACATAAATATCTAGGACTCAGAGAAAAATGGAGTGAAATGATGAAGAACGAAGAGAAAAAATGGAGATTTTTTGCCAGATAACCGTGAAATCACCCGATCGAAAAATCCTCATATCTTTCAAGATACAAGTCAGATCGAGATGTCGTCTTTTGCAGAATTCCTCATTTTTCAAGGTGATCAAGATCCAACAAAAAGAGGTCAAATGGTGCCTAGAATCATTTTCTCTAACAAAATCCTCCCTTTGTGCACCGGTTCACATTCGTCAGATTTCCCGTCATTCCGGAAATGGAAACGAGCTAAAAACTTGCACACAAGCTCCAAATGAAAAACATATCACAATGGAGTTGGAGACAAAAACCAGACCTACAAATTTCAAGCTCCATTAATGGCCGCCATGATAACTCAATAAAGCCACTACCAAGTCAAAATTTCAAAATTTATTTCCAGGTATTCTAGTGGGCAAAACTATGTGAAATTTGGAGGGTGTGATCGTAACAACAAGAAGATTCCAAAAAAGTATGTTCCGTCACAAATCGAGTAATTTGAAACAAACTTTCTAAAACTACTAATTTTTCCTATACATTCTTGCTATTTTTGGCAAGTCTTCATCAAAATCAGCTATGGAAAGAATTTAAAGCAGTGCACTTGAAGATCTCCAAAAGGCTAGAATGATTATGTGGAGCAGAAAATAGTGGAAATGACCATTTACTAAAAATAGTAAGTCACATTCAAAGGGCATTTTAAAATAATAACGAGACATTTAGAACTTCGCTACATTTGGAGCTTTCCATCAACGAGGATCAACAGACTTCATCGGGCAACATCTCCACTTCTTCTTCTCTCTCTCTTTCTCTCCTTTTACCCCCAACTTTCTCTCACTTTCAAATTCTATAATTCTTCATTGGGGTTTATACTTTTGATATTCCTTTAAGTCACTTAAAAGTGACTTTAGAAACATAATGTAAATTAAGTCGCCTTGTTATTATAAAAGGGACTTAAATATTTAAAGTGGAATATGAACAATCTTAAGTCATATTAAGGCATATGGAGGGTCATGAGGAAGACGATAAGTCACCTCTCATTCTATAAATTGTAATGCCATTCCCATTGCAAAGGGTTGGTGATTGATCTTGTAAACTCAAGAGTATATTACACCTTGAGAGAACAAAGGAGATAGCCATTTTCTTCTATTCCCCCCCTTCTCAATTTCTTCCATTCCCACACTATGTACAAATTCTGCTTGAGCTTCAATAAAGGAAGAAGGAATTTTAGCCTCTTTGATTGAGGAGTTTATTGGTACTTTGTGTTCATTAAGCTCTATTTAGTCTTGTTGTTGTTTTGCAGATTTGTTTTCTTCTGAAATTCAAGTGCATGTGATGAAACTTTTGACTAGTGTGCACAAGCCTCTAATTTTCTACTTGCAACATTGGTTCTCCTACCTCAATTCTCACTCCCTTTCCCACTTCCAAACAAAGTCTTCCCTAGCAAGAGATTGCTAGCTTTGCCACAAGGTCAGTGGAGTGCCCCTATGGATCCCTGGTCGAAAGGCCACCACAGAAATCCACCTTTTCATGCACATGCATATACGGTAGCTGCACCGGTTAAGTAGAGGGACTTAGATTCCTAGAGCATTGGTAAGAAATCCACAAGTTTGTGTCCACCTGACAAATTTTCTCGCCAACAATCAAATAAAATTTATTTAAAGCAATAGGTTTTTCATATAAATTAGCAAGAGATTTATTAAGTCTACCATAGAAGTCGCTCGTAATATTGGAAGCCACAGATCTTTGTCAAGATTAATCTTATAGATCCCAAAGCCTTCACAATAATCTTCTATTCTTCATCAATCATCTTCTTTAGGTCTAGAATTCTCACCCAATGGTAAATACAAATCTCTTTCGATACAAATAATCCTTGATCTCGTCTTCCATAATTGAAAATTTAGACATCAAATTTCTCTACCTTGTATTTGTTTTCTTATGCCATTGCATTTGTAGCTCCCACTCAATCAATAAACCCTCGATGAGTAAATTTTTCAACACACAAAACCTCAAACAAAGCTTCGATACAATTGCACTTGGGTTAGCACACCTGGTTGTACAAACAATATAGTAGATATAAGCATACATGCAAATAAAAGTGGATATTCTACGAAGAAATATACAAAACAAGAGACATAAATCAACACCATATTTAATGTGGTTCACCCAGTGTGGGCTACATCCACCAAGAAACAAGCCAATCTATTATCCAAAGCTTTGACAAGATATACAATGAATATTTACAATCTTCCACACCTCTCACATATACAATACTTTCTTTCTCTCAAGATTTTGCTTCATCATCAAGAATTCTCTCTCTCACCAAATTTTCTCAAGTTCTTTCTAATTTTTGTTAATCATACCTTCTAAACCCTAGATTTTATCCTTATATAGTCATTTATAGGCTTAGGGAACTTAGCCATGTAATTACAATCAATAGATATACTTTAATGCTAAAAATATATCTAATTCTCAAGAGTTATTTAAAACACCCTTGCATAGGTAACTAACTGGTTAGACCTAACCACTTTGCTAATTCTCCTTACCTAACCAATGCTAGTCATACCTAACCGATTCTAGTCCTGGATGGTTGATGTCTGGTTCCCACCTAATCGATGATGGTTATTGTATTTTCCAAAGCAAGTTTACATTACATGTTAAACTGAAGTAATTGAGCTCCACAACTCAACAATCTCCCACTTGGAGATTAATTACTACACCATACATGTACAACGTCATTCTTGGACACTTCCTTAGTTTTGTTTCTTCCTCTTCAAGTCTCAAAATCAAAGACCAACAGAAGTGGAGTGTAGCTCTAACTTCTCCTTTTCTAATGGCTTCGTTAGCATATCTCATAGGGTTCTTACTCATATGAATCTTTTCTAGATTCAATTTTCCATCCTCCAATACCTACCGTATGAAGTGATACCTCAACTGAATATGTTTCGTTCTTGAATGAAACATTGAGTTATTTTCCAAATGAATTGCACTCACTCTAACATCATTTAACAGTTTACAATTACCTTTCTCCTTTCCCACCTCTTCCATGAACCTACTCATCCATATCATCTCCTTGATAGCCTTTGTATCTGTAACATACTTTTCCTCTATAGTATACAAATCCACAACCTTCTGCAATCTTGAAATCCAGCTAACTATCATCCCACCTACTGTGAAAATATATCTAGTAGTGCTCCTCCTACCATCCAGATCTCCAACCATATCCAAATCAACATAGCCACATAATGAAATATCTGAACCTCCATAGCATAATTGCATGCTATATGTCCCTTTTAAATACTTGAGTATCCATTGGACTGCTTTCCAATGCTCTTTACCTAGATTGACCATATATCTACTCACAACTCCCACTGCATGTGCAATGTCTGGTCTGGTATAAACCATAGCATACATAAGACTTCCAACTGCTAAAGCATATGGCACTCATGTCATGTATTTGACATCCTCATGTGATGAAGGACACTAATCTTTTCTCAATTTGAAGTGTCCAGCCATAGGTGTACTAACAGGTTTTACATTCTGCATGTTGAACCTTTCTAACACCTTGTAGATATAATCCTCTTGAAACAAATACAATTTCTTATTTTTCCTATCTCTATGTATTTGCATGCCAAGGATTCTTTTTTTCAGCTCCTAAATCCTTCATAGAAAATGTGTGAGCTAGCTTTCTCTTAATCTCACCAATGTCCTGCATACTAGATCCTGTAATAAGCATATCATCCACATATAGTAACAAAATAATATAGCTCCCATTTTCAAGCTTCTTAAAATAAACACAATGGTCAGATTCACATCTCAAGTAACCATGCTCATGCATAAAACTATCAAATCTCATGTACCATTACCTTGGAGCTTGCTTGAGCCCATATAGGCTATTTTTCAACCTGCACACTAGTTTCTCCTTACCCTTGAATTCATACCCAAGTGGCTACTACATATAAATATCTTCATCCAAATCACCATGAAGGAAAGCCATCTTCACATCTATTTGCTCTAAATTCAAATCTTTTACTACAACTAAACTCAATATAGTATGAATAGAAGTCATCTTAACAATAGGAGAAAATATTTCACCAAAGTCAATACCTACTTTCTACAAATCCCTTTACTACAAGCCTTTCCTTATACCTTTTCTGTCCACCCTCTTCTTCCTTAATCCTATAAACCCACTTTTTTCTGCAATGTTCTCTTACCTGTTGGAAACTTAACCAAATCCCAAGTCTAGTTCTATTCCAAGGAGTCCATCTCCTCATCCATGCCATGCTCCCACTAAACATGAGTCTTATCCTACATTGCTTCTTCAAAGCTCTCTGGTTCACCATTATCAGTCAATAATAAATAAAATAGAGAAGGTGTAAATCTTTTGGAAGTTTACTTACCCTTTATGACCTTCTCACAGGAGTTTGGGGTACAAGAGGCTCAATATGGACCTCCTGAACATTCTTATCCAAATCTAACAGTGATTGATACCAATCACCTCTAACCAATGTCGGTTTGGATCTCTCAGAATCGATATCGGTTTGTCTCGACAAGTGCAGTCGTGGGGTCAACTAACATCGGTTAATGTGTAACCCTATTGGTAATTCTTTTAAATCCAAGAGTTCATTTTCATTTACAAACTTCTCAACTGGTTCATCCTTGGGTACCAAAATATTATCCTGTACATTCTCTTTTCATTCCATTCAACATCATGACTCCTAATAATTTTAGAATTCTCTAAATCCCAAAAATAGAAACTAAAATCACCAGATCCATAACCAATGAAAGTGCACCTCTTGGATTTTGCATCCAACTTCTTTTTTATTTTCTCTATCAACATGTACAAAATATTTTGAACCAAAAATTTAAGAAAAGAAACATCTACCTCTTTTCCGGTCTAAAATTCCTCTTGGTATTCTTCCATCTAGTGAACTTCAAGGCCCACGGTTAATCAAATAAACCTTTGTATCAAGCTTCTTCGCCCAAAACTACAAGAGTAATCTAGAATGTATCCTCATATGTCTAGCACATTCCATGATTGTCTGTTCATTCTTTTTGTAACACCATTCTCCTTGTGGTTTTCTTGAGACCGCTTCTTTCTCTATGTATCCCATTCATCAATAATAATCATTGAAATCCTTTACTACAAAGTATTTACCACCATTTTTAGATCTAAGGCACTTTAACTTAGAATTTGAATCATTCTTAACAAGGGCTTTCCATCTTTTAAAAGTCTCAAAAACATCATATTTACATTTAATACAATAAAGTCATACCTTTCTTGTAGCATCATTAATGAAATAAACATAATACTAGGATCCTCCATGAGAAGCTACCTAAGTTGGTCCCCACACATCTAAGTGTACAAGTTATAGTTTTTCTCATTCTTAGTTGCCCCAACTTTGAGAAATATCGCTCTCTTTTATTTCCAAAGATACAATGCTCATAGATATCAAGATCTAAATCTTTCAAGTCTCGATAACTAACCCTTAGCCTTTAAGATATGCATTCCTTTTTGACTCATATGACCCAACCGGTTATGCCACATGCATGCATCTAAATCTGAAGTAGATAATGCAAAAAGGAATCGTAATATAGATAGATAAATATAATGTTCCTACCTTATCACCTCTTGCCACAAAAAAAACCCTTGGTGACTTTCCATGAGTCTCTTATAAAATTAACCATGCAACCAGCATTCACCTAGTTGCCCCGCAGAAATAATATTCCTCCCGAGGCTTGGCACATGCCTCAAATCTTTCAATACCCATGTATTTCCATTCTACAATTTTAGATGAACTTCCCTTTACCACAAGTAATACTACAAGGTTCATCATCAACCAAATAAACACGCCCAAAATTTCCCTGGACATATTTTCTCGAAATAACCCTTATTAGGGTTACATGGAAAGAAGCTCCCGAATGTAAAACCCATTATTCAATTCCATTATCTAAAGAAAGAATAAGATCGTATTGCATTACCTTTGATGCAGCAATATTTTATTCTTTACCTTTGTCTCGGGTGTTGGTTCTCTTTGTCCTTTGACCAAAAATATTTCTTTTGCATGTCCTTTCTTTCCACATTTCCAACAAGTAATTCCTTACTTCTAGATTTAGATCTCGCTATCCCTCCTCACCCTAAGACCTATTCTTAGTAAGTTGCCATAACTAACTAAGTCTTACCCAAACCCTAAAAATCAATGCCTACATTCCCTCTAACCACATTCCCGCATACTTACAAGAAGCTTCTAGTCTAATCCATGTGGGTTAACGACATGAGATCCTAGAAAATCAAGGGGATCTACCTAGTTTAGTAAACCTAGAAATCCCACCCTAACCCTAACATGCCGGTTACCCTTAACCACCTTTAGTTAAAGCTTGGAACCACCGTCGGTCACCTTTTAATCCCCAAAACAACCTTATTTTTGAGGTTGGAAAAAGGTTGGAAGATTCTTGAGAGATAACACATCTTTTGAGAACAAGTTTCCATGAGAACACGCATGCAAGGAAGGAGATCAAGCATTTTCTCTTACACATGGACATCCAACATTCATCCAACAACCACCCAACATAGATTTGATCCAACCAAGAAAAAGGAATGCACATGCAGCCCATGTAGAGCTTTCCAACATTTGGTGATCCTCAACAGCATTCAACCTCTTACCAACACCTTCATTCATCACTCACAGTGCACCCAAACTAGATTTCAAGTAAGTAGAACAGTTTACTCCTCTGGTTCATTCATTTAATTATTGTATCTTCATCCTTTGTTCTCCTAGCCACCCATTGACCTCCTTTAATACTCACCCCTCCATATCCCCATTAAAACCTCACCAAATCCCATCCAAACAACTTAATACCTCATTTCGACCAGCCTAGTCCTTTGTGTAATCATAAGGGAGATCCAAAGCTCATTTTGTGGCATTCCCAGTTTTTCCACAAGAATCGGCACCTAGTTCTCCCCAACCAAGCATCGGTCACCCTTAACGGCATCGGTCTCTGTATTTACCAATAATAACCCTAACAAGTAACCTACCCACCTATTCTCACATCACCCTTAATCACTGTGACCTGCCTAAGACCTCTGTCAGACCTGCAGAGACCCAGAACCGTTACTTGACCTTCGGATCTTATTTTAACCTAGCCTTGTTAGATTAGATCTTTCTTATTGTGTTTTAAATGAGATACCTAAATCATTTTAATTACAATAGGATTTACTTCATTACCAACATTAAATTTTTTTAAACAGTGGATTGACAGCCATCTAAGAAGTATCACACTTCCCGGATCTAGCACACGCTAGGCAGTTCACTGCACATATTGTTTAACTTTTATTTGGTGGTCTTGTGTTCCATTTTAGGTAGTTCCTCCCAGCCAAAAGGAAGCTCTCATCGATCAGCTGTGGATCAAGGAGTCAACACGTGCACAACAACCTATCAACCATCATTTCAATAGGTATTCCTCCTACGCCCATTACCCTATCTGTTTCATCATTTTCAAAGAAACGTCTAAGAATCAAGTGAAACATTTTTGGCACACCGGTGGGACCCATTCGGGGTTCCTTGCATTTTATTCATTCCTAGGAAAATTTGTGTGTTTGTTTCCCTTTTGAAAAGCATACACATTAATTTTCTTCCTTGGTAACCTTCTTTTTCTTTCTATTTGCTCTAAAAGAAACCTTTCTTTTGGTGTACTTAAAAAGAACCATTTCTTCTTGTTTTTTACATTTTAGTGAAAGAGCATCCCTCTTCCTCTTCATCTATTTGTGTCATCAAACTTCATATTTGATTTGGGCTTAAAAATCATTGCATTTCATTCTGATTTATCGCATTAGCTCACATTAATTGAGGGCAACCTATACGCTGGAAGTCATTCCCCATGATGGTTGACAAATGAATCATAGAAAGCACATCTCTCTCTCTCTCGAGTCTTGCCAAATTACACAAATTCAAAACAAATACATATTCTTAAACAACATCTTTCCTGGGAATGCCTATCAATGATCACACCGATATAGGGATAGTAGTACTCCCCACTCGCTTCTCTCGAGTCATACTTTAGAGTGAAGCCCGCCCCACCATAACATACCTAAAACCTCACCTTTTAGATCTCCTTCTTTGTAGGAAGCCATCCTCACCAAAAAAATTCTATTCTACAGTTCATGAGTCAGTCCTTAAATAGCATAAGCTAAACAAACATAATAGAAAAGGCACTCTTAGGATCACATTTTTCTTAGTGTTTTTGCTTGGCTTGCATTTTGAGGTGAGAGGTCACGTTCTTCATTCTTCTTGTTTCTCCTTGCATGCTCCTCATCATAGTTGGTGTATTTAGCTTCTTTTGAGTGTGCCTGGACCACATTCTCATCATTCTTAGAATTTTGGGTTTGATTCCACATCAGATTTTAATTCACAACCACTTTTCTTTCATCATTGTTTCAATTTCATAATGATCGTGTGTCCGGTCCATGACCATCATCGGTTACCCCGATCACCATCATTCGGTTATACCCAACGCATTCGGTTCACTGTCATTTTGGTTAACCTACCCAAAAGGACATTTATTCACCTTCTTCAACTATTTAGAGTCCCTGTCACTACTATCATTCCCATTGACCTTGTAAATCTCATTCGATATTTGGCATACCTATCAAATTTGGCCTTATACCTTATTTTTGACCAACTGTCCATTTCCCACATAGTGATCGGCAATGAATTATTTACCCCTAACAGCGTTGGTTTTCCCGACCGCATCGTTATCCCTGTGCCACTTTCCAACTAACATTTGGTACCTAATCCATTTATTACCACTTGTTCTTCCTATTCCCTGTTGTATTTTTGTGTCATTTACGAAAAGGCAAGCCCAACCTCGATCAAGTACTGTTCACATGGTACTGACGCATCGACAAGCTAGCACCCTCGTATTCCATGCCAGTTGTCAACCACTCCCACCTAGCCCTTCACCACCTTCCATTTTATCACCCGCCATGGATCCTATCCAACCTATCACTACTATCAGAGATGAGGAGTTCACATGACTCCTTAACCAAAACCCTGCCGCCTTGTAGTTTTACCTTTCCCACTCATCCACTCGAGATGCCTCTGGGTCAGTTGATATACGACATGCCCATATCTATCCCCCCGACTCTCACTCCCACTCTTGCATCAGCCCCATCTAGCTCCATGTTGCCCACATCTACCTTACCCCTAGTCATTTCGTAGCTAGGTCCTATACCACTATATGATGCGCAAAGTGTCTCACTACATCCATTGCACCCACCACATCCACCATACCTTTGACAACCACTCAAAACACAACCTCATCCACCCCTATTCTCTCGCATATACCCATGGCTACACAACCACCTCCCGTGTCGGTGACCCCCACCCCTTTCAAAATGTGGTCCTTTCTATTCCCCAATCATTAGCCCCCATTGCCACTAGGGTCACCATGACCCTTCCACCTCCATATACGTACTATCAGCAACCTCTGTTTCATCTATTATTCATTGGTACGTACCCCTATTTCACTACCTCCTTCTCAATCTACCTACACACAGCACCATATACTGGAATGCCACCCTTGTTACATGCCCAACACCAACCCTCTTACGCTACAGGAGGCACCCAACCATCACAACCTACCAATGACCTAATCAAATTAATGATGGACAAGATGCAGACATTGGAGGCATTGGTTTCTAGCTCCCACAACACCCTCACCTATGATGAAATTTGCAATGAGCCTATCCACCCATCCATTCCTATTCGCCCATACCCCATGCATTGGGAAATGCCTAAATTCAACCATTTCAATAGCAAGGAAGACCCACAACAACATTTGTGGTCATTCAAACATGGGTGCTACCTAATCACCCACGATGATGCTTTTCTCTTAAGGACCTTTCCCATGTCTCTGACTAGACCTGCATTAGATTGGTATAGTGGGTTACCTAGACACTCTATATTTTCATTTAATCAGGTAGCCCAAGCCTTCTTGGATCACTTCTCCATCAATATCATCAAGAAGGTTACCATGACTGACCTATACTCCACACATCAATATGATGATGAATCTATCACAGATTTTTTCACTCGTTGGCGTAGCCTGATCAATCAACTCACCTTCCAACTACCACAAACCAAACTCATCGAGCTCTTCACGTGGGCTTGTGCTAGACACATCTCACCAACCCTGCAGGTTCAAACTTTCCAAACATTTGATGAAGCATTCACCATGGCACGAAAGTTAGAGATTGGGCCATCGAAGAGAAGAAAATCCAATTACGCAATAAGAATTCAGCATTCAAGTCGAATGATACCTCTTCTTCTTCCAAACCACAGAGTAATTATTCAAAAGCTAAGGGCACCGCTAATGCATAGTGGTACTCAAAGCCGGTCCGGCTCATCCATCAAATCAAGCTACCCCCTCATCTAATCTCTCACCCATCAGACTTTTCAATTTAGATGAGAACAATGGAAATACACCCCAATTGGGGAGCTACTCTTCTATCTTAGAAAATCTCATCAAAGCTGGGGCCATCACCCTTCCACCTATAAAACCACACACTTGGTTTTGACCCTACTCACCCCATGCCCACATGGTATAAAGAACATGACTTCTGTAACTATCATCGAGTAAAGGGTCATAGTGATGGAAATTGCATCACTTTCAAAAACATTGTCCAAGAAATGCTCGAGAAAGGTGAGTTAACCATGGATAATCCTAATGCACCTACCAATCAAAACCTACATATCTTCAAGAAACCCTTTCCCAATCATGCCCCTTCATCTGATCAAACCGGTGAGACCTCAACTCATGATAGCCATACCCGCGAGGTCCATGCTATTTTTAGTGATGCACTGTTGCTTCCCAATTACCCCATATTCCTTCCATAGAGGAAATTCTAGCTCGAAATCCTCCTTCTGCATTGGAACCTACCTCACCTATTCCTCCACCCATAGAGGAACACCTTTCACCTCCTTCCTCACCCGTGGAGGAGCCCTTCACTAATATCGAGACCATTTCACCTTTGGCTTCTCCACCTAGGGAACCGTCACCCACAATACTTCTTCAGTCCATGGAAGATACTTGTTTATCTCCTCCACCCACAGAGGAGCACCCATCATCTCCTCCACCCACAGAGGAGCACCCATCATCTTCTCCACCTACAGAGGAGCACCCATTTTCTCCTCCACCTATCAAAGATCTAGTAGAGATACCTTTGCCTCTAGGTGAGCATTCTCCATCAGCTACCCAAGATCCTGCAGACCTACTTTCGGCTCTCTTACCCATGGAAGCTGAAGCTAACAAATTTCCCATCTCTAAGACACATTTTATGGGAATAGCCATTGGGTCCTCATCAACATCACCTACAGATGTGTCATTCTCACGTTTGGCCGATCACCTAGATTATGTGGACAGAGCCTTATTGTGGGGGCATCTTCTGCTTCTGTTTCAACACAAATGCAGATGTCACTTGTTGATACTTCCACTATCTACCCAAAAATATTCCACCAGTTGAACCGAGCACAACCACCTCTATCACTACTTCTTCCATAACCCTCTCGCACCACTCAACATACTCCCTTACCCATAACCCAACATACATCTAAATCCAAACCCACACCTTCATCATCTTCCTCGACTAAACCTATTACTACCTTAGGGGTCACCCCAACCACCAACCTTACTCATCCACCTATCAAACTAGATTTAGCTACATCCTCCAAAGTCAACACCAAACCTACTCCGCACCCAAACAGAAGAACCAAACCCATAGAACTCATACCCCCAATTGCATGCCAATCATACCTACATCACCTTCACCCTTTCCATCCATTTTAGGACCTCAACCTCCCAACATGATCAAGAAACTTCCACCCATCAATAAACCAAAAACACAACAGCCCACTCCTTCCTCACAAACCTCTAACCTACCCAAGCACCCGACATGACTTACACCTACACCTGCAACATCTTTACCACCCATACCTCCAATACCCTCAAACAACTTCTTCATTACCCACTACACTTCAGTCTCTGTCTCTCACACCCCCTACTCGACCCACATCATCTACCTTCACAACCACCTCCATTATCCCCATGGGTAACTCACCCTCTTCCCCCATCTACTTTTCCCTCTAGATCTCATACACCCATATCACCTTTACCCAAGAAGGTGCAACCCAAAAACAAAAATCCGCTACCCTCCAATAAGGTAGTCAAAGCAACCATACACCCTCCTACCCATTCATCTACCATACCCCTACCCAAACAAACACGACCAACACCCAAGACCACTCCAAGCACCCAAAACCATGGCTCAACCCACTCCCCTCCTACAAGGACCATTCCTCAACAATCAGCCACACCTACACCCAAACCCACTTTCACTTCCCATTGTGATCCACTAGTGGGGTCCTATGCCAAAATATTAACCAACCTCCTTGAGACTTCTGTTATCACATTACCACCACTCAGACCTTATGACCCCCTCAAACCCAAGCCAAAAGGGTTTGATGACACTAAAATTTGTGCCTACCATCATGTGCCAGGGCACGATGTGGAGAACTGCAAGGCTTTGAAAACCATCCTTATCTAGTTGTGTCCTCCGGAAGCCAACTTTGATGATGACAACCTTCTCGATGAGGACCCTGCTTCACCGACACCCATTCCCATAGTCCTTCCTCACTACCCACTCAACAACCATGACCTCCCCCCACAGCTCCTAGAGCCACCTCCAAGATTTGAAATTAACATGGTTCACATAGAGAACTTGCTACACCATTACCTAAATGTCATTATGCCCAGCTCACTTCACAAGGATTTTCTCCCCTAGTAGGTTTTTGTCCATCATGTCATTATACCACTCACCCTACACCTTCTCCATTTTCCAACTCCCCTCAGATCAACATGATCCACATTACTACCCATGCTCAAAAGGATAAAGGTAAGGAAAAGGAAAATGACCCACCAACCAATCCTATACCCAACATACCATCTGCACCCACACCTAAGATTACTATCCATGGACCCACATACCCTATTTCTAATGGGGTCACACATCACACCATGCTCAAACAATTACACCAATCTCCCCTCAAAATGTCCCTATATGACCTCATCCAAACCTCAGAATCCCATCGTCAAGCTCTCATGGAGGTTCTTCAATCTATTGAGGTTTTACCCAATGACCCACACGTAGCCTCCATTATCACACCCCATCATGTAGCCTCTCTCACCAAATTGCCACCTTTATCCACACCTCACCCTACTCACCAAGTAGCCTCCCTTAGCTTCAGAGGAAGAGATCACACACACCAAATAGATGACCAGACCCAGCCCTCTTCATCTCTATCCACATCGATGATATACATGTATGATGTGTAATGATTGATGGGGGCACTAGCATTAACATCATTTCATCCCATGCATTTGCTCAAATGCGCATACCTGACAATTACATGCATAAACATCCTATCATGTTGCATTCATTCAATGACATGCTATCACCTCTACACTAGGCATTATCATTCTCCACATTCATGTGGGCCCCCACACTATTCAGAGCTATTCTACATCTTGGAGGGGGAATTTCAATATAACTTGTTGCTTGGAAGACCTTGGATTCATGTCATGGGTTGTGTTCCTTCCACTTTGCATCGTTGTGTAAAGTTTGAACATGAAGGACACACCTATACCATTCCAGCTGATCCATCACCTTTTAAAACATGCAACATGCTCTACCAACCCAATGACATGCTCATACCCATTAAGGCATCTACCTCCTCGACCACTACCACTTCACCCACACCCCCACTTACCAATACAATTGCTACCTCAACCACACATACCTCCTCCATTCCTACCACTGCCACAACCTCCACGGCCGACCCATCGGCCTCCCAATCCATTAGCTCCACCCTCCGCATCGACCTCGACACATCATCTATTCCAGCTACCCACATACCAACCACCGATCCCTTGGAAGGCATTTTTCAATGCCTCACTCTGGGAGAATATCACTTATATAGTGTCAACACATTCCTTACTCCACAAGAGTATGGAAGTCTTCACCAACACCCTCGTTATGATCACCACATAGGAGAACACCTCCTTTATGGTCCTCCTCATCTCATACTAGTCTCACCTATGGGGGACTTGATACTACCACTTACACACCCGAACCACCATCACAAACCCACCCATTTTCCGCTGACTTCCAGTCTCTCACCAATCACCATTTTTCACCCACACCTTCCTGCACCGATGTGTGGAAGGGTTTTGGTTTTGGATTTTATGAACAAGGCCACCATACTATCATCCCATGTACCACCCACAAACATAATGACCGTAGTGGTATCGGCTTTCTTGAACCACCTACTAAGCAAGCCCACATTGAACCCATCGAGAACATCAACCCTTCTCCACCTTCTTCACCCGCTCCACCTTCATCACCACCTTCACCGACGGAGTCGATGGATCCTAGAATCTATCCCTCCTAACTTTTTTTTTTCATAAACACCATTTCCTTGGGGCCTTTGACTTATCAACGTGAGGGCGAGGCCCCTTCCTCTCTTCCCTTCTTGTACCCTAAAATGATCGATGATGATACACCTTCCATTAACATCATTCAATGTCAGGATGATGAATCTATACTCACCTACCTTGGTGTAGAAGATTCATATATTCATCGGTCGTTACCTTTTGAGATGCAAACCATGTTGAATGAATCAACTATCGAGATCAACATCCATACTCAGGATGACCCACACATCCTAAAGATCGGTCAATCTTTAGATGTTTGCTAAACAGAAGCCATCACTTCTTTTCTCAAAGATCATAACCACACTTTCACTTGGTCTTATGCATAGACATGCCTGGTATTGACCCCACCATAGTGGTCCACAATATCGTAACCATTCCCGATGCCAAACCCATCAAACAAAAACTGAGGAAAATGCACCCTCACATTGCCCTTCTCATCAAAGAAGAACTCAGCATCTTCTTTTTTATTTCCTTCATATTACCCATTGATTATCCTCATTGGATCTCTAACATTGTCCCTATCACTAAGGTGACAGGGGACTCCACATTTGCATGGACTTCCATGACCTCAACCTTGCCTACCCAAAGGATGACTTTCCCTCTACCCGGTATTGACCAACTGGTTGACCTTACCGCTGGTCACGAGATGCTATCACTCATGGATGGCTTCTCGGGTTATAACCAAATCTTGCTTTGCCCCAGAGGATCAACACAAAACCTCGTTCATCACCCCTTGGGGGACCTTCTGCTATCGAGTCATGCCTTTTGGCCTTAAAAATGTTGGTGCCACATATCAATGGGCTATGACTTACATCTTCCATGATATCATGCATCGTATATTGGAAGATTACGTGGATGACCTCCTCGCCAAATCTAAATGCGCTCCGAGCACCTCGCCATCCATCAAAACCATTTTTGACCACCTCATTAAATATTGTGTTCACCTTCACCTAAAAATGTGTCTTCACGGTCTCTCAGAAAACTCCTGGGCTTTATCATTTCCCTACGTGGTATAGAAGTTGACCTTGCTAAAGTCAAGGCCATTCTGGAAATGTCCTCCACCCACTAACCTTAGACAACTCCGTAGCCTGCAAGGTAAGTTATAGTCTATTCACCATTTCATTTCACAATTATCTGATCGGTGTCAACCATTTCATCATCTTCTCAAGAAGGATGTCTCCTTTAAATGGGATGATGACTGCCACAAAGCTTTTGAGGCCTTAAAACAATACCTTCTCCAACCACCCATACTCATTCCACCTAAAGATGATCAACCTTTCTACCTATACATCTCAGCTACCGATCATTCCTTGGGAGCCATGCTCGCTCATCATGATGAACAACATAGGAGCAGGTGGTTTATTACATAAGCCATACTCTTTTGGACTATGAAACCCGATACACCCATCCCGAATTTTTTTTTCTTAGCCTTAGTTTTCATTGCCACAAAACTCCGCCATTACCTACTCAACCACAAAACCTATGTTGTGACCAACACCGACCCCCTTACACTTCATGTATGCCAAACCTTATCAAAATCAGCATGCCACATGATGGCTTATGCTTTAGCTGACCTCGACCTCAAATTCATTCATCAAAATTCCATCAAGGGCCAAGCCATCACCACCAATTGGCCGACGCACCTATTTTGGGGATCAACCCTCTAATTTTGACTTTCCAGATGAGTCCATTGCTACCCTTTCCTTGGATGAACCCACTTACCAAATGACACTCTTCTTCGATGGTTCCAAGTGTCAGCGTGGGGGTGGGGCTGGTGTTATCCTCATTCCTCTTGATGGTGAACCCATGCCTTTGTCTTTCAAACTAGATTTTGATTGTACAAACAATATTGCCGAATACGAAGCACTCGTATTAGGTCTCCAAGCCACCTATGCCCTAGATGTCAAATCAATCAACATCTTTGGTGATTCTCAATTGGTCATAAACCAAGTCAATGGTATATACCAATGTCGTAATGAGATACTTCAAAAGTATAAACATCATGTAGACATACTTTTGACCACCTTTGACCATTACGCCCTTCAAACCATCCTCGTTCAACCAACAAATTTGTAGATACCATGGCCTGCTTGGCTTCTCAAATACCCGCTTCACCTACCGATTCTAAAATCTTTGTCACCATACAATGACTCCAATCACCTCTTATTTACCTCATGAATTTTACTCTATCGGAACCAGTTACCCCCGATCCGAGTGACCTTTGGTATAAACAATACTCCGACTACCTTTCTCTCTCCATCTTACCTCCTGATCTCACCGTAATGGACAACGCACCTTCCTTAAAAAGGTCTCTCATTACGTCATCATGGGGGCCTTCTCTATAAGCATGGATTTGATGGTATTCTCTTACGATGCCTCACGAGTTCTAAAATTCCTTATACCATTAAGGAAGTTCATGATGGCATATGTGGAGGTCACTTCAGTGGCCTTGTTGTGGCTAAGCATATTCTTTGCCTAGGCTATTACTAGCCGACCCTTAACCATGATTGTTGTGACTATGTTAAATGTTGTGTAAAATTCCAACAACATGCCAACCTTCATCATACACCCAATCATGCCTTACAGGTCACCCGTGACCTTTGGCCCTTCTCTCAATGGGGTTTGGATCTTGTTGAGAGAGATTAACCCCATTCTTCCCAATGACATCAATGGATCATCACCGCTACCGAATACTACACAAAATGGGTTGAGGCCATACCACTCATCTCCATGAAAGAGAGAAAATATGTGAGTTCATCAATCATCACATCATTTTTCACTTTGGTGTTCCTCATCGCCTCATCACTGATAATGGAAAACAATTCAAAAACAAAACATTACAAAAACTTTGTGATGCCTTTCGACATTCAGCTAAGTTTCTCATCACCTTATTACCCACAAACCAATGGCCAAGCCGAATCCACTAATAAAACCCTAAACAAAATTCTCATGAAAGTGGTTAACGATATTGGGAAGGACTGGCATACGCACATTCCTTTTTTCCCTATGGGCATACCGCACTAGTATCCACACTTCCACTGCTGCCACACCATTTTTCTCGGTCTATGGTACAGAGGTTGTTCTACCTCTCGAAGTCCAGATTCCCTCACTCCGCATTTCTCTCCATGACATGCTCAATGATGATGACTTTTCATCAAGACCATTTAGCACAACTTGAGTTATTAGATGAAACGTCATCTTAACGCTCTTGATCACCTTCAAGTTTACCAAAAATGTATCAAACGTGCCTATGACAAATGTGTCCATGAACGAACCTTCCAAGTCGGTGACCTTGTCCTGAAAGAAAATCAACATGTAACCAAAGTAGAAAAAAGTAAACGGGGAAAATTTTCTCCTAATTGGCTTGGACCATACATCATGACCCATACTTATGGATCAGGTGCTTATCATTTATCTTCACTCGATGGTAAACCCGAACCTGAGCCCCTTAATGCCTTGCATCTGACCATTCTATTGTTGACTTTAGTCCTACATCACTTTTTTCCTCTTTCCATGCTCATCCCTTGAGTGCTCTCCACTTCATACACCTCACCAATGATTAAACAAGAATCATGTGAGTACCCATCACTTGTTATCTTCTCTTGAATATGTGTACCATGCATGCTACACATAGCATGATTCTCATGGATACTTTTCATCTACCTTTAGATGAGATCCCATGGTCATTTCACCCTACTGCTTTTTGAACAAGAATCCTTTTCCTCACCTTGGTCTTGTCCATGACTTCAAAGCCCCACATGGGACCCAACTCCTTGAGTCAAACTTCTAATAAAAAGATGACTCCCTCAAAAGGACATCTTCCTCTCTACAATCGTTGCTATAAATAGACTGCTCCCTCAAAGGACAACTATGTAAAGCTCTTTCAAAAAAAAAAAAAATGAGAGAATTTGAAGCTTCCCACATCGATCAACTTCACGAAGACCTCAAGGAGTTCATTTCCTCATCCCATATAGACTTCCCACATCGATCAGTCTATCTCAAATACAAGTCAAAAATAGACAATTTTTAGTCATGGACTTGCCCATTGTGACCTCGGATCTCTTGCCCAAAGAGCATGCCACCTCATATCATATAAAATTACCCACCTTTCACCCCTCTCACCATTTCCACCCCCATTTTCCTACCGCCTCAAGGGACCTCTTGGAAACCAAGACATTTGGTGATCATGTGACTACTTTTCACCTTAGAACACTCAATCATGCAATGTCTTTAGGGTCTTACATTCATCACCTCCTCCAAGGTATGATCTACTGGTATGATCCTAACCAATCAGGTGGCTTTATTGCCCCTTCTTATCTTTTAACCATCTTTATTTACATTTTGATTACCTTATACAGGACTTGGTCCTCGACGCTTACCTTTGGGGTAATCTTCTTTTTTTTGCCACAATCGACATCACCTATACCAATTTTCCTATAACCCACCCACACCTAACAGACCTAAACCCAAATCATGCCTAAAACCTACCAACTCATTTTCCTACCTCCTCATATTCTTCCCTAGCTCATGGGAGAACTACATCGGCCTGAGGTCCCTTTTCACCGGGACTATGTAGGCAAGCACTCCGAGGGCATGGGGCCCTTGGAGGTTAGCTCGGCCACTCTCTACCCTAACCAATTCATCTTTCATTTTCCTCAAATTACATTCTACCCTACTTAGTTTCCTTTTTATATCTAAAACTTGGAAATTAAACCAAACAAATAACAAGTTGCTTAACATTTTTATCATCACCACAACATACATTTATTATGACTACCATCATCATCCATATATTATAAAGCATCTTAAAAATAGCCCATATTATCATTCATTATATAAATTAATGAATCACAACTTCAACCAATTTAAAATCAACCATGCCTAAACCAACCTAACTCCACCATGCCTAAACCAACTAACTCAATCCATGCCTAAACCAACCGACTCATCCATGCCTAAACAAACCCGACTCATCCATGCCTAAACAACTGACTCAATCCCATGCCTAAACCAACTTGACTCAACCATGCCTAAACCAACCTGACTCGATCCATGCCTAAACCAAACCTGACTCGATCCATGCCTAAACCAACCTGACTCCATCCATGCCTAAACCACCAACTCATCCATGCCTAACCAACCCTTTGATCCATATCACAACAAAAAATTAAAAGTCTCATAAAACACCAACAAAATCAAGAATCTCATCCATCTCATCATATAAATAAATATGTGTGTCTCAATACAATATACATGGATATCCCATCATGTCTATCTCAAATCAAGAAATCATCATCTCATCATATAAATAAATATGTGTGTCTCAATACAATATCATGATATATCCCATCATGTCTATCTCAAAAAAAAAAAATCATGCAAATACGATACTCGATACAAAATGTCACATGGCATAGTAGGCTGGTCTCATATACAATAAAATAATAAACCAATACAAAAATCTTTTGGCATGCGCAGGCGGTATATGCTCAAAATATACAAAAAATCTCATACATCCTCACTATCTTTGGCACGCATAGGCCAGTATATATCAAAAAAATGACTACAATACATCAACAATCAAGAGCCATATATCAGATATCTCGGTGCACATCCTCTATATCTATGTCACCTGTACCCTCTGCCTCCTCGGCCCCAGTCTGGTGACCTACTAACATCTCCCCACCCATCATGGGTGGTGGTTGGGTCCCTACCTGGTGCCTCACCTAGAGCTGGTCTCTCGTGAGCTGGTGGCCTCTCCATGATCTAGCCTCAGAGCTCGATGGCCCCCTGTGCTCTCTACACTGTGAGTGTGAGATCTAGTCCTCTCACTCGAGGCTGTTGTGCCCCAGTACTCTCCATAGGATAGAAAGTCTATCCCGACCACCATCAACTGATCCTAGTAGTATCTGGCCTCACCTAGGGCATCCCGTAACCTAGATATAGGCATGGTCTGTGGTGGCCCCATAGGCCTCGGCCCCCTACTACCCTCCTATGGGACCCGGTCCCCTCCTGAACCCGTGAACGGGACCCTGTCCCGGTGCTGCATGTGGTGGTGCCTGCCTCTGCCCCCTGTGCATGTATCTGGGCCTGTAAGGCCCCAATCTATGCCTCGAGCATGGCAACTAGCCCTGCCTGCAACCCCATCACTGTGCCTCGTAAGGCAGCCACCCGACCATCATCCCCATCTCTATCTCCATCCCCACCCCGGCCATCTGGGCTCAAGACTAGCCACTAGCATGCATGTAACTCCGCTACCTCCACCTCAGAGCAGCAAGTTGTGTCTGCACCATACCCAACTGGGTAATCAGAGTCACCACCTACCCCTGTAGGGCATCCCTCTGCACCGTGATGGTGGCTAGATCCAGCTGCCCTGGCCTGGGTGGTATGGCTCATAAATGAGCCACCCACCACTGTCTATATCTGTCTGTGACCCCAGCATCATCAATCCACCGGTCCACTACCTACTCCTCCTACCCTGTGGGCACTGTCGGTTGTGGTAGAGGTAAGGGCCTCTCCACGTCATCTCTCTATACTATGGGAAGGGCGGAGGTATGTCTATAGTAGCCCAAACTACCACCTAACTCTATCAACCGGGATCATCTCGTGCTCCCCGGCACGGTGACCCTATATCCATCTCAATAGCTAGAGCTCAGCTAGCTCATCATGCATATGCCTATATGATGGGAAGTCCACATATGGCCTCCATATGATGTCCACTCTAGAAAACCCTCCAATAAACACCAGAAATAGGCCACATCATGTGTGGGCCTGTCTGATCTCCACTCTCCAATAATAGCAGCACCCATCACCTATACCCCACCCACACCAATCTCGGTGGAAATGCATCGGCTCGGGCATCCCCTACTACATGCACACACAAACTATGTGCTCATAAGCCCAACAATGAAGTAAAAAGGTACAACACATGTTGAACCTGCGCAGCCGCCCATATGCCCATAACTCCTATATAGCTACACCAAGAATGTTGGCACCAGGAAAAGTGGGTCTGATCTATCATCATGTCATGTAATACCCCATCAATGAGGGGGAAACCACCCACCCCCCTCTCGCATGCAAGTGCAAAGCAGCACACTACCTCCATCAATAGAACTACTAGCCTCATCTCCTCCGAGATGGGCTAGGTACATCTCTCCATAGTGCAAGTTGGCACTATGGAATGTCAGCTCGGCCATCCCCTCTCCAAACACCATCAACATCAGCTCCTCTCGAGGCCTCGAGGAGATCGAATAGACCTGTGTACCCAATATGGGTAGCCAAGAATCCTGAACACGTCCTCGGGGTGACAAGTGATCTCACCCATCGGGTGGAAGGTGGAATGTTGGTCATGGAATCCCATCTATCGATGAGCGTGACCATCAGACTAGGCTGACTGACACATGCCGATAGCATCGGACCCCACTCAAGCCCACCACCTCCACATGTTGCAGCTCCTCAGGGGTCACTGCACCATGAACTATCACGAGTAGGGGTGGAACCTCCCCGCATGTAACTGATCTCTCCCCTGCATCCAATACAAACAACAAATTAATCTACATTTCTCATACCCATACTCACCCACTATCATTTTTCTACACCCTATTTTACCTCTACCCATCTCAACCACCCAACCTGTGGCACTTTTGGCCCCTTACTCTCCAAAACCCGACCGGTGCCTGGTTCTCTCTAACCGACCCCGGTCACCCCTAAACCAGCATCGGTCACCTATTTCGTGACCGATACGGTTCAATAATACCTAACGTCGGTTCAACCCGACCGACGTCGGTCACTGTCATGGTGAAAACCCATGACCCCCAAACCCTCCCTTCTCAAAAACTTCCTACCCTGACACTTCTCCCACCTAAAATCACCTACACCTCCCCCTACACCTCATTCCTTCCCCTCTTCTCCCACTTATCTCTCCCCCTCCTATTCGACCTAATTTACCCTCCCATCTTCCCAATTTTATTTTCCCCCACCCACAATAAAAAAAAAAAAAAAACCCAATTTACAAATCACCTAATCTATTTAACAAAATACAACAAGAGTTGGATGCTTACCTCATCATGTTTCGTCATCATGTGGTGGCACATCTCGCACCACACACGGTGGCCCACCCGATCCCCCTCTCGGCCTCTCGCCATCAAAATCTCTACCCCGTCTCTCCAACCAATCGAATCACCCACCGATCCTGTGGACCCGCCTCTTAACAACCAATCACCCACCCACCGCTCGTCATCACCAACTCACCACTCCCACTCCATTCATCTGGACACTTTTTTTTTTTCTCTCTCTCTTTGTCATTTTCTCAATTCGCTAAATGACAAATGAATAACAAAAAACATGGATTTTTTGTTTTTATAACAAACCCGACCTAACCGATGCCGGTTTTACCTTCACCGCATCGGTCATGCCCTACCCTACCTTACCATGATGGTTCACTCTACTCTACGGCATCGGATTTACCCTTGACCGGCATCGGTCACCCTCTCTTGCACCTTGCCCTAAATTTTACCCTATTACCCTACCCATCACTCTTTTTTCCACACCCAACCTTTACCCAAACCATTTACCTCACCCCCCTGACCTCATCATTTACTACCTAACCTCATCCTCCTTTGGGGACTCATTATTTTACCCATACCTCGGCCTTACCCATGCCGTGACCTAGATATTTGGACCTGGACCATCGCTAGTGACCTTTGACCTCATGTGTTCGCTACTTTGTGACACATTGTTACCTGTGTTGATTGACCTAATGACCTTACCTTGCCTCTTGCCATGACCATTTATCCTGACCCTACCTTTGGTGTACCGGAACATACCTAAACATTCCTGCACCTAACCTACATCATGTTTCCTGACCATATCCTATACCTTGGATACCGGAATCACCTCAACCTTGTTTGGATAAACCTATCGACCTTAGACAATGTAGAGTTTTCCTGCTCTTCAACCCTAGTAGTGTTGTAGTTTATATGTGTGTGTGCATTTGACTATTACTACCTTTGACCCTGACCCATTACCTAGATTACCCGAGTAGACCTTTTTCCTTTTTCCCCCCATTCCCCACCTTCCCTTTCATCACATTTACCTTTTATCAAACCACTCACCGATTCTACCTTCTGCCTCTCGTTCTCTGGTTTGAGGGGGATCACCTTCACCCACACATGGGGCAACCACATCTTATTTTTTTAGCGTCACTTACCAATACAAGCTACACAACAAAAAGGGGAAAAATGTAGACACTAAAATTAGGTCACACTCCCCTTTGGTCCCTCGACAAATAAACACCTTCATCACATTCACCTAGCCATGGCCCCCTTCACCCCACTAATATTAATATTAATTTAATTAAATTAATTCATTATCCTCACCATATTTATTATTTAAATATCTTAATTTAGATAATGCCCACACATCCACCTCACCTAGACACCTCATCAAGCCACCTCACCCTAAGACCTATTCTTAGTAAGTTGCCATAACTAACTAAGTCTTACCCAAACCCTAAAAATCAATGCCTACATTCCCTCTAACCACATTCCCACATACTTACAAGAAGCTTCCAGTCTAATCCATGGGTTAATGACATGAGATCCAGAAAATCAAGGGGATCTACCTAGTTTAGTAAACCTAGGAAATCCCACCCTAACCGACGCCGGTTACCCTTAACCACCACCCAGTTAAGCTGGAACCACCATTGGTCACCTTTTAATCCCCAAAACAACCTTATTTTTGAGGTTGGAAAAAGGTTTGGTAGATTCCTGAGAGATAACACATCTTTTGAGAACAAGTTTCATGTGAGAACATGCATGCAAGGAAGGAGATCAAGCATTTTCTCTTGCACAGACATCCAACATTCATCCAACAACCACCCAACATAGATTTGATCCAACCAAGAAAAAAAGGAATGCACATGCAGCCCATGCAGAGCTTTCCAATGTTTGGTGATCCTCAACAGCATTCAACCTCTTACCAACACCTTCATTCATCACTCACAGGCACCCAGAACCAGATTTCAAGTAAGTAGAATAGTTTACTCCTCTGGTTCATTCATTTAATTATTGTATCTTCATCCTTTGTTCTCCTAGCCACCCATTGACCTCCTTTAATACTCACCCCTCCATATCCCCATTAAAACCTCACCAAATCCCATCCAAACAACTTAATACCTCATTTTGACCAGCCTAGTCCTTTGTGCAATCATAAGGGAGATCCAAAGCTCATTCTGTGGCATTCCCAGTTTTCACAAGTAACCAGCACCAGTTCTCCCAACCGCATCGGTCACCCTTAACTAGCATCGGTCTCTGTATTTACCAATACACCCTAAATAGTAACCTACCCCACCTATTCTCACATCACCCTTAATCACTGTGACCTACCTAAGACCTCTGTCAGACCAGAGACCCAAAACTAGTTACTTGACCTTCGGATCTTATTTTAACCTAGCCTGTTAGATTAGATCTTTCTTATTGTGTTTTAAATGAGATACCTAAATCATTTTAATTACAATAGGATTTACTTCATTACCAACATTAAATTGTTTTAAACAGTGGACTGATAGCCATCTAGGAAGTATCACACTTCCCGGATCTAGCACACGCTAGGTAGTTCACTGCACATATTGTTTAACTTTTATTTGGTGGTCTTGTGTTCCATTTCAGGTAGTTCCTCCTAGCCAAAACAAATAATCCTCAATCTGCAGATCTTCATGTAACATCCTCATTTCAAAATACCGTAACAAGGGATTTTTTTTTTTTTTTTTGATAACATTCACCGTTATGAATTATAAAATTCAAACACATGTTCAAGTTTTAATAATTGTTCTCGCGCCAAACAACACGCTTTGATCACACAATTTCTTTTTAAAACGAATGTTCCCTCGCTTCGCATATTTACAATATGGAACACACATTCAATGCCATTCAATCTTATAATGATTCTATATGCTGTCAGTAAATGACTCAAGGAACTACCGATATTCCATTTTCATGGCTCTGAGTTTCCACAATCCTTCATTTCATGACTCGCAACAACCGATCCTTCATGTTCATGACTCTAAGCAACAACCGATCCTTCATGTTTGTTTATGCATGGTATATTTTATATACCTATTCTCATAACCAATTCCGCTTATTCAAGTGATCCATTTAAGAAGCCTATCTCAATATCTCATATTTTTGATATTCATCCGACATCCCGCATCTTAAATTAAGTGATAAAGACAATGCAACCAGCAGAATCGCAATACTTTGGCCAAAGATTTTCACATGCTTTTGATGATCATATTCCCCGGATGTGATACACATCTACGAAATACATCCTTCACCTCACTTCACCGTTATCTAGAATGGTCTTTCCGGTTCCTACCAGTCCTCTTCGTTTAAGGTTAGTTTAACTCCCAATTACAAAGCTTAGTAATATGAATGAGTATAGAAGGCACTCCCAAGAACTAAAGATACACAGACTTACAAGCAGCAGTCATTTCCCCATGACCCCGTGGGTCTAGTTATCTTTAGTATTCTCGCAGTCACTCCGTGATACCAAATCATACTCCTATCCCCTATCCACAATTACACCTTCATTTATGTATTCTTGATATTTTAATTCAAGAGGGCATTGCAATATGTCACCGCAACAAGCAGGTCATCATGAAGACCCCCTTCATGGAGACACCTTGTCAGAGCCGTGGCGATGCCAATTTCCTACGAAATTCTCCCATCGAGAATACACATCCTACTCAAGTGCTTCGGATATGATTTTAATAATTAAAATCAACTTTCAAAGATCCACGCGATCCTCGATCCTCAAGCTTTCCGTTATAGTCAGATAGGGCCAAGAGGGACTAAACTGGTCCATTGTCTGCAATGCATCTTCTCCTTCGTGTCGAAGGGCTGCATTTCCTTACTTGGTTCACTTCTTAATCATTCGATTAAGCAAATTGCCTCGACGACATGATAAGTTTAACCTATTAAACTTAACCAAGATTTTCCAACCGCAACAAGATTAGATTTCTAACTTATTAGACGTCGCTTAAACGAGGCCTAATTCCCAAGAAATGTATTCATTTGTTCTCCTTAACGTTATGTAGTTAAGGTCCATTAGTTATGGATATACTTATCCTATATCCATTATTCTGAATTTATCAAACGGGATCATTAATGGAGTTCGAAAGCGAAGTTCGATTACCCGGAGTTGATTGATATTCCTTAGCTCCTAAGCTAATCCTGAATACCTTCCGATTATGGAATCATATTCTTCTTAATCCTTTTTAATGTCAATTAAAAATTCATCTTTACCCAAGTATGAACTAATTGCATTTTTCAACTTAAAAGTTGCGTTTAGGTAAGAATAGATATCAGTTTCCATTTAGCATCCATCCAAGGACAAATAACAATTCCAAATCAAGAAATAACATTATATTTCCAGATTAGACAACAAAATCAAACTGATATAACTATTGAAAATATCACACTTGTAATTGTATTCAATATTTCAAGTCATAATCTGTACATTTGCCAATCCAACTGATTGGGCATAGTTTATACAAAACATCCATACAACTCATGGACAGAAGAATATATTTTCTTCTTTTCACAATTCCTCGAAGAGGAAATAAAGCAACAATTACAATTCATCCTTTATTAATCAAGAAGCATCAGAAAACAGCCATGTCTTCATTCTAATCAAATTCCATCTGCAAAATGATTTGCACGGGTCAGTTCAATGAACTGAGCATATTAAGCACTTATCCTTAAAATAAGGTGCTTCAACTAACTGTCTCAATAAAAGAACCCTGCTTTTATGAAACGACAGTTAAACATCAATCACAAAATAGGCACAAAAGAAAGATCAGCATAACAACTGAACTATCAAAATATTATCACAATCAGCAATAAGACTGCTGTCCTGTTTCCACATAATTTTAAACATACTGTTATCCTTTCCACGCCTTTCATTAATAATAAATGCAAAGGATGAAACTAACTGAAATGTAACTCATTACTTTCCTTCCAGTTCGTGTATTAAATTCAAAGCAATCAAGTATGCATAAGAAAGCGAACAACAATGCATATAGTTACTCCCATCTAAGCACTATAAAATTCATTATTCACGAATTACAGATTTCCAACTGAATGAAAGTATAAAAGCTTATTTTCTTCAAGTCATTCATTCATATCTCTATTTCTTTCCACATGACTGTCCCAACAGTGGAATCCAAATGAAAGACAAATCAAGATAACAGTTCAGAGTGAAACTTACAAAATCCATTCGGAATTCACTTTCCGGCAGTAAGAATAATTTCATTTAATTCCGGTTCATACGAATACCAAAACAGGTTAGTAAGACATCGTATTCATCATAGAACAAGCAATATCAAGATGCATACTATGTATTTGCTGTACTAGAAGATTCCATACTTCTTTTGAATCGACTCATATAAAGATCTAAAATAGGTTAGTACAACATTAGGTTCATCCAAGATCAAACAATATAAGGTCAGACACCATATATTCTCCATACTAAAAGAAACCATATTTCTTTCACCGTATGCTAATGCATAAAAGATTACAATCATACAGTCAATTAATTTCATATTTTTCTAGTCCTATGAACGTATCCCGTTCAAAATAACATTTATTCATTGTTGTTACCTACAGCAAGTCCAATATTCACATTGACTATGAATTTCACCAAGTTAGAACAGCAGGCAGAAGAAGGATTCCCTTCCAATAAATGATTCTACCCAATCCATTTTCCAAGTTCATAATAGTATGCAAAACTCCAGAATGCAAAATCAGATGTCATTACCTTTAGTAAAGTAAACCGTACAGGGTGTCAATACATGAATCTAGTATAATCAAGACAACCCATACAACGAGACAAAATTTCCATGCGTTTATTCTTTGTACAGCAATCCCAGATTAAGTCATAATCTCCAAACAGTTCTGTTTTAAAGGACCGATCAGCATTAATAAACACAACTAATCATCATACCATCCTAGCAAGAAACAGTATATTTCTCTATGAGTTCAGAAGGAAAAACTATTCCTTTTTCCAACTCTCACGAACATTCATATGAAATTTTAATGCCCATTCCTTTAAAATATAAGATACCATTTCCTCATAATCCCGAAACAGCAAAGGAAGAGAGAAGTCTTATCTCTTTTAAGCAAGAAAGGAAAGAACAGTCAATAACGTGTTATCTTTTCTTTTCCCAAGGCAACTTCCCATATTCAGACAAAATCCAATGTTGTATTCATCCTAATCAAACACAGCAGAAGAGAGAAGATCTATTTCCTCTTGTAAAAGAAATTTCATTATAGAAACGACCTCATGCAACTCGCACAGCCGATACAATTATAACACAAGTTCAGATGACAGCAAACAATAGTACAGCAATAAAATACCCATACTGCCTGTACAGTTCCACATTCTATTTTACAAGAATAACCAGTTCGCAATTTCATATTATGTCAATAGCCAGCACAACATGGAGGAGTTCCATGTAAGAAGAGCAAGGCAGTTAAACACAGCACAGAGAAACGGCTTACATATCATTTCAAAAGAAAAGGAACAGCAAGGGTCGACGAACCCACATCAAAGCAATATACACGACTGTATTTCCATTTCCTCTTTACTTGCAAAGGCAGTTCCAAGCACAACAGTAAAGAAACGATTACACTAAATGGAAAATAGTTACACTATAAGGAACGATTACACTACTGCTCCACTTTCAAAAACACGAACAAAGGAAAGAAATATCTATTTCATACCTCCATACAAATAATAACCAATACAATAATTCATCTCTAATTTGATTCGAGCAAATACAAATCAAAACCGAGCAACCAGAACGATTCATCATATCATTTTCCAAACAAAAAGAAGCAAGAATCGATGAAACCCAATTCGAATCGACTCGACAACAGTCACAGAATCAAAACCCAAGAGCAGGGTTGTTTTAATGAGACACTTAAACAAAGCAAGAGTTTTTAAAGAGAAGGGCTTAACATGCCTGTAATCTCTTCTCCTGAACTCGAAGAAAACTTCGTTTGCCACGTTTTTCCTTCCACAGCGACAGCACAAACTCCCCAACACTTCTTTCTTCTTCAGGCTTAGCAACAGCCTCGAAATCTCCAAGAAAATGTCAATGCCAAGAGCTGGTCTGACCGAACTGCACTTAAAAACAAATGCAGAGCAAATTTTCCAAAACCAAACCGAAACAATGAAAAATCAAATTCCCTCATACACTTTCCAAGGCGAACTGGTCGCGGGGACCGAAAACAATTAATGCAATTAAGGCTCTGCCTTTTTCCTTACTTTCCACGCCACCGCCACTTGGGTTGGCGAACTCAATCTTTCAAAATTCCCACGCAAAACCGAATTTGGCTCTATCTCCAAATAGATGCCTCTATTTCTACTCCGCCCGCCAAAATCGGCGCCGTCCACATATGGATTGTGTATTAAATGCCAATAAATGCCTTTCCTTCATCCTTATCCTTCCTCCAAGGGTCTCTGTGCACCCCTTAGATTAGGATTAGTTTAGGTTGCATATAGTATTCAACCTAGGTCTTAGTTTAGCCTTAGGTTATTTTCCCTTTTTTTTTTTTTTTTTAATTTAAAATCCACTTAGGATAGTAGGGTAGATGCATGTTAGACTTAGTATTAATTTAGGTTTAATTCATACTAACCACTAACACTAACAACTTCCATCCAAACCTCCTACTAACATTCACGTTAATGCAGAGCAGACGTTCCGCCCTTCAAATTACGTGCCAAGGCCACCCGTGTCCAGGCATTTCTTGCCTCACGAGGTCCCAAGTTCGACAGTACAGGGTTCAAGAATCGAACCCCTATCGTTGGCATCTACGTGCTAGCTGTTCACACCTGCAATCAGGCGCTGCACGTTCATAACAATCTCGGGTTCGGTTCAAGTGTGAATCGACACAGAAATCACAAGAGGACCTCAGCATACTTGGATCAGTGAAATTGATTCAAGGTATGCTGTCAATCAGCAAAGAGAGTTTAGCAAGTATACGACAATTTGTCGTCACATCAGCAAACACACAAGTACAATATTTGTTGTCCCATGCAATAAATCATAGCATACAAGAATCCAAGTTAGCAACTCATTCTCTTAAGATCAGAACTTATCTTAACATGTTTGCCTTCATTTCAGCAGCTATAATAGTATGTAAAACATTTACCAAGTTAACATACAAAATCAGAGTGTTACAATCTTCCATAATTGATAATTTCAGCCACAAATTCTCTACCTTGTATTTTTTTCTTCTACCATTGTCAGTAGCTCCCACTCAATCATAAAACCTCTTTGTGTTTAAATCTTTCAACACAAAAACTCTCAAAAAATATTTGATACTAGTTGTTGGGGTTAGCACACTCATTGCATGCATAATATATCGATCTAAGCATACATGTAAATAAAAGTGGATATTCTACCAAAATAAATATACAAAACAAGAGACATAAATCAACACCAAATTTAACATGGTTCACCTAATGTGGGCTACATCCACCAAGAAACAAGTCAATCTATTATCCAAAGATTTGACAAGATATACAATGAAGATTTACAATCTTCCACACCTCTCAGATGTACAAGATTTTCTTTCTCTCAAGATTTTGCTTCATCACCAAGAATTCTCACTCACCAACTTTTGCAAGTTATTTCTAATTCTTGTTAATCATACCTTCTAAACCCTATATTTTATACTTATATAGTCATTTATAGACTTAGGGCACTCGAGCCATGCACTTAAAAGCAATAGATATACTTTAATGTTAAAAATAGATCTAATTCCCGAGAGTTAATTAAAATATCCTCACATAGTGTAATCGACGCCGCTAGACCTAACCACCGCCGCCTCCCTTTCCCGACCGATGCCGGTCCCGGGGTGATCGATGTTGGTTCCTCCTAATCGATGATGGTTATCGTATTTTCAGCAAGTTTATATTGCATGCTAAATCAAGTAATTGAGCTCCATAACTCAACAAAAAGGACATCATATTTCACCTCTTACTTTGTTTCAACATAGCCAACCTTCACACCTGCCGAGGCTTCCAAGTTAGCTTCATGTTTTTCTTGCATATTCATGGCTTGTATGAAGAGTTCAAGACTTATCTCGTGGTCTTCTATTTCTTCCGCAGATCTAAGCATTTCATGTATAAACATTTCTTTCAAACCTTTCACGGGCTCATCACAAGCTGATTTTGTCTCTCCATAGATGGCCCGACTAATATCATTTCCATCCCCAAATGGGAGAATAACTCCTCATCTGGGTAAGCATATAAGCTGATTTTTATTCTTGAAAATCATCGAGAACCATCTCCTCTTCCTTATGATTTGCATCATTCGCAATTCAGTGGCTTCCCGCTTGTAACTCGAATCCCCTCAATGCTTCTTCAAAGTCTAAATCTCTCTGGGAAGGCATGTCTAGACCTATCAAGATGGGGATATCCTCCTCCTCCTTGGTTTCCACCAAGTGATTCATCTACCTGCTACATTGGTATAAGATGTTAGCTTCGGCTTCCAAATTTCATATCGTGTACCTCATCTTCTTTTCTGGAAGTAATTTCTCCATGTCTCCCTTCACTGGTATGGTTATGGATGACCAATTCATCTAAATTTTACCTCCCAAGTCTTGGTAGAAACTTCTACTTAGCAACATTCCGAATGAGGTTGGGACATCACTACCAAAATCCTCACTAAAATCTTCTTGTTTGGAAATTTGGTGAGAGACACCTGTGTATCTTTGACCTTCCCTACAAGTGGGACCTTTCTCAACTCCAAAGAGTAACAAGAGCTGCTAGGTGGAGTCATGGTAAGTTTGAGAGCCTTGGTGACCTTCAAAGGCATCACGTTATCTAAGGCACCAGAATCTATTATGTAATATTTCAGTACATATTCTCCAACAAGAAGGGAAACATAGAAAGGTTCAACTTTATCAATCTTTGATGCACTCAAAGAAAGCATGTTCTGTGAGGGAGTTGTAGGTGGGTTTGGTAGTATTCCTTTAGGATGATGAGCTACATCATTGGTTTTTAGACTACCACTCCTGATATATCGGATGAACCTCTCAAATTGTCCAGGATGAGTCCACAAATATTCAGTTTCAGTAATCTACACTTTGGCCTTGTTTGCATATTCTATAAAGTCAAAGGGAGTAGATGTGGACAAGGGGGGTGAAGGAACTGATTTTAGAGTTTGATAGGCTTGGGAGAAAGATTTGATGTTTAAGGGATGGACGGTATTTTGAATGGCACACTAGGAGCTTTCAAGGTATTAGATTTTGCAAGAGTAGATTTAGATTTAGACTTGGAAGAGACATCAGAAAGCTTACTTGGGATTATGGGAGTCTTCTTACTTGCTACAGGGTCCGGCTCCAACAATGCAGACTTCATGGAAGATGGAAGTAGGGATCCTCAACTAATTATTTTATTTTGTGGAGTCACCACAGAGTATCTCCATTGTTCTTTTTCTCTACAACAAAGCTGGAAGGATATTTTCCTTACTCAAACTGAGAATGAGTGAATACTACAAATGAGAAAATGGTTGCATCTTATTTGTTCTCTTCATCACATCCAGAATACTCACAGAATCTGATTTTTGTATCATTTTCAAACTCATCACTTTATAGGAAATTACCACCTTCACTTTCTTGTTCAAGCTCTTCTTCACTTTCTTGAAATCTGTAATTTACATTCATGGGTGGGGCCTCCAAGGTGAGCCTTTGGGGTGCTCCTACAATCTAATTTATGTTGCTTCTTTGAGAAGACACTTGTTCAAATAATTCCCTCTTCAAATATACCATCTCATTCGCCAACCTTTGCAGCAATGGATTGGTTCTCTCATCTTCAAGATGTTGGGTCTTTCCTTCGATCGATTCTTGATCTTTTCAGAGAGGATCAGATCATCATCCAGCTTCAATGGCACTCCTTTGTCCTTCTACAATTTTCCTTGGTTGAACTCTTCGTAGGAGAAAGCCTACCTCTAGTGATTGAGCATTTATGAAGAATCTTTTGATATTGTTCTGAGAGGGTGAATCTTCTTCCAGTATCCTACAAAGTAACCATTTGAAATGAGCCATGAAGTCTCTCATCATTTCACTTTATCCTTTCCTCATTTGAGAAAACTACACCAAGAGGTCTTGACAGTCTTTAGTTGATTTAAATCTTTCCTCGAAGGCATCCTTGATGTCATGCCAACTAGTGATGGATCGGGAAGGTAGGAGGTAGAACCATTCTGCTAATTTTTCTTGGAGGGACTCCATGAATAGTCTCACAACAACATCTTCATGTTGGACACCAAGAATTCCACATGATGTTGTGAAGGTAGTGATGTGTTCTTTAGGATGTTTTGTTTTTTCACCTTTGAACTTTGGCAAGTTCTTGCAGGGAACTTGTTGGTAGATCATGAAGAGGAGGTTCAAGAGAAAGTGGACATGTATTTCTTCCCCATGGAACAATGGGTTGGGGTCTTTCTACTTCATCTTCCATTGTCATTTCTTCTTCTATTTCAACTCTTTCTTCTACAAATTCTTCTTCAACTTCTTCTTTTAGGAACTCAATGCTCAATGATGGTTGAAAAATTGGAGAATTTGAAGGAGGAGTATCAACAGGAGTCTTGATAAGATTTCCAGTGAACTGTTTGAAGAGATGGATGGAGAGGAGGCTTGAGAGAAGAAGTATGGATTATCTCTAATTTGTTCTTGCTGATTTTGTGAAGCCTCAAAATTGAAATCATCAACACCTCTCGACCTACTCAACCTGGTGTGTCTTCCTTCAACCAAACCTTTTGAAATTCTTGAAGTGGGAATATGAAAAGACATGTGCAAAAATCAACAGTGTATCTTTTAGCAATGGCTTTTCATGAACTCTTTCTTTTTATTTTTCAATATTTGATTTTATTTTAAAATTCAAACCTTGCGGTCATATATTAGGTGTAGATGCTACTAAATCTCCCCCATGGTAGGCACTAAAAACTATTGGCAAGAAAATTTGTCAGGTGGACAAACTTATGGATTCCTTTCTAATGCTCCTGGGAATCTAAGTCCTCTCGCTAACCAATGCAATTGTCGATATGCATGTAAAATAAAGTGTGGATTTATATGGTGGCCTTTCGACCGAGGATCCAACAGGGGCACTCCACCGACCCGGTAAATTCTCTGCAGCTTATCTGTAAGGGGGAATTTTCTATGAAGGTGGGAAAGGGAGTGAGAAAAGAGGTAGCAGAACTAATGTTGTAGGTAGAAAATCATATTCCTACACGCACTAGTTAGAAACTTCAACACATGCATTTATGAGAAGAAACAACCCTGAAAATGGTAACAAGATGAGATAAGATTACGAAATCAAAGTTTCTAAAATATCCTCATCAACGAGGCTAAAAATTCCTTCTTCTTGTATTGATGCTTAAACAGAGGTTATGCATAATGTGGGAATGGAAAAATTTGAGAATGGAGGGAAGTAGAAGAAAATGGCTATCTCCCTTGCTTTCTAAGTACAATGCACTCATGAGTTTACACGATCGATTTCCAGCCCTTTACAATGGTGTGAAGAAGCCATTAAATATCTTTCAAGAAATAGTTACAACTTCTTCTTTGTTAGCAAGAAATGGTTTACAATATTTTTAATCATTTGCGATCCATTCAAATTCTTGATTCACGAAGAAATGTCAATGGTGGAAAAACTAGACTTTTCATAATGCAATTGTTATTACACTCATTTTCTAACTTTGAATTTGAACTGCTCATCTTGCCTTTGAAAATTTAAACCAGTAGTCGCCCATGTGGGAGAAATTTACCGGAGTAGGCATGGAGGATGCCTTTTGCATTTTGTGACTTTATAGAGATTTGGCATTTTTTACATTTTTATCTCGCCCTTCCATTTTTGATATAATCCTGACACGTGGCTTCACTTGATTGGTGAAGGAAACACGTGGCTTGCTTTATGAATTTTAACCCTTTTACAAAAAGGCAAAAACCTCAAATCTCCCCGATGATCCACCTCCCCACTTTGACTCTTCTCTTCGGGCTTAATATTTGACATTCTCCTTTTGTTTGATCGGGGTGGGTCACTTTATGACTTTTCACCTTTTTTACAAAGAGGCTCAAAACCTCAAATTTCTTCGTCGATTCGCTTCCCCACTTTGACTTTTAAAGTAGGCTCAAGCTTTGACTTTTTCCTCATAACATGATCAGGATGTAGGTCACTTTATGATTTTTTTCCTTTTACAAAGAGGCTTAAAGACCCAAATTTCTACCGACCCGCTTTGACTTTCCAATGGCGGGCTCAAGCTTTGACTTTTTCCCTAGCATGATCGGGGTCACGGGCCAAATTGACATTTTTGCTAAAATAACAAAAATGTTAAGTTCACCAAAAGGACCCATTCTGCCACATCCAATTAGATATTTCCACATGCACATGGATACTAGAGCCAAAATTTGACGGGGAAGAAAACACCCATCATTCACGACTATGGAAAAATGTAGAAAAGAGGAAAACTCCACCATTTTATGCCTAATTTTCAAATTTCTTTCACGAACTAAGGAATTGAAAACAATACAAGGTTTGACAATCCATGGCCATAGAAAGATTGACAATTTCATTCAAATGAGGACAACAATAAAATTTTCACGCATCTAGACAAGAAAATGGAAAATTTATCAAAACGTGTAGACTGGAGAGTTTAAACAACTTCAAAGCATGAATTTCTCTATCTTTTTGGACTTCTAACTTTACTTGAATACTTATAGAGGGTGTGAGCTCAAAATTTTCGAATTTGACTTAAAAATGAGGGGGATTTTGAGGGCGACAACATAGTCGAGTGAAGTGCGCCGATTTTTGGGTCATACAAGATATTATAGGAAGTTTATCAAAGGATATGTCAAATTTTTCACATGTTAGAAGAGTTACTAAATGAAAAGGTGCATTCTACTAGGGAGAACCACAACAATGCGCATTTGAGACATTAAAGGAAAACTTACTACTACACCTATTCTATGTTTTCCTTCATGGGACCAACCATTTCATGTACATGTTGACACCTCTGGCATGGCCATTGGCATGGTGTTGGATCAACTCGGGATAAGGTATTGTAGATTATCTTATCTTTTTTTCTAGTAGAAAGTTGACTCGTAGAACATAACTACAAAACTACAGAGCGTGATTATTTGTCAATGATCTATGTGCTACATAAATTCTAACAGTACCTACTAGCTACATCATTCATCTTTTATACAAATCACATGGAATTGAAGTATTTGGTAAATAAGCCCGTTCTACAAGGGCACATATGTAGATGGGTACTCTTATTTCAGGAATTTGATTTCACAGTTATGGTAAAACCAGGGAAAAGTAATTCTGGACTAGACCATCTATCCAAAATACAATCAAGAGAAAAAGCACAAGAAATTGAAGATACCATGCCAGATGTACAGTTATATAGGTTACAATGAGCACCATCAAAACTAGAGGACATTGTTGTCTTTTTACGAACAAGTATGGAACTAGAAGGAATTAAATCCTTGGAGAAGAAACAACTTGTTATACGCACACCCCCTATATGTTAATTAGTGGTGACTGCATAAATTAGGTCGAGATAAAGTATCAAGGTCGTTGTGTATGGAACATGAGCACATGGATATTATGGAAGACACTCATGATGGTATTGCAGGTGGCCACTATGTAGGTTATTTCACTACACGTAAGAGTCTACTTGTTGGATTATAGTGGGAGACACCGTATAAAGATTATAAGGAATTTTGTAAGGATTGTGATCATTGTCAACGCCTTGGAAAACTAGGTCAATGAGATGAAATGCCTCTAAGACCCATTACTAGTGAAGAACCATTTGAGAAATGTGTTTCACCAACTATATGTTAAACTAGATCACGCTACATCATAACTTACATAGACTATCCGATAAGGTGGGCAAAAGCAACACCTACAAAGGATTGTAGAGTGGCTATAGCAACTACTGTGGTTTCTTTGGGAAATTATTATTATGAGGTTTGGATGTCCTTTAATTTTTACCAATGAAAGAGGCACACATTTTCTTAATGAGACAATCAGAATTTTTTGGATGAATTCATGATTGCACACCATAATACTACACCCTATCATCCTCAGAAAATGGAACTGCTAAGGCTTTCAACAAAATTTTGAGCCACATATTAACAAAAATGTGATGTTGGAAGAAAGGATTGGGGTGATAAATTATTTTTAGTACTTTAGGAATATCAAACAACATATAAAAGGTTTAACAAAGCCACACCATTTTAGTAAGTATTTAGCGTAGAAGTAGTTCTTCCTATGGAATTTATGTTACCTTCTTTACGTATTATGCATGATGGAGGTATCGTTGGTGAGAAAGCATTAGAAGAATGGATTGAAAAGTTCATTAAGTTGTATGAGTGACGAGCCATAGCATGTTGGAGTCAAAAACAAGAGAAGGCTAGGCAAAAAGCATGGCATGACAGGAACATTAGGGATAAAAATCTTGAGATAGGACAAATGGTGCTCCTTTATGATTCTAAGTTTTTGCGCCATCCAGAAAATGAAGTTACATTGGTCAGCCATATATTTATCACTCATATACTCGAATCAGAACTTTTTAGTTAGATGCACTTGATGGAATATGGTTACGAGGTTACTTCAATGGGAGTAGGTAGAAGCCCTACTATAAATAAGTCTTCTTGGAGTTTGTAATAAGGCGTTGTTGTCATTTAGGTTAGGTTTTGAATTTTTCATTTCCTTAATGTGTTTCCTTCTTTATCACTATGCTTTGTCAATTTAGTTGATGTTTTTTTAATAAGCACGTTTATGCATGTTGGTTGTCAAAAAGGACTTCAAGAAGAATAACAGTCAGGGGACAAGAAGTCCCTCCTCTTTAGTGGGAGAGGTTCCCTTATTCAAAAGCAAAACTTATTTACATATGTACAGAGCATAGTTTTACCACGGAACTTGGATATCATGAAAGTGTTTTTAATAGATCATCAATCACAAAAGTACAGAGGAATGAAGACATGGAAATGAGCAGAAAAGCATTCTCTAGAATTATAGATGACAAAATAATTCCTTATGCGCATGTAATATAGCGAATTAGAATAAGATCATTTGTGCTTGAATTGATAAGATGAAATTTGAAAAGACACACAGTTCCATAAACAACATCTACAAGAATACAAAGCTTCTCAGCATAATGTAGACAAATGATCTAACAATATTCAACAGATAGCTTGTGAATAAAAGAAACATATGAACAAAGAAAGAAGATCCTTTTGTATTGATTGCTTTACTATTTCTTACACTTTCAAAAATAAGCCAAGTTCCCCTTTCAAAATGGCGAAGAGAGGCCACTATATAGTTTTACAAATCAGTTACTCTTGGTAACTACCTTTTTAAATAATGTTTAGTTAAAGGGTTCTTAACGCAAAACCCCAACTAATTACAATAAATCGAGATGAGGAAAGAAAGAAGGGAGAAAAGTCAGGAGAAGAAGACAAGTGTTCATGATTGAGAAGGGCCCACTGATTTGAGGATCTACTGCTATCTAAACCTTTTTAACGCCTCTGCTATGTCTCTGCCATGTGGGACCGATGTGTTGGAAGTGGACTAGGTCCAAAATCCAAGGCACTTCTCCATCTCTTTATCGAATTTGACATGTGTATGATAATATTTATTGGCTTCTTTAATAACAGACTAGAGAGAGCATATTTCCTTCATCTTTTCCTTGGAGACAGTAATCCTCTTTGAACAAATTATCTTTGACAAAAGCTCTGAATTGAGCTTTGATTTCTTGCAAGGAGAGAGGCACACCAGAGGTCTCATCATGGAGGTGGCAATGTATATCCTTGAAATCGATACCACCAAAGTCTTGAAGGCCTCACCCTTCTGCCAGTTATTTCTCAATTCTCCCAAAGCCTCCTCCAACACCTTGATTTTCCATTCCACACTGTACACCCATGATTTCGACAAGTTATCCTTTGCATCATCAAAGACCTTGCTTGCCATTAAAATATTTTCATCAGCCCGCCCCATGAGGCGAAGGTCTACTATACAACTGCTCCAGAGTTTGAGCTCTTTATCTATATTTCCAATGGTGGAGGAGAGTTTCTGTTGTAGATTAGTTACCTTCTCATTGAGTTTGAAGGCTTCACCAATGAAATTCAATCCTACGATGAGCATATCATCCACCATGGCCTCCATAGCCCTTCCATAGATGGAATATCTATGTATATATTTGATACTCTAGACTTCTTCTTGGCTGAGGATCACAGGTGGTGGAAGAGTAGTCAATGGGGTGGGGTCTAAAACTTTATCTTTGGACAACAGTGACTTGATGAAACCTGCAAGAACCTGAGCCTACTCTTCCAACTACTCTATTGTTTGTTTCCCTTTTTCCACTCTTCCAATGACTCGTGATCAAGCTTTCTTGAAGATTGTGAATCTCACCTTTAGGGGTGGATTCTCCCATGGGGATCCTGAGAGCTCTAGATCAGATGCTTACAAATCTGTTCTGGCTTGTCAACCTTGGGCTTGGCTATCTCCAAGAATTACTGGCCCTGAGCATCAGATACTATTCATGAGGTGGTCCTGGCTTTCTTGGTAGGAGTAGGAGGAGTAGTACCCAATAAGGCCGCCACAACATCAAAGTTGGGTCCCGAGATCCGAGAGGAAGACTTTCTCTTCCTACTATCAATGAAAGGCTACACCCATGTGAAAGAGGAGGAAGAAGAAGGTGGGGCAAGAGGACCGAGAGAAAGAGAACTCATTGCACTCAAAGTGTGCACTGCCATTGCCTCTAGTTGAGATATGAGTGGGGCACTCGGGGTTTCTGGTACAGAGGAGTCAATGGTGCTTGGAAGCTTAGTGATTTAAACTTCCTTTTCTTTATCCATTGGGGCTTCTAGAACACTTATAGGACCGGCACTTCACTCTCCTCACTTTCATTGAGAACAATGATGTTCTCTCGGTCCCGAAGGTAATTCGAATTCTTCATCGGGATCTTCTTCAATGTGCTCCTTCTTGACTTCTTTGATTTTCTTCTAATATACTTGGGCGGATGAGGAAGGAGTGGAGGATGTAGGACCTTTAGTTGATGAGGCAGAGGGGCTTCAGACAGTGCTTCCAAATTGGATTTCAATGCCTCCTTTCTTGGTGTTGAAGTATCCTTGGAGGAGGATTCTCCCGAATTCCTTCTAAGCTCACGAACTCTCTCCCGTCAAACCAGATTTTGGTTCTTACTAGACAGGGCTAAGATTTCAGCCGATCATCCTTCTCCTTTTCAACCAATCCAAATCTTCCAAGGGAGTGTGTTTGACTAATTTTCATATTCATATGAAAAAGGTCGAATTATCATCCCGAAGCCCTTCAGAACTTGGTACAAGTTAAGCTCTTGAATCAATCGACAGAATACCACCATAATGCTCCTCCTTACCTCAAAATCATCAAAGACAACACCAGCCCAATAGTATTTTGTTTCTCGCACTCTATGATGGTAATTGATTCCGAGGTTCGCTCAATAAATTTATTCAAGTCAAAACAAGTTCTTGGCCTGAAGAAATGGACAATGATGGGAGCCAGGATCTCTATGTTTTCTACTTCTAGAGCCGTCTTGTAGGTGTAATTTCCCAAAGATATAGGGAAGTGTAGGCCAGTGATTTTCTTATCCCTGTAGGTTCTGTGTAACTTTTCCAATTTCCTGCATATCTCAATCAAGGCCATTTTATCATTGCAGAACATAGGAAGCTTGAGAGGGGTGCTCTCATAGCCTGCAAGCCTGATATAGGAGAATTTTCTGAACTGGATGAAGTAGGCACCATATTTTGATATTAGGTTCATGGCTTCATCAAAGAACCTCCTCGCCATGTCACTCTCTAGAAGTCTTACAATGTACATGGTGAAAGCATCGTTCACTCTCCTAAAGTTGTGATTGTTAGTGTCCAAGGTGAATTGAGGACAGTAAGCATATATAGGGTCACCTTTATGAGCATTAATGTATTTGAATCCAAACCATTTCCTTGATGTTACTAGGGTATACATCGATATGAAGTCATGTAAAACTTTTTGTTTTTTGTACATCGACATCCGCTCCGCTAGGTTCATGTTGATGATCTTTGCCCAGTTGATATTCTGAGTTCCTTCGCACACCATGTTGATAAGTGGGGACATCCAAAAATGGAACTCATTGGTAGAGGGTAAGCCCATGACCCGAGCTAGTAGGATTATAAAATCTGACAGCTCCTCATTAAAATCAGCATAAAACAGAGCTTTTGATGATGGGACTCCCCCTTTTTAGGGTTTTTAAGCCAAGACTTTGCCACCCTCGCCTTATATTTTTCACTGTCCCGGTCGAAGAGAGCTTGTGCCTAGTTCTCGAGAGATTACTATAGAATTTTCCATTTCAGAATCCATAGGGCAATGTTAATGGTGGTAAGATCGATCTTGGCAATGAGTTCCCATGCACATTGTTAATTTACTCGAGTCGGGATTTAAATGAGTACCACAGGTGAGGACCGTATCTACACATTACACTGAGATTGGGAAACCAGTGGAAAATGCCAAGCCACTATCGTGAATCATTTGTGCCATAGGAGAGGGATTCGGGTCTGTCATCCTAGTCTAGAAATCTCCAAAGTCTAGGTGGCAAACTTCACTGTCCCGATATCGGGAACGGTAGACTCGAGTGGTGAAACTTGCTCCTGACCTTGGAATTTAATCTTCATGTTGATAGTGATTTGAAAAACAAATTCACAGTCTGAACTCTTGATGAAATTGCAGGGGAATGGTATACGCATAGAAATTCCAATTGCGAGGGTATGAGAAATTGATAACAAGAAAGTAGTGTGCAAAAATGCATAGGAGGGCAGCTTATTAAATAGCCATTTAGGAGAGAGAAAGATAATAAATGTGCATTAAATACACATCTACCAACTTGAAAAGTAAGATATCCTAGGAAAGGGCAGGAAAAATTAGCCCGGATGGCCTTTGGTTCATTTGGGACACGAGGGACGTGAAAGAGTGACTCGGCCGATGTGGGTGACGTGGCAAAAGAATGCACAAATGTTTTCGGGACATGAGGGATGAAGGTACGTGAAATGCGCGATGCGGCCAACATGGGTGAAAGGTGAACATTGAGCCTGAGTGAACTTGTGTTATTTGGAACAAAAAGTTCGACGGGCCCGCGAGAAAACATATTTTTAGGTAAAGTGGCCGATCGGCGAACAAGGAGCCTAAATGAACTTGGGACATCTAGGACAAAAATGTCTGAAAAACCTACAAATTGCACAAAATGACTCAAAAGATGCAGTTTTTTTCCGACTTCTTGACTTTTCCCTTTACCAGAACAATAGAAAAGGCATTAACTCAAAAAAATTCAATTTTGAACTTCTCAAAAGAGGTAGAATTTTGAGAGGACAACAATGCGCTTAAGTTAATTACTATTTAAAGAATTTTTATGCACAAAGGACTACACATATCGTTAGTTTGGGGTAGGTTTTTGATATCTAGGTATAGGACTGATGGAAATAAGTAAACATGAAAGGAACTATCTACGGGTGTTATTCAAGGTTGGAGAATTAAAAAAAAAAGAGATTGCTTCTAGACACAAGGACCATAGATAGAGAGGAATGAAGAAACAAGTATAATGTGAGGTAAGTAGATGTTGAGAAGACTACAAAGTTGTAAGGTGTAGTGATGAGGTACTTAGGTGCACGGAAGCGCGCTAAAGAGAAGTCTGTAGCTAAAAGGTAGAAGGGCATGCTAGAAGGTTATAGCTTGGGTGCAAAGATGTACCACGTGGAAAGAACAAAAATGGTCAATTAATGAGAGGATTTTTGGTAGGTGGAGGAGCAATAAATACACTAAATTTTTGAAATTCTATATAAGGATGGGATGTGAGTTCATTTTTACTATTACAATTGAGATAATTTGAAAAGGGTTAATTGCAAACGAGCCAAACAATCGTGTTGAGGTGCGAAGAGTGTGAAACCAGACATGGAGAGATGGGTTGTGCATAGGAAAATCTTGTGTCCCCATAGGTGAAGGGTTTGAGTGAAGCAGATGTGTTACAAATGAGCTAGGGCATGTGATTTCCACTAGGGCATAGATATTTAAACTAGGGTTTCAACTTGCTCGATTACAGAGGGAAGAAAAGAGAGATTGTTTTCAAATGGCACTAAAGAAAGCACCCACAACAGAGATAAAGGGAAGAAGAAGGTTGAATTGGAAGAAGAAATTTCTCCCGAGAGTAGTTTCTTAGAAATATAGTATCCAAAGGGCATGATTGTGGGACAAGAATGGGATTCCCATATTAGCCAATGTAAAATCGACATTTACAACCATCGAATTAGAGAATAAGAAGGAGCTGATGCATCGAGCATGAAAATGAACAAGCGCATGGTAGAGGATATTCCATTATATGATTATGTGGGTGATAAGTCCGGGCAGAATGGAGTCTACCAAATCTGTATGAGCTGCCATATTTTGGAAAGTATGAACCATTATATCGTTGTTTGATGAGCATAGTCCATGAGAACTTCTTCTACTTTTCCAGACGGAGGGTAAGAATAACACCTGCTTTTATTTCAATAGTGACAGGACTAAGGGCCTCAGAGTTGGATCTAGATAGTGATTTAACTGGTAGGGTTGTAATCCTGGAGACAAGGAAAGATTTGGGGTATACTAAAGGTCCACATGGTATGGACATTGATAAATTAAAATAGTATCCAAGAGTGCAGTAATCGCAAATCTCGTGAACAAAGTTGAATGACCAAGGAAGGTGGTCGCAGGTGAACATAATGTGGTTACACGTTACAAAGAAGATGTCTCAAAGAGTGGTATACAATATTTTAGATCATATATCAAAGACAATCATTGAAGAAGTGTGGATAGGTGACAGGATAATTTTTGGCATTGTGTTATTATCTTTAATGTTTATGGAGATTGGGGTGCTTGATGGGCCAAAGGAGAAGATTTGGGATTACCCCACGGAACACAAGTCACCTACAGAAATATTTGGTAAGTACTTTTGTGATGGATCAATGAGTGGACCATTCAAGAAGAGGGTAGAGATGTGGTATGATATACTCCAAAGCAGAATTTGAAGAAGAGTGGTGCATACAAAGTATTTACCTTCGGTGGTGGGTAAGGTAGTTCACTTTTACGCCTATCAACATTTTTGCATCGTATGATTTGTAATGAAGGAAGAGCTTGGATCCCATGGTGAAAACTATTTTATGCCTTCACAAGTAATATATTTCCATGCATCAGTTCACCAATTTTCAGATGTATGCCACCTAATCTTCAATGCCAACAAGGTAGATTACGAATACCACACTTTGAGAAAGAAATATGTATATCCAAGGTGGAATGCCTACATTGAGAAGCTTATTTAAGATATTATAAGCATGAATCCTATAAGCTTAGTATTTGGGGACACTATAGTAGTGCTTATGTACCTATAACTCAAACCCAAGCTGGAGAACAATAAGTATGTGGAGAATGAGTTCACACTCCTAGGGCCGCCAAAAGGTAAGCATACAATGGAAAATGTTCCAACACCTAAGCCCACAGAAACAATTCAGTAGATGATGAAGAGGAAGAGCATGAAGATAGTGGTGGTTTGGAACACAGAGGTAGATGATAGCCTCCAAATAAGGAATAAGCTGAGTGCGTGACTACACCACCTCAGCCACAAGAAGGAGATGATGAGGACTTGGAAGTAGTCCAAGGAGAGCACTGTTTCAAGAGAGTATTCAGGAGAACAAGGACCCAAGGTGCTACTCCACAAATAGTGTGCAGATCACCTTGACTCTCTCCACAAAAGGAGATAACTGAGAAAAGAAGAAGGAAATTTAAGCCGACTGAGTGGAAGAGTCTCGAGGAAAGCACACCCAATTCTCCTACACCTCCAAAGAATGTAGAAGAATAAAAAGAAAAATAAATGAAGGATGGAGAAGAGGAATAAAAAGGAGCAGATGAGACAACAACCAAGACTTCTCAGACATAGCCACACAATTTCCAAATCTTCAAGCCCAAGTTCCTAAGTAACCTAGATCAAGAAGAACAACCTGGGAATATATTTCGCCAACCATGTGCTATGCCAAGGACATGGGTAAAATTGTTCATGCCCATTTCCAGAGAACACTAACACAAAAGGAGTTGTATGGCTGGGAGTTGAGGGATGAAGATATGGCAACCATGTGCACAAGGAAGAAATTTTCATGGTTGATGCACACACACATGGATGAACCAAACTTTGATGTGTGTGATGATTCATGCATATCAAGGAGGTTGAAAAATACACTCGTGCCGCATACACATAACAATAAAGCCTATTGTTATGTCGATGAAAAAGTAAGCAATTTTTTTGGTGAAAGTCGTGATAGAAGTGGCATGCCAGAATATGGATAAAGCTACCATAATTAGGGTGTTGAGGGAGGAGATCAAGACTAAGGATGAGGAAATAGTGTTCTGAAGTAGGAAAGAGACTTGGCATAAAAGAAGAACATTGTTTTTATCAACATGGCATAAGATATTGGAGAAAATGTCATGAAGGCTAGGCCACACTTAGAGCCAAAGGTACCCAAAATGTTTCCTTCGAGTAATACATTATGTAAGCACATTGGTGGAATTAGTGCTTGAAGATGAACCTCTACACATGTAAGTGCCAAAGGATCAAGCATAGGAAGCAGAGTGGGAAAAGGCTTCAGTGATGTGGAAGATTGCATCATATGAAGGATTGTTTCAGAGCTTGTAGGAGGAACTAAAGAAGGAAGATCAAGCGTTGAATATTTGTACAACGCCACAAGCCATTATAAGGACTAGGACAATTTTGGAAGACAATGAGGTCTTAAAGGACATGAAGGATGAGAAATTGGGCTGTGCTTTGAATGTTTAGCACTTGTTAAGAAGAAACACGAGGCCCTTATAGCAGCTCAAGAACCACATAAGGAAAGACTAGATGAGCTTGGGAAACTCATCACTCAAAAGATGGACTTGTTGGAAGGGAGAATGATTGGCATGTCCAACATTGTGTTGGTCTTATAGAATGAGAAGGGAGAGATTGCAAGGGATGAATTAGAGTCAATTGCAAGTGGATATTCCAGAGAAGGTAGAGGTCGTACTCAATGACTAGAAAACCTTAGAGGCAGAGATAAAAGAAGAATATCCGAATTGATTATTTAGGTTGAAGTAGAAGATACTGTAGGGTAAAAACATTGTTTTATTCATCAAAATTATTTCTATTTTTCTATTCATATTCTTTGATTCATTTTTGAGACAACCATTACTGGGGTGGCAATGCAACTAGTGTCAAGTAATTTTGATCACCATACTCGGCACTTAGCAAATAAAATACGTAAGGTTCACATGGGAAACCAAAGTGTATTTAAAGGCATGAGAGTATCGTAGAGGATCACGTGCAGAATAGAAACAAGTTTGGGACTTAGCCATTTTCATGGTGAGGATCTATTTTTAAGATAGTGTGCGGAGCACACAAACCGGTCAAGGACTTGCACGAAACGCATTGGATATTTTCAGAGGATCAACTATGAAGATATTTACATGGACACAAGCCGAGAATAGATCTACTACTATCGCTTAACTAAAATTATTCTATTGTTAGTGAACTTGCATGTGTGGCTATTTTTACAACGGAGTGTGGCTAATAATAGCATGTGACCTATTTTTGGATTAGATAAAGCGGTGAAGGGAATGTCCCCACCCATATAAATATGTATTGAAATGTGTAGCAAAGAGAGAGAGCATATACATGTGAGAACTATCCATCTCACCAACTGAAGCCCATCTAGCTCATCACGCATATTCCTATATGATGGGAAGCCCACATGTGGCCTCCAAATGATGTCCACCCTAGACAACCCCTCCAATAGTCACCTGAAGTATGCTACATTATGTGTATCCCCTGTCTGATCTCTACTCTCCTATAACATGCACCCATTGCCTATACCCCACTCATGCAAATCTTAGTGGAAAGGCATCGGCCTGGGGCATACCCACTGGATGCACACAAAAAATGTGCTCATATGCCTAACAATGAAGTAAAAAGGTACAACACAAGCTGAACCTACGCAAATGCCCATATGCCCACAAACAGATAGCTACACCAAGAATGTTGGCACCCACGCAAAGCTTTCTTGATCTATCACCATGTCATGTACTACCCCAATCAACAAGTGGGGAAACCATCCACCATCTACATCCGGCAAAGTGCAAAGGAGCACACTACCTCCATCAATAAAACTACTAGCCTCATCTCCTCTAGATGGGCTAGGTACATCTCTCCATAGCTCAAGCTAGTGCTATGGAATGTCAGCTCAGCCATCCCCTCTCCAAACACTGCAACAGCAACTCCTTCGATACCTCAAAGGAGATCAAATAGACCTATGTACCTAATATGGGTAGCCGCAGGATCCTGAACACGTCCTCTAGGGTGACTGTAATCTCACCCATTGGTAGGTGGAACATGTTGGTCATAGAATCCCATCTATCGATGAGAGTGACAATTATACTGGCCACCGGACTACATGTCTCAGTAGTGATGGAACCCAATCAAACCCAGCTCCTCCACATGCCCTAACTCCTCGTGGGTCACTACACCACAAACTATCACAAGCAAGGGTGGAACTTTGTCCCGCATGCATAGCTAATCTCTCACCTGCATCCAATAAAATGATCACATTATTAAAAACTTACCCATACCTACAACATTTTTACCATTACCTTTGACCCCAAATTCTACCAAACCCATCTACCCATACCCCAAGCCTTCATCTATTTACCTTTTCCTCTAACCCCACATCTTGACCTAACCTACTTACTAACACCCAAACCCTGGCCTCACCACTTTACCTATCTATCCCTACCTTTCCTTATCTAATTTAACCATTGCCTACCCCTCCCTACCCACTACACTTGCCTTGTTTATCCTCATATAGATCGGCATCGGTCAACATTGATCGACCTTGGTCTACCCTTAACCGACCATAGTCTCCCTACAACCGGCATCGATCACCTCTCTTGGGACCGATACCGGTCCACACCCACCGACGTCGGCCATAGCAGAACCGACGTCGGTCACTATCGCGGTGACCACCGCATCCCCAAACCCCCTTTTTTCCTCCACACTCCCCACCCTACCCACCCATTCCTCCCCAAACCCTCCACATCCCTTCCTACCCCTCCTTTACCTCTCTTCTAACCTCCCCCTTCCCATTTCACCCATTTTATTTCCAATTTTACATTTAAATTTTTCCACCCAACCCCAATTCCTCCCCCAAATTTATTTCTCATTTAACTAAACAACACACACATAGGGTTTAGATCTTACCTCATCCCGCTTCCATCATCGTGGTGGCACCTCAGACTGCTACACGGGTCCTCCCTAGCCCTCTCCTGCCTCTGCCATCACCAAAAGTCCTTGAATCTCCAACCAATTAAATCCAATGCCCCACTCTCGTGACCCCACCAATCAATCAACACTTGTCGCCTACGTGGCTCGCCAACTCAACCTTCCGACACCCTTAGTTTTTTTCTTATTCTCTTCTTCTCTCTTGTCATTTTCTCTAATTTGTAAATCACAAATGAATTTTAAAACCATAGACTTTTTCTTTTTATAACCAACCCGACTCGACCAAATGATGGTTTCCACTTGACCGACATTGGTCTTTTGCCCTACCTTACCTTGATCGCCTACCCCGACCAACATCACCACCCTCTCTTGCAAATTTCCCTAAATTTTACCCTATTACCATAACCGTCACTCTTTTTTCCCTCACCCAATGCTTACCTTGACCATTCATCTCACCCTCCTCATTTGGGGACTCATTCTTTTACCCATACCTCGGCACTATTCATGCCATGACCTATATTTTGTACCTAGAACATTGCACAAGTGACCTTTGACCTCATGTGTTCACTATACCTGCAAAGATCATTATTTGTTTTGATTGACATAATGACCTTACCTTGCCTCTTTCCATGACCATTTATCCTAACCCTACCTTTGGTGTACAAGAACATACCTAAACATTCTTGAACCTCACCTATGTCTTGTTTCCTAACCATATCCTATACCAAAATCACTTCAACCTTGTTTGGATAAACCTATAGACCTTAGACAATGTAGAGTTTGCTCGCTCTTCAAAGACACAGAGTGTACTACATTTTATACGTGTGCATGTGTTTGACTATTACTACCTTTGATCCTAACCCATTACCTATATTACCCGAGTAGACCTTGCTCCATTTTCCCTATTACCCACCTTCCTTTTCATCACATTCACCTTTATCAAACCACTCACCAATTCTACCTTCCACCTGTTAGTTCCTCGGTTTGAGGGAGATCACCTTCACCCACACGTGGGCAAACACATCTTATTTTTGTCAAAGATCACTTACCAATACAAGGTACGTAACAAAAAGGGCAAAATGTAGACACTAAAATTAGGTCACACTCCCCTTTGGTCCCTTGTTAAATAAACACCATTGAACACATTCACCTAAGCATGGCCCCCTTCACCCCACTATAATATTAATTTAATTATTTAAATTAAATTAATTCATTATCTTCACAATATTTATTATTTAAATATCCTAATTGAGGTAATGCCCACATATCCACCTCATCTAGCCACCTCATCCTAAGACCTACCCAAACCCTAAAAATCAATGCCGAGATTCCCTCTAACCACATTCTTGCATGCTTAAAAGAAGCTTCCATCCTAATCCACGTGGCCCACACATGATATCCTAGAAAATCAAGTGGATCCAACTATTTTAGTAAACCTAGGAAATCCCTCCCTAACCGATGCGCCATTACCCTTAACCACCGCCGGTTGCTTTTGGAACCACCGCGATTACTATTTAATTCCCAAAACAGCCTTATTTCAAGTTTGGAAAATTCCCGAGAGATATCACATCTTTGAGAACAAATTTGTGGAGAACACACATGCAAAGAAGGAGATCAAGTATTTTCTCTTACACAGACATCCAAAGATTCACCCAAAGAACTATCCAACACTCACCCCAAAGATAGATTTGATCCAATCAGGCAAGAAGGAGAGCACATGCAGCCCATGCAATATCTCCCTAACATTTGGTGACCATCGGCAACATTCAACCTCTTGTCAATACCTTCATTCCTTACTCACAAATGTCCGTAGTAGATTCCAAGTAAGTAGAACATTTTACATTACAATTTAATTACCTTGTTAAAACAATAGAGGAAAGGGCTAGTTTTGGTTTTGAATCATCACGCTGATGATGCACAAATTATTGCAAAATTACAATTTAATTACCTTGTTCAATAGAGGAAAGGGCTAGTTTTGTTTTAATCAATGACCGATCTTCGGTCACCGCTGGGTTTCTACTAACCGATATCGGTAGGGCAAAGTGGTTTAGGGCTTTTAGTGAAGGTTGGCTATAAGGTGGCTATGGTGTTTATAAGGCTAGTAAATGATGGGGATAGGTAAGGGGTGATGGAGAAGACTCAGAGAGGTATGGGGGCTATTCTTGGGGCAATGTAAGGGCAGAGGAATGATAGTTAGATGAGGGTGTTACCCGGTGGATCTAGGAGTAGACTTATAATTACTGTGACTCAGAAATCCAAGAAATGTTATTAAAAGAACGTATAAGACACTACTTACTAGTTCCTGATGAAGATATCAGGTCCAAAGACTGTGATAACGAAGGCAGGGCTCAGGTAGGATGATCGGATAATCAAAGATGAGCTATCTTCTCTCCCAATGCTTGGATGAGTGTCACGGGCTCGGTTACTTACATGCAGCCTTGGGCTTGATGTCCTTCTCTCGCAAACTCCTCTCTTTCCTTCACTTGTCTCTGCTCGCCAAGTGAAATCCGGATTCTTCCAATGACTTCCGATATTCAGATCAATGAAAATCCAGCTCCTTTGTTTTTGGTTGGGGGAGGTCATTTACAGGGAACCGATGGTGGTTACGTAACGACGACGGTGGTCGAGTAGAACGATGTCTAAGTTAAGTCAAAGTGGGCTATTTTTAGTAAAATAGCCAACTTTCCTCCTTTTCTCCCGAGGAATTAGTTGTGGGCTTGGTCAAGTCATTATTAGGTTGATTTTGTGTGGGTGAGGAGTAATTAGTCATGGGTGTGGATGTAGACCAAGTTATAGGTCTTAATTAGGTTAGTTTAGGTTAGGCTAGGTCATGATGAGGTGGCAAAATGTGGTGGCAGGTTTGAGATGTGGATTTATTAATTATAAGGTAATTAATAAATAATTGTGTAAGGTTTAGGTGGTGAGGCTAGGTTGCGAAATGAGATGCGGGCACGGGGTCGTAAGACACAAATTTGGTGTCTACATTAGCCCTTGTTGTCGTGGTAGCTTGTCTTGTAAAGTCGCACCGACAATAATAAGAAGTGGTTACTCCCGTTAAGGGTATAGGTAATCCCCTCAAATCTATCATAGATTGAGGTAACGTGAAATCAGGATAGGGTTGATAAAGGGTAAATGGTGTTGAGATGATGGTAAGATGGTGGGGTAGGTCCAAGGAAGCAGACGCACGTTCAAATGTAAGTAGTGTGACCAGTGGTACATGATTCAAGAGCAAACAAGCAATTCATAGCAAAGGTCGATAGTTTATCCAAACAAGGGTGATATAATCCGGTATCCAAGGCATAGGAAGTAGCTCCTGTGGGATATAATGGGTAAGGTACAGAACGTTTAGGCATGTTCGGGCAAGCACTCAAATGGTTGGTTTGGTCGAGATAAACGTCACGGTCTCTGGTCTAGGCAAAGTTGGTCGACCGATCAAGTCAAGTACCCTAATCATGCTAAAACACGAACAGTGAGCTCGATCAACAAAAAGCTACATGATGGGTGGATAAAATTGTAATTTGTGGGTTTTGGGTGAGGTATTTAAGTGGTGCGCCTTAATTGGTTGGGCCTTCGGGTCGGGCGATTGATTGGTTGGCCTGGGTCGGGCCAAATGGTTGGGTCCTGGGGGCCGGGGTCTGGTGGCCTGGGTCGGGTCAAATGGTTGGTCGGCCTCGGGTCGGGCCAAATGGTTGGTCGCGCCGGGTCGGCCAAATGGTTGGTCGGCCTCGGGTCGGGCCAAATGGTTGGTCGCGCCTCGGGTCGGGCCAAATGGTTGGTTGGTCGGGTCGGGCCGGGCGATTCGGGTCAAATGGTCTGGTTGGTCGCGCCTGGTCGGGCCAAATGGTTCGGGTCGCGCCTCGGGTCGGGCCAAATGGTTGGTCGCGCCTGGGTCGGGCCAAATGGTGGTCGCGCTCGGGTCGCCAAATTGGGTCGGCCGCCTCGGGTCGGGCCCGATTGGTGGGGCGCGGCCTGAATGGGCCAATGAAGTCAAAAAGGCTATTTAGCAAAGGAGGGTATAGGCGATGTGGTGAGAAAGGGAGATTGGTGAATAAGGGCAGAAATTGTGGTAAAATAGGGATTAAACCGATATCGTTAGTTATGACCCAGATCGGTTTAGATGACCGATATCGTGGTTTAGGGCACAATATAACCGATATCGGTTATAGGTAAAAACCTATAAAAAAAAAAAAATACGGCTCATCATTGTCACATTGTCAATTTGATAACCAATATTTAGTTGTCTCGAGGGTTTAAAAGTGATTTTGTTGAGTTTCAGTATGCCGAGTGGCATTATTTGAGTGGAGGAGTGAGTGATCGGGTAGACCCCAAATGAGTAGGAGGTAGAATTTGATTGGTGGAGGACCCACAGAGGAGATTTATAGCCATGGCACAACCAGAGAGGAGCAGGAGGTGTCGGACCAGACCTGACCACCACCACCTATCCCACCACGACGACGTGTAGTAGTCACCAGAGGTTCTAAACCTCTAATTATGTGAATTTAATGATTTTAAGTTTAGATTTGGGTTTTGGGTAGGAATCCAAAATTTAATGAAATAATGAATAAATGGATGTAATTTGAAAAATGGAGTGGGTAGGTAGGTTAGTTAGGCTAAAACGGTAGGGTGGGTAGGTTTTTAGGGTTTTCAATGGGTAAAAGGGTAGAAATAGTAAAAAAATGGTTTTGGGGGCCGCGTTGGGTTCGGGCTCGGCTGGATGACGTGATGACAAATGACCGATGTCGGTCACTAGGCGACCGCATCGGTCACAAAATATTTAGGCAAAGTGAGTTTTGGTAGACCGGCGCGGCCGATGTCGACTCGCCCTGTATATCAAGTACCGGTATAGGGACCATGGGTGTTATCAAGGGGACCAAAGCGGTGGCCAAGTTCAAGGTGATTTTTTTGTGATCGGTCATTAGTTAGGTTTATTTTGTTTTTTTTTTTTGTTTTTTTTGTTTTTGTGTTTTGTTTGTTTTTGTTTTGTTTTTGTTTTGTTTTGTTGTTTGTTGTTGTTGTTGGGGTGAAGAGGGAGGGGGGTAGAGTGATAGGAAAGGTGATCGGGGGGGGGGAAATGGGGTGGTGTGTGGTTGGTTCTGGTTAGGATAGATTAGGTGTGGGTATGAATTAGGAGGTGTTAAATTGGGTAGGGGCATAGATTAGATGGCGAGAGTAGATCGGGTGGTGGTGTAGGGTGTGAGATAAGGAAAGGGGATATCGTAGATGTTTTAGGGTAAGATAGGTGGGTGTAGATGTGTGTTATAGAGTCGGGGTGTGGTCGGGTGGGTAAAAGGGGGTATAGAGGGTTAAAGTAGTTGTTTTTGTAAAGGGTAGGTCTAATGAAGTGGGTTGTTTTTGCAGGCACGTCAGCAGCTTACGATGCGGGATCGGATGCCCCCGCTATTGAGACGGATGCGGCCACATGTGTCCGCAGCGCAGTGGGCCATTATGCATGAGGTGGGACTCATGAGTCCAAGCAAAGATAGGGCTGTGGATAGGGACCACAGCCTTATGGTTGCCCTCATCGAGAGATGGGATCCGCAACCAATGTTTTCCATCTCCCTACTGGAGAGATGACTATTACCCTGGAGGATGTGTATCGCATCCTGAGACTGCCGATCGTAGGGGAGGCAAAGTATTCCAGGTAGATGCGAGATGGCTATGGACAACATTCTTTGTATTTGGGGATGCAGCCGCATTATTGACTTATCACAGCGTGAGCATTGCCTATGGGGACATGTATCGCGCACACATAGACATGAGAGAGACACGGCTTGCCGTGTCGATGATGATAGTATCACATGCTTCGCCTCCTGACTCGTCAGAGGGAGGCCGCTTCCCATGGGCTTTGATGGGAGTGCCGCACGAGATGGCAGAGGAGCATACGTGTTATGCCTGGGCACCAAGATATCCAGTGCAATACTATACAGAGTCATGGGGTTATCGCCGGATGAGGTGATTTGGGATTTGCTCCACATTTTTGTTACATCACGGGCATATGAGCACATCATATGTATATGACAAGAGGGCTGCCCCAAAGCAGCCTGTGGCCACAGTAGTTATATATAGATATATGGCTTTCAGAGGTGGTCGGGGGTCGTGGGCCAGCCACGAGCAAGTGGTGCTCGCAGGATGGATGTAGCCTACTACCGTCATATGTTAGAGGGCTTGACCGCACTAGACATTGATGGAGGCCCCCACAGAGGCCATCGCCCCGAGGAGGAGCCCGAGCACATGATGCGCCGGATCCAAAGATACTTTCTCGGATAGCCGGACTGAGGCCCGGAGAGTATGAGTGGATACCCCTAGAGAGGGTACGATGGCAGCTGGGGCTGCGACAGGATGAGCCACCTCCCCTCCCACAAGCACACGAGGGATGATGTAGAGGCCCCACGCCGCACCGCGCAGCCCCGTGACCCAGATTGGGTAGCAGAGAGGCCAGCAGATGATACAAGTGGATGATGCCGAGTGCACATGTGTTCATTTTTGGTGGTGGGTAGGGAGAGAGAGAGATTAGCCAGAGAGCACAACCCACACAACTGCCCAGATTTGGTGGTCAGTTATAAAGCAGAGAGGGACCCCTCGTAGGACAGTGAAGCTTATTACAGGGCAACTGTCACGCACAGCACAGATCGGGTATTACAGGGGCTAGTGTGTAGTGTGCAGCTGTAGCATAGCACACCACATGCACCACCACCACAGCACCACCACAGCACACAGCACAGCACACCATGCACAGTGCACACGTGCAGTGCACACACCACAGCAGTGCCACCACCAGGTGTACAGCACAGGTGTACAGGCAGGACAGGCCACTATTATTAGGAGTCGGGGGACCAGCCCCAGCAGCCATGGTGGCATGGGCCCGCTATATGGAGGTGAGAGCGGAGGCCCAGTGATTATCGATGTCCTCGATGGTACCGGGCCGACTATCGCCCATATGTGGCGCACCGAGCCGAGACCTCTCTGAGCCGAGATCCTGGGGGGCAGCAACACACACTGGTGGGGGGGGTGATGGAGGAGGAGGCGAGAGCCAAGACAGTGGACCAAGCAGGAGAGGGGCTGAGGGTGGTGGGGAGAGCTGAGACATCCCTGGAGCAGAGATGGTTTTTTTTTAGATATTGGATATAGACACCGGTCTCGCGAACCGGTTATGTATATAGAGGCCTCGCGTGCCCACATATGATTTATTTATTCATTCTTGTTGTATATACGCCTCGCGAGCCGAGTACAAAGTCAGAGATAGTTGATACCGGCCTGCGAGCCGAGTATATTTTTGACATGAGAGACCGGCCTATGAGCCGAGTCGAGATTTTGATTTTGATAAATGATAGTGGCCTCGCGTGTGCCGGCTTTGTATTATTTTGAGATCACAGAGGCCCCCATGCAGGCAAGGAAGTGTATATTTAAAACATTGATATATATAGAGATGGTGATTTTGATCCACATGGTGTATAAAATGTTTTATGTGTTTTGTCGATGGTTTTTGAAATTTAATGTGTATAGATGATGAGTTAGATCCAAATGGTGTATATACTGATGGGTTTGATGTAGATATTGAAATGTCGTACGTATTTTGTGTTGATGGTTGTTTTATTGTAGATAGATGATGTTGATGAAATTGTGATGATATATTGATGTGATTTTGATGACAAATATTGATAATGGTGTCGTTATGCAGGAAAAAGAGGTGGGCGCCACAAAAATTTAAAAAATAAAGAAAAGGCCCAGGTTTAAGAAAAAGGAGGCATGTGACCGATATCGGTTAGCTAACCGACGTCGGTAGATTAAGGACCGATATCGGTTAGGTAACCGATACCGGTTATGCCAAAACGAGCTTTTCTAAAAATAGAAAAGCTTGGGTGGCAACTTAAGTTCTTATTTTTAGAGTTCTTATTTTTAGAGTCATGCAACAAGTTAAATACGTGAATGCGACGCTGTTTGACGACTGATACAGGTAATTGCATGAAAGAATTGAGTGATAAGGAGGAAAGAGACAGGTAAAGTGAGTGTGGGCTGAGATTAAGAAGGTAGAAAGGCAAGTTATATTTGAAGAGGGTGATGAACATGGCTGGACGAGGAGAAACATCCAGCAGGCAGGGACGAGAGGGAAGACAAGTTCCACCCCAAGCTGCTGCATCCCGAGAGGTAAACTGTTTGGTTGTATTTTAATTCTTGCATGTTTTGATGAATAGGATGAGAGAAGGTAAGAGGGTAGAGATGAGAAAGAAAAGGTGATAGGCAAGGGTTTGGGATAGAGTGAGTGTTATGGGGTAGGTAAGCAGGGTGTTCACGTATGTTTATAGGTATAGAGAGGAGTAAACGAGCAAAATAATTATCGTAGGTGGTGGTTTTAAGCAGGTGTATAGGATTGACAGTGACCGATATCATTTAGAGATAACCGGTATCGGTTAGTAAACCGGTATCGTTATCTATAACCGATACCGCCATCGTAGGAATTTCCGTAATGTGAGAAAAAACACTTGGGGATTTGATTTATCAATGGTCAGGTGTCATTTTGATGTACGCAGCAGAGGTGGTTCGAGGATGAATGATAGTGTGCCAACTTTGTTGTCACTTAATCCGAGCGGATGTAACACCAGCTGAATGGGCATTGATAAACCGTGTGGGGTTAAGTGGAATCCGCTATTATTCACGAATCACACGCAATCATGCTATGTTGCAGGCGTTGATTGAGAGGTGGAATCCAGAAAAGAATACCTTCTATCTGCCAACAGGGGAGATGACAAAGTGACGTTGGAAGATGTGTTTAGAATTTTGAGGCTCCCAACCACAGAAGACCAAGTTGTATCGTGTGCATTGCCTAAGCATGGGGGAGGGAGTGATAAAGTAGTATTTGGTTCAGCTGCACGAGATTTGACACAGCGAGGTTTGACATTCACTTATGGTACAATGTATGCAACACACCCTGAGGAAACAAGGTTGGCAGTGGTATTAATGATAGCGGTGGGGTATTATGCATTACCGAGGGTGGAGGGGGAAGATTTCCAAAAGCATTGATGAGTGTTATTTGGGAAATGATAGAAAGGAGCGTGACTTTCGCATGGGCACCCGCATATCTGGTGGAGTTATACAGGGGTTTATGGGCCTGCAGGTGAAAACACAGGATGACACTAGATTGTTCATACTTATTACATTGTTGGGCCTATGAGCACATTGTTTGTGTGTGACCGATAGGCCGACCCATCCCAATGGGAGAGACAGGAGTGCAGAGGTTGGGATTCGACGATGGGTCCGCATGTAACAAGAGGTGAGATCCTGTGCCGTGATAGATGACATCGAGTATTATAGGTAGGTAGGTATGGGAGATGGTGACGATTGCGGATATTTTTTGAGACCTTACGGAACTATATGGTGACAGAGCACATAGCCGAGGAGTTGAGGGGTGTAGAGCGATTGAGGTGGATCGCAGGCACAAAGCCGTGTGAGTACGAGAGGATTCCTCTAGATCGCGTGGTGACAATTTGGATTTGTTCAGATATACCTATGGCTTATAGACCATACATGAGGATCGACGCCGAGGCAAAGATTCTCACCTCCCGGCCAACACCTCCGTAAGGGCCAGAGGAGATAAAGAAATCGATCGCAGGTAATGGATGCAGGAGAGCGACAGAGGCCTATAGATTATGGTGGGTAGCAGAGCTGCGAGGTGTACGTGATCATCCCGACATAGCCGTGATTACAAGTGAGAGAGATCATCTCGCAGTGGTTTAGTTCATCAGCTCCAAACGGGTGAATGAGACAACGGGATTGTTAGCGGTCAGCAGAGTCACGAGTGGAGAGACTAGAGGCAAGATTCCTCCACGCAAGAGGACGTATTCGTATGTTACAGAGATGTCATGGATCGCTGGGAGGAACCAATAAGAAGGGCACCTTTGAGGATGGAGAGGCCAAGTGAGTGGCATCGACGATCACGATCACCACCTGATTCGGGAGGAGGCGCAAGGGTCTAAGTGAATTTCATAGAGTATAAGAATAAATAAGGATGCCGACTCACGCAGATCGATGATAGAGAAGATGTATTTGTTTAACATCTAAATAAAACTAAATATGTATGTTGATTTGAGTTATGATAATAATAAGAATGGTTGTGTTTTGAATGTTTTGTTTTGAAAAAGGATAAAGATGAATGTGAGCAAATAGAAATACACAAATAGATTTATATATACCACACATGATAGGTTATGGTAGGGGATGGTCGAGCTAACCTGGGAGACCCCATGTCTCCTAAGTGCGCCTACATAGCCCATCGCACAAAGCAAGGAGGGGCCTCGATCGATGTAGTTCTCCCTTAGACCAGGAGAGGTGAATTCGTGCAATTTGGTTATGGTTAGGCAATTTTTGGTTGGTAAAAATATTGATATTGGTAGGGTAATGTTGTTGGTGTTGGTAAGGGATTGGCGATGTTGGTGTAGGTATAGGTGAAACGAAAGTTAGCTTACCCAAGTAGTAGGGAATCGTGTCCTGATTAAGGTCAACACACAATCCTAGAGTCGAGTAAAAGAGGCAAAAGTGTCCCGTAGTTGAGAAGAGCTAAACAAACCACATATTAACATAGGATGGGCTTGAATCCCTAGGTGCCTTGCATAGGTGAGAAGTCGATAGGTGAAAAGAGTCGTATAATCACAATATATCGGATATACGTCACGTCCCTTGAGTTTTGTTGTGTTGACGAATGGTGAGGTGAGGTGGCTGGTATAGCTGGGGTGCAGAGAACTTATTATAAGGTGATTATTCTGACGAAAGAGAACCAAACCTAAATAGACAAGTCCATGACTCAAAAGTGCTTTGGAATACTACTTTTTTTTTTCTGGATATAGACTGATCAATGCGGGAAGTCCATAGGGGATATGTATTTTGTTGTTCTTGAGGTCTTCACGAAGCTGATCAATGCGAGAAGCTTCTGATAAAGGCTGACTTTGTATAGTTGTCCTTCAAGGGAGCAGTCTATTTATAGTAGCAGATGTGGTTTTTGTGTATAGCTGTCCTTCGGGGGAGCAGTCTATTTATAATAGTAGAAGTGACTTTGCACATAGCTATCCTTCGAGGGAGCAGTCTATGTATAACTTAGAGGTCTAGATGTCCGTTTGGCATGAAGCATCTAGTTTTGTAGGAAGTTTGACTCAAGAATATCCCATAAGTGTACAATTGAGAACATGTTATTTTGATACTTTTAAGTCATGGACCAGACTAAAAAGGGGAAGGCATCTTTAAGAGGAGGTAATGACCAAACCACGTGAGCTTGATTCTATTTTGAGATGCATGGAACAAAAGTGTATGAGGTAGTAAATGAGCTCAAGGGACGAGCGCAAGGTAGATAAGAAGTGATATAACACTAAATTCAACAAGAGAATGGTCGAAGATGCAAGGCATTAAGGGGTTCAGCTCAAAGTTTACCATTGCGAAGCTAAATGGTAAGTGCCCGATCCGTAAGTATGAGTGATAATGTAGGGCCCAATCCAATTAGGAGCAAATTTTCCACGTTTGCTCTTTTCTAGTTTGGTTACATGTTGATTCTCTTTGAGGACAAGATCACCAACCTTAAAGGTACGCTCATGGAGTCACTTATCATAAGCACGCTTGATGCATTTTGATAGATTTGAAGGTGGTCAAGAGCCGTAAGACGACGCTCATCAAGAAGCTCCAATTGGGCTAACCGCTCTGGTGGAAATCATCATTGGTGAGAATATCCCAAGAGATATTCTTAGGAGGGTATTTGTATTTCGAGAGGCAAGACAGCCTCTCGGTACCATATACCAAAGAGAATGGGGTGGCATTAGTGGAGGTGCGAATGCTAGTCCGATAAGCCCAAAGGGCAAAGGGGATGTGATCAAAGCCAATTGCTTCCTAATCGTTAACAACTTTCATGAGGATTTTGGTTAGGGTTTTATTAGAAGATTCGGCTTGACCATTTGCTTGTGGATAGTAAGGTGATGAGAAGCTAAGTTTGATACCAAAGTTGTCACAAAGGTCTTGTCAGAACAACTTATTTTTGAAAGATTTTCCATTATCTCGTTATCGTGCGATGAGGAACGCCAAAACGATGATAATGTGATGGTTAATGAATTCGACGATTTTTTCTTTTTTGGTTGAAATGAGTGGAATGGCTTCCACCCATTTAGTGTAATATTTGGTTGTTGTGATTATCCAATGGTGACGCTGCATGCGAAGAGGGTGGGTGAATCTCACCAATAAGGTCTAAACCCCATGTGAGAAAGGCCAAAGATCTCATGACCAGAAAGGATGGCTAGGAGTATGTCAAGGTTGGCATGTTGTTGACACATAACACAACGCTTAACATATTCAGTAGTAGTGTTATTAAGAGTAGGCCAATAATAGCCTAGGCGAAGGATCGCATTTGGCCACGGCAAGGCCACTAAAATGTCCACCACAAATACCATCGTGGACTTGTTGGATGGTATAGGTGACCTCCGCACCGGTTAGACATCGAAGGAGGATGCCATCAAAGCCACGTTTATAGAGGAGTCCCCCCATGATGACATAACGAGAAACACTTTTAAGAAAAGCACGTTTTCCGTTACTAGTAAGGTCAGGTGGGAGAACAGAGGTTGTAAGGTAGTCGTGAAATTGGTGATACTGTATCCCCGCGAATTATTAGCATACATTATTTATCATACAAACATCCGGGATGAGTAAGATGGGGCAAAGAGTTGTTGACCAAGATGAATATGTCAGAGTCAACTTGGTGAGGCAGAATTTGTGAGGCTAAGCAAGCCATAGTATCCGCAAATTTGTTAGTGGAGCGGGGAATGGTTTGGATAGAATAATGAGTAAATAAGGTCAAAAGTGAATCCACGTAATGTTTGTACTTTTGAAGTTCCTCATTTTTACATTGGTAGATGCCCATAACTTGATTGACTACCAGTTGAGAGTCACCAAAAATGTTAATAGATTTGACACCTAAGTGTAACGCAACCTGGAGACCCAAAACAAGGGCCTCGTATTCCGCTGTATTATTAGTGCAGGGGAAATCGAGCCGAATGAAAGAGGCATAGGCTCAGCATTAAGAGGAATGAGAACAACGCCGGCTCCACCGCCGCGCTGGCATTTGGATCCATCGAAGAAGAGGGTCATTGGATACGACTCCTCACTGAGTGAAAGAGTGGCAATGAGTTCGTCGGGGAAATTAAAATTGGTAAATTGCTCCCTGTAAAGGGGCTTCCGCGAGTTGGTCTATGATAGTTTGTCCTTTGATTGACTTCTAGTGTACAAATTCAAGGTCGAGGTCAGCGAGGAGCATAAGCCATCAGATGATGCTGGTTTAGATGTGGTTTGGCATACATATAATGAATGGGGTCCGCGTTGGTGATGACAAAAGTTTTGTGATTCAGGAGGTAGTGTCAGAGTTTGGTGGCTACGAATGATAGGGCTAGGCACAACTTTTCTACATGTGTATACCTAGTCTCGTAATCCACGAGAGTACGACTTATGTAATAAATGGCTTGTTCTCGATGCTCTGAGTCACGATGATGTGCGAGCATGGCTCCTACAAAGCATGGTGGTGGCAAGTAAAGGTAAAAAGGTAGAAAGGGCGATCGTCCCGAGGTGGGATAAGCACAGTGGTGGTCTGCAAGAGATAGGCTTTAAGAGCCTCAAAGGCTTGGTGGCACTCTTCGCTCCATGAAAGACAATGTCCTTTTTAAGGAGGTGATGGAAAGGTTGACATCGATCCGAGAGTGGGAGATGAAACGCCGGATAGATGGAGTTTACCTGCAAACTACGCAATTGTTTGAGGTTAGTAGTGGGGGCATTTCTAGGATAGCTTTGACTTTAGCTGGATCGACCTCGATGCCACGCAAAGAGATGATAAAACCAAGAAGTTTTCCAAAAGGACACCAAAGACACATTTCTTTGGTCAAGATGAACACAATATTGTAACAAAGATCGAAAATAATGGTTAAAACATCGAGATGTTCATCGCGATGTTTAGATTTGCCAAGAAGATCATCGACATAATCCTCAAGGATAGTGTGCATAATGTCATGAAAATGTAAGTCATAGCCCACCGATAGGTCGCACCAAAGCATTCTTAAGGCCAAATGGCATGACACGATAATGTATAAGGTTCCCAAGGAGTTATGAAAGGGTTTTATGTTGATCGGCCGGGCTACCAAAATTTGATCAGTATCCCGAGAAGCCATCCATGAGAGAAAGCATCTCATGGCTCGCAGTGAGATCAACAAGTTGATCAATACTGGGAGGGGGAAGTCATCCTTTGGGCAAGCGAGGTTAAGGTCCTCGAAAATCCATGCATATCCGAAGTCCCCCATTGCTTTTAGTAAATGTACGATGTTAGAGATCCATGAGGATAGTCAATAGGTAAGATGAAGGAAACAGAAAGGAGTCATCAAGCTCTTCTTTGACCAAGAGGGCAATGCGTGGATGCATTTTTCTTAGTTTCTATTTAACGGTTTGGAATCGGGTTTTAGTGGTAATGTTATGGACAAGCAATGTCGTGGATCAATTCCCGCATGTCAACATAGGACCAAGCGAAAGCTTGGTCATGGGCACGGAGAAAGGTAAAGTAAAGGCGGCTTGTTCGATGCGTTAAGAGATTGTCCGATCTTCACAATGTGAGGATCATCCTCCTGTGTGGATGTTGATTTCTATAGTCGACTCATTCAACATGGTTTGAGTTTCGATGGTAAGGCGCGTCAATATAAGAGTCATCCGCACCAAGGTAAGTGAGGATGGAGTCGCTCATCCCGCACTCAACAACATTAATCAAGGTGAATCCTCTTCGATCATGTCTGGATACAGAAGGGGAAGAGAAGATGGGTCCTCATTATCGCGTTGATAAGTGAGAGGACCCAGAAGATAGCGTTTATGAAAAAAAAAAGTTAGGAGGGATAGATTCAGGGTCTATCGACTCTGTGGGTGACGATGGCAAAATGGGTGATGATGGTTCGGAAGGGGTGACGTCGTCATCTTCCAGATACAACTGACATGAGGTTTCTTTGGTGTAAGTGTTTCAGAAATCCAAGACCACTACGATCTTTGTGTTTGCGTGTAGTCATGGGAATGATTGTATGTCGGCCTTGTTCATAAAGACCAAAACCAAAACCTTTCCAAGCACAGTGAGTCAAGAAGGTGAGGGCGAAACGATGATTTGTCAGGTATTGAAAATCAGATTGGAAGGGAACCACACCAAGGGGAGGTTCAGGGTAATGGAGGATGTGTCGACACCCCCATACGTTAGGTTGGTGTGGCAATTAGGTGGTCCGTAGGAGATTACCTCCCCCACACGACGGTCGTAGGTAGGATGCGCATGTAATTGTCCGTACTCCTGTGGGGTATGGAAAGAGCTAACATTATATAGGTGATACTCCCCCAGTGTAAGGCATTGAAAAACATCTACTAAGGGGTCTGAGGTTGGGATGTTGTCCTGTGGGAAAGGAAGTGGTATTTGCGACGGCGGTTTCATTGGTCAAGGTGTAGGTGTGGTTGAGGTGGATGGTAGAGGTGTGGTCAAGTGGATGGTGGGTTGGATGAATGGGTGTCTTGACCGGTACAAGCACATCATTAGGGGCGATATAACATATATGCAGGTTTTTCAAGGGGGAGGATCAGCTTTTACGGTGATAGGACTTCCCTCGTACTCAAATTTTATGCATCTATGTAAGGTGGAGGGAACGCATCCCATAGCCCGGATCCAAGGGCGGCCTAACAACATGTTGTATCGAATTCTCCCTCAAGGACATAGAAGAGTTCGGGTAAGGTACGTGGCCCTACACGAATGTTAAGGATCACAAAGTGCCTAAGGTAGAAGTAATAAGATCGTTGAATGAACGCAACATGGTGGGGGGGGCACACACGCAACTAGAGGGGATATTCATTTGTTCAAAGGCTTTGGAAGAGATGATGTTTAGGCTAGCACCCCCTTCAATCATAACACGACGCACCCGAATGTCCCAAACGTAAGCTGAGATGAAAAGAGTGGGGTCAGGATCTTCTGCACCAAAGTCAACAATTTCATCTTCAGAGAAACCGACAAAGAAGCGGCTCACGCATGACAGGACGGAAGTGGTAGATTGTTTGGGTGAGAGAGGCAACGTGGTTGGGTGTTAAGATGGAGGTAATGGGAAAGGTTTCATTAGGTAAGACCTCTATCCTCAAGGATTTCAACGAGAGCTTGTCGATGAGATTCAGAGGTCCGAATGAGATCATACAAAGGTCATTTTTACAGTGATCGGGTGAAGCCGTTTGATCATGGTTCGGTGGGCAACTCCATTAGAGACGGGGTAGGCAGGTCCACGAATAACCACTTTAGGTGGTGGTGTGATCGGGATGGTGGATGGAGAAAGAGAGGCCGCAGGTGTGCTTTCTTTAGCTTTCCCATTGTTTTTCTCGCCTCGAGAAAAGAACACTAATCATGTTGATCTCGTGAACACGAGAGGAGGAAGATGGTAGGGATAAGTCATGGTCTTCGAGAGGTGGGGTGTAATAATGATAGATCTTGGTGAGGAGGGGACAGTGGTATAGAGAGAGGGATCAAGCTAAAGGTTTCTCCCTTCGTAAATTGTCTTTCTTAACCTTTCTATCCGAGAGAGGTGACTGACGAAGTATGGCTTTCAACGCTTTGCATCCCTCTACATCATGTCCTGGTGTGTGGTGGTAAGCGCAGATTTTAGACTCATCATAACCTATAGGTCGAGGTTTAGATGGATCATAGGGTCTAAGTGGGGGTAGGGAAATGGTCGCATTCTCCACCAACATAGCAAGGATTTTGGCGTAAGACCCTTTGAGCGGGTCAAAGTCAGAGGAAGATGAGGCTATTGATCGGGTAGGTTTGGTAATGACGGGTATGGTTGATTTGTATGTGGTGGTGGCTTTAGCCAAGGGGTTTTGATAATTGGATTTAACTAAACGTGACTTCTTTCTGGCGCAGAAGGTTATGTTTAGTGGTCGATGACGTGGTAGCAGTAAAAAACAACCATGGAGAAAGAGGAGTGACAAAGAAACAAATCCTTTGATGATGGAGTTTGTTTAGGGTTGATAGGTGGACAGGATACTTGGGGTGACGGTGTTGATATACCCTTGGATCTTTGTATGGGTGTAGAAGGTGTAGGTCATTTTAAAGAAAATGCAGGAGGTATGATGTATTGATGCAAGGTGGAGGGATGAGGTCCCAATATAGAAGGTAGGTGTGACGGTGATGGTTTTAGTTGTGATAGAGACATAGGTTGGACTTGAGGAGATTGGGTCTGTCTCCTAAGTGGATGGACGGCTTTACTTTTGGATAAATCTAACCATTTAGGTGGGTGTGTTAGACTGGGTATTGGTGAGGTCCCAAGCATAGGGGAAGGTTTGGTTAGGTCAATAGAGGTGGATGAGGTATTTGGTAGAGATGAGGGGGGTGAAGATGAGGACATAGGCATTTTAAGCTTTTGTAAACACTTCGGGTATATGGTAGAGGCGTCTGGATCGGTCATCTGCATTTGAGTAGAATATGGTGTACTCAAACGTTCCCATAGGACTCGTCTATCTTCTGAGGGGTGACAATCCTCACGTGTGAATAGGAACTTTTGTATGGAAGAAAGGTGGGTTGTGATTCCGGTCCACTGTGGGTGTGATACAGGGGGTAAATGAGGCACTGTATCAATGGGCGTTAAGAGGTCAACCGGTCGCTGAAAAGATTTAGGCGATGAAGAACTAATAGGTAGGAGGGCATGTTTGAGAGGATCCATCATGATTAAAGAATTTGGTGATGTCGGTTCAAGGGGTTTCTCATCTAAGGATGACAAAAAAAGTGGCGAGCCTTCCTCTTGTACAGCAAGAGTGGTAGAAGGAGATGTTTGGGAAATAGATAAGTTAGATAACATCCGCTCACAGTCTTGCAAGAGATGTGGTGTAAGAAGGCTCATCTGTGAGAAGAGAACTCTGGGTGGTTAATTCCTTTATGGGTAAAGGAATGGCAAGGATTTCATCTTGTCTTGATGGTGGTGAAGGGGGTTCGGGTCCCTGCGTTAGTGAAGAGGCTTGATTCAGAATTTTCTCGATAGAGGCTTTTGGTTGGGAGTCGAAGACTGCATGGATTTCATGAACACTCTCCTCGGCTAAGATATCTTGGTTTATGTTACTGTTAGATGAGTGGTTCGGGAATGGTTTGTTGAAGATTTTCAAATTTCGGTTAGCAGGGGCATTAGGATTATCGAGGGCTATATCCCCTGCATCAACCATTTCCTGCACTATGTTTTTCAACATCTTGCAGCTTTTCATGATCGTGTCCCTTCACGCGTGGAAGTTACGTAAGTCATTTTCTTTTGTACCAAGAAGGTATACATGGGTGGAATCAAACCCGGAGTGAGGTTTAACAGAGGTAAGGTAATAGCTCCCCGCTTTGAGCAATTTTTCCAATATCACACCATAAGTTTCTCCCAAGGAGTGTAATTGATGGGCTCGGCTTTATACTTATAGGTGGTTTTTGGTGGGTATTAGATGGTGTTTGGGATTTGACCATCACCGCATGGACAACTCCTTTTGATTTCAAGTAGTCGATGCGTGAGAATGGTGGTGTTAGGTTTGTTGGTGGAGTCTTGGGTTCGTGAAATTGGGGTTTTTGTTACAGCAACCGCAATTTCTCTTCCTCTAAGGCTCGAATTTCTAGTTTTTTTGAGCCATAAGTAAAGGCCTCACAAATGTGTGGAAAGTTTGAATTTGGAGGGTAGGAGAAATGTGCTTAAAGCAGCCCGCGTAAAGAGTTCGATAAGTTCGGCCCGAGGCAAGGCATAAGTAAGTTGGTTGATAAGGCCCCGCCATCGTCCAATGAAATCTGCGATAGATTCATCTTCAAAATTTCGGATGGCATAGAGGTCATGATAGATACTTTCTTAAAGCAATGTTAATGGAGAAATGATCCAAGAAAGATTGGGCTAATTGGTTAAAAGAGAAGATTGAGTGCTGGGTTAAAGCACCGTACCACTCCAAGGTGGGTCCCGATAAGGACATGGGAAAGGTGCGGAGAGTAAGTAAGGCATCATCATGAGCAATCGATAAAGCAGGCATGTCTAAATGATCGCAAATGTTGTTGAGGATCCTCCTTACTATTAAAACGAGTGAATTTTGGTAATTCCTATTGAGGAGGATATGAATGAAGGGGGACAGAGGAAAGGATGAATAGGCTCCCAACAAACTTGCTCGTATGTCGTGGTGCTACGGCTTCAAATGTAAGCCTCCAGATTTTGCATTTTGTCCATCATTTGTTTGATTAAATCAAGTGGTGGGATGAGATGATGGTGCGGTTGCCATAAAAGAGGGAGGATTGGGCCAAGGGCCACCACTAGACAATGGTGGGGTTAAATGTTGATAAGGTATCGAGGATGAATATGTTGAGGCAACCGAATAGGGATGTCCTATATAAGATGTCAAGTCACCGGATACGTGTGTGGAAATGAAAAGGTGGGCGGAGCTTGAGAAGGAAAGCTTGTGTGGATAGGTGGCAGAGAGCAAGTTATGAAAGGAGCACATGAGAGAGACGAGGTAGGAGCAATGGTAATGGTAATGATATGTGGGCCCCTAGATTAACAAAAGGAAAGCCAATCTCATGTGCCGTAAGAACCTCTCAAGCCACCGAGTTGGGGAGACGGGGCTAAGGATGAAGAAGGCAAGGTGGAGTTTTATCAAAGTGGGAGAAGGAGCTAAATGAGTGGCTATACTAATAGGCATACCAACAAGGAGTGACCATCGGGTGTACGGTCGGGGGCATGAGACAAATAGTATTGTACAACGCTAGGAGGATTAGCATCCAAAAATTTCACAAATTCCTTATCTCCTACAGGATTTTGGGAACCTCGCCGGTGTCCGTAGGATTCCCACAGATGTGAAGGGGGTGATTCAGAAAAGGCATGGAGCAGTGCATGTGAAACCATGGTGCAGCTTGTTTCGAGTGATAACAACCATGGACAAGAGTACACAAGAAGGATGCAATCTATCGTGAATGTAAGCAACAACAAAATGTTGGAATTGGTAGGTTGCTGGTTTTGGGAATCGTGAAAGACAAGAATCGATATCGGCCGATAACCGATGTCGGCCAGACTATAGCCATGCGGCGTCGGTAAGTTAACCGATGTCGTATAATAGGACCGGTGTAAGAAGTCAGTAAGAAGTTGCTGATTTGGGGTTAAAAAATGCTTAGTATGCCTACCAAACTGTTTCAAGTGATCACGTAAAAAAAGTGTATGACAGAGAAACAGAACTAAAAACAAGCAAGATGCACAAGCAAATTAACAGACTAACCCTAGGATTAGTTTTAATCACTTTGGGCTTATGCCTTAGACGCAAGATGATGTCAATCCTAAACAAAAGACTTAGGGGAAATGTCAAGTTTGTTTTGGCTTATAAGGTTACCTCAATCAAAGTGAGGAATACCATGGAAAAGGGGGGATGTTTGAGCTGTTGTGTTAATTATGATGTGATTTGGTATGTGTTGTGCAGTGAAAGTAAGATTAATTTCTTGTCAATACCATGGATATCACCCCCACGTGTATGACCTGTTACTTAATCTATGTTCACTAGAATTGAAAACAACAAGCAAGAATGTGATGCACGTGTTTTAAACCCAAATCGAAAATGATATTCGATGAAGCAAAGAAGATGACTTTCACTAATGCAAAGATGTGAAAGCAAGACAAAAATTTTTACCAAAATAACAAAATATCTTGTGAATATTTTAGAAGAAGAAAATAGCAAGTGTGCTCCCTATATGAAAGCAAGCAAGAAAGAAAGAAACCCAAAATGGGTCCCACCGGGCGTGCCAAAATGTTTCGCATAGAATGCTTCCATTCCTGGAATAGAGTTGCTTCTATCCTTTCATTCCTTTGAGAAACAGATAAGGGTTAGGGCTAGGAGGAATACCTGTTGAATGTTGAGAGGGTGTGCGCGTACCATAGAGAGAGATCAGATCGATTGCAAAGAACTCCTTTTTGTCTGGGAAGGACTACCTGCAAGTAAGAATACAAGACCACCAGATTCTAATTAGACAATAAATGAGGGAACCGCCTGGGCCCTGTGAAATATTAAACTTCCTTTCGAAGGTGGTCAGTTCCCCTGCTAATATGAATTAACACAAATTATTGCAAAATTACAATTTAATTACCTTGTTAAAACAATAGAGGAAAGGGCTAGTTTTGGTTTTGAATCACAGTGACCGATGCCGGCACATCGTCACCGGCATACTGCTTTTCGCTAACCGATATCGTAGGGGCCAAGTGGTTTAGGGCTTTTAGTGAAGGTTGGCTATAAGGTGGCTATGGTGTTTATAAGGCTAGTAAATGATTGGGGATAGGTAATGGGGTGATGGAGAAGACTCAGAGGGTATGGGGGCTGTTCTTGGGGCAAATGTAGGGGTAGAGGAATGATAGTTAGATGGGGTGTTACCGGTAGTAGATCTAGGAATAGACTTATAATTACCGTGATTCGTAAATCCAAGAAATGTTATTAAAAGAACATGTAAGACACTACTTACTAGTTCCTGATGAAGATACAGTCCAAAGACCGTGATGATAACGAAGGCAGGATTCGTGTAGGATGATCTCGACAATCAAAGATGAGCTATCTTCTCTCCCAATGCTTGGATGAGTGTCACCGGGCCTCAAGTTACTTACTGCAGCCTTGGGCTTGATGTCCTTCTCTCGCAAACTCCTCTTTCCTTCACTTGTCTCTCGCCGGCCAAGTGAATTCCCGATCCTTCCAATGACTTCCGATATTTTCGATCAATGAAAATCCACCCTTTGTTTTTGGTGGGGGAGGTCATTTTACAGTAGGAACCGATGGCGGTTACGTAACCGACGGCAATGGTCGAGTAGAACCGATATCGTTAAGTCAAAGTGGGCTATTTTTAGTAAAATAGCCAACTTTCCTCCTTTTCTCCCGAGGAATTAGTGTGGGCTTGGTCAAGTCATTATTAGGTTGATTTTGGTGTGGGTGAGGAGTAATTAGTCATGGTGTGGATGTAGACCAAGTTATAGGTCTTAATTAGGTTAGTTTAGGTTAGGGCTAGGTCATGATGAGGTGGTGAAAATTTTAACTACAATAGGATTTACTTTATTACCAAACATTAAATTGTTTTAAATAAAGTGGATCGACATCCATCTAGTGAAGTATCACACTTTTGGATCTAGCATACGCCTTAGTAATCCACCGCATATATTGTTTAACTCTTTTTGGTGGTCTTGCTTTTTATTTCAAGTAGTTCCTCCCAGCCAAAAGGAAGCTCTCATGATCAGTTATGGATCAAGGAGTCAACACGTGTGCAACAACCTATCAACCAAGCATTTCAATAGGTATTCCTCCTATGCCTGTTACTCCTATCTATTTTTCATTTTCAAAGAAATGTCTAAGAATCATGTGAAACATTTTGGCATGTCCGATGGGACCCATCCGAGGTTCCTTGTATTTTATTCATTCCTAGGAAATGTTGTGTGTTTTTTTCCCTTCTGAAGAGCATACACATTAATTTTCTTCCTTGGTAACCTTCTTTTTCTTTCTATTTTCTCTAAAAGAAAACCTTTCTTTTGGTGTACTTAAAAGGAACCATTTCTTCTTGTTTTCTGCATTTTAGTGAAAGAGCATCCCTCTCCCTCTTCATCTATTTATGTCATTGAATTCCATATTTTGATTTGGGCTTAAAAATCATTGCATTTCATTCTGATTTTCTTGCATTAGCTCACATTAATTGAGGGCAACCTATACACTGGAAGTCATTCCCAGATGATGGTTGACAAATGAATCGTAGAAATCACTTTCTTTCTCTTTCTCTCTCTCTAAGTCTTACCAAACCTCACAAAAATTGAAAATACACACATTCTTAAACAACATCTTACCTAGAAGAAGCTATAGGTGATCACATGATCACGACACAGTGGGCACCCAAATCGCTGCTCACAAGTCATACTTCGCAGTGAAGCCCGCTCCTCACCATAACATACTTGAAACCTCTCCTTGTAGATCTCCTTCTTCGTAGGAAGCCATCCTCACCAAAAAAAAACTCTATTCTACAGAGTTCATGATTCGGTCCTTAAATAGCATAAGCTAAACAAACATAATAGAAAAAGCACTCTTAGGATTGTATTTTTCTTAGTGTTTTTGCTTGGCTTGCATTTTGAGGTGAGAGGTTATGCTCTTCATTTTTATTTTTTCTCCTTACACGCTCCTCATCACAGTTGGTGTATTCCAGCTTCATCCGAGCATGCCTAGACCATATTCTCATCATTCTTAGAATTTCGGGTTTGATTCCATAGTAAATTTTAATTCACAATGACATTTTCTTCATCACTATTTCAATTTCAAAGTAATCGGTGTCACCCAACGGCCATCATTGGTTACTTTTTGACCTTCGTCGGGTATACCCAAATTACGTTGACTCACCGTCATTTTGGTTAACCTACCCAAAAGGACACCTATTCACCTTCTTCAACTATTCAGAGTCCCTGTCACTCTTATCATATACATTGACCTTGTAAATCTCATCAGTATTTGGCATACCTGTCAAGTTTGGCCTTATACCTTGTTTTTGACCAACTGTTCACGTTCCATAGTGACCAACCGTAGTTACCTATGACCAGCGTAGGTTTACCCTAACCAGCATCAGGTTAGCCTGTGTCATTTTCCAGCTGTCATTTTAGCCCCAATTCACCTACCACCATCTATTTATCCTACATGTGTTGTATTTTTGTGTCACTTACAGAAAGCAGCCTTACCCCACTAGTACATGTTCACATGGTACTGACGCATCGACAAGCAAGTGCCCTCATATTCCATGCCAATTGTCAACCACTCCCACCTATCCCTTTGCCACCTTCCATTTTATCACCCGACATGGAGTCTATCCAACCTATCTCTATCACTACCGAGAGATGAGAAGTTCACACGATTCCTTGACAAAAATCCAATCACCTTGTAGTTTTATCTTTCCCACTCATCCACTCGAGATGCATCGGGTCGGTTGATATATGGAATGCCCATATCTATCCCCCTGGTACTCTCTCCTACTTCTACTCTAGCCCCTATTAATCCCGAATCGCCCGTATCTACCTTACCCCTAGTTGTTTCATAGTTAGGTCCTATACCCGATATCATCGCCACATCTGCTACATATGTTGCACCCACCATATCCACCATACCTTCGACAACCACCCAAAACACAACCTCATCTACCCCTATTATCTTGCATATACCCGTAGCTACACAACCACCCCCGGTGTTGATGAACCCTACCCCTTTTCAAAATGTGGTTCTTTCTATTCCACAATAGTTAGCCCCCATTACCACTAGGGTTACCATGACCCTTCCACCTCCATATACGTACTATCAACTGCCTTATGTTTCATCTCTTATTCACTCTAGGTACATACCCCCTATTTCACTACCTTCTTCTCAATCTACCTACACGGTAGCACCATATACTGGAATGCCACCCTTGTTACATGCCCAACACCAACCCTCTTACACTACAAGAGGAACCCAACCATCGCAACCTACCAATGACCTAATCAAATTAATGATGGAAAAGATGCAGACATTAGAGGCATCGGTTTCTAGCTCCCATAACACTCTCACCTATGATGATATTTGTAACAAGCCTATCCACCCATCCATTCCTATCCGTCCATACCCCATGCATTGGGAAATGCCTAAATTCAATCGTTTCAATAGCAAGGAAGACCCACAATAGCATTTGTAGTCGTTCAAACATGTGTGCTACCTTATCGCCCACGATGATGCTTTTCTCTTGAGGACCTTTCCCATGTCTCTGACTAGACCTGTGTTAGATTGGTATAGTGGGTTACCTAGACACTCTATATTTTCATTTAATCAGGTAGCCCAAGCCTTCTTAGATCACTTCTCCATCAATATCGTTAAGAAGGTTACCATGACTAACCTATTATAAACGCGCCAATATTATGATAAATCTATCACATATTTTGTCGCTCATCGGGCATAGCCCGATCAATAAACTCACCTTCTAACTACCACAAATGGAACTCATCAAGCTCTTCACACAAGCTTGTGCTAAACATATCTCATCGACCCTACAGTCCAAACTTACCAAACCTTTGACAAAGATTAACCATGGCACAAAAGCTAGAGATTAGGGCCATCAAGAGAAGAAAATCCAATTACGCAATAAAAACTCGGCATTCAAGTCGAATGATACCTCTTATTCTTCCAAACCACAAAAAATATATTCAAAGGCCAAGGGGACTGCTATCACACAGTTGTACTCAAGGCTGGCCCACTCATCCATCAAATCAAGCTAGCCCTCATCTATTCTCTCACCCATTTATACTTTTAATTCAAGACGAGAACAATGGAAATACACCCCAATTGGGAAGCCTTACTCTTCTATTTTATAAAATCTCATCAAAGATGGGGCCATCAACCTTCCACCTATAAAACCACACACTTTGGTTTTGACCCTTCTTGCCCCACACCCATATGGTATAAAAATAACACAGTTTCAGAACTATCATCGAGTAAAGGGTCACAAAGTGATGGTAATTGCATCACTTTCAAAAATATTGTCCAAGAAATTCTTAAGAAAGGTGAGTTAACTAAGGATAATCCTAACACACCTACCAATCAAAACCTACGCATCTTTAAAAACCCTTTCCTAATCATGCCACTTCATCCGATCAAACCAAGTGAGACCTCAACTCATGATAGCCATACCGCGAGGTCCATGCTATTTTTTCCGACGCACCCATTACTTCCCAATTACCTCATATTCCTTCCATAGAGGAAATTCTAGCCTGAAGTCCTCCACCTACACTTGAACCCACCTCACCTATTCCTCCACCCACAGAGGAACACCTTTCACTTCCTTCATCACCCGTGGAGGAGCCCTCTGCTAATATCGAAGCTATTTCACCTTTGGCTTCTCCACTTAGAGAGCTATCACCCACAACACTTCTTCAGTCCATGGAGGATTTTTTTACCTCCTCCACCCACATAGGAGCACCCATTATCTCCTCCACCTATAGAGGAGCACCCATTTTCTCCTCCACCCATTAAGGATCCAATAGAGATACCTTTGCCTCTTGGTGACAATTCTCCATCAGCTACCCAAGATCCTGTGCAGACCTACTTTTGGCTCTCTTACCAAAAAAAAAGATGGATCTAACCAATTCCCCATCTCTAAGACATATTTTACAAGAATTTCCATTAGGTCCTCATCAACCTCACCTACTGACATGTCATTCTCACGTTTATTCAATCACCTAGATTATGTGGATAGAGCCTTACTTTAGGGGTGTCTTGTGCTTCCTCCACATGCCATAACTCCTCACTTGGGATCATTGTGCCATGAACTATCACGACCATGGGTATAACCCTATCCCGCATGCATAGCTGATCTCTCACTTGCATCCAACAAAATGATCACATTATTAAAAATTACCCATACCTAAAACTTTTTTACAGTTACCTTTGACCCCAAATTCTACCAAAACCATCTACCCATACCCCAAGCCTTCATCTATTTACCTTTTCCTCTAACCCCGCATCTTGACCTAACCTACTTACTAGCACTCAAACCTTGGCCTTACCACTTTACCTATCTATCCCCATCTTTCATTATCTAATTTAACCATTTCCTACCCCTCCCTACCCACTACACTTCCCTTGTTTATCCTCATCTAGACTGGCACTGGTCAACATTGATTGATCTCGGTCTACCCCTTGACCAACCACGTCTCCCTACGATTGGCATCGGTCACCTCTCTTAAGAATAATATTGGTCCACACCCATCGATGTTAGCCACACAAAAACTAACGTCGGTCACTATCGCGTGACCACCGCGTCCACAAACCCCTTTTTCTCTCCACACTCCACACCCTACCCACCCATTCCTCCCCCAAACCCTCCACATCCCTTCCTACCCCTCCTTTACCTATCTTCTACCCTCCCCCTTCCCATTTCACCCATTTTCTTTCCAATTTTACATTTAAATTTTTCCCCCTAACCCCCATTTCCTCCCCCAAATTTCTTTCTCATTTAACTAAACAACACACACATAAGCTTTAGATCTTACCTCATCCCGCTAATGTCATCATGGTGGCACCTCAAAGCCGCTACACGGGTCCTCCCAAGCCCTCTCCTACCTCGCCATCACCAAAACCTCTCGAATCTCCAACCAATCAAATCCAACAACCCCACTCTCATGATCCCATCAATAAATCAACACTCGCCACCTACGTGGCTTGCAACTCACCTTCCGACACCCTCGCTTGTTTTTTTTCTCTTCTTCTCTCTTGTCATTTTCTCTAAATCTCAAATCACAAATGAGTTTTAAAACCACATACTTTTTCTTTTTTTTATAACCTACCTAACCTAACCAATGATGGTTTTCCATCGACCGAAATTGGTCTTGTGCCCTACCTTACCTTGATCAGTTACCCTTGACCGGCATCGGTCACCCTCTCTTGCACATTGCCCTAAATTTTACCCTATTACGCTATCCATCACTCTTATTTCTCACCCACCCAATGCTTACCTTTACCATTCACCTCACCATCTTGACCTAACCATTTACTACCTAACCTTGTCCTCATTTCTTTGGGACTCATTCTTTTACCCATACCTCGACCTACCCATGTCGTGACCTAGATTTTGGACCTGGAACATTACTAATGACCTTTGACCTGATGTGTTTGTTATACCTTGTGGCATCATTACCTATGTTGATTGACCTAATGACCTTACCTTGCCTCTTGCCATGACCATTTATCCCGACCCTACCTTTAGTGTACCGTAACACACCTAAACATTCTCGCACCGACCTATGTCATTTTTTCTTGACCATATCCTATACCTTGGATACCATAATCACTTCAACCTTGTTTGGATAAACCTATTAACCTTAGACAATGTAGACTTTACCGCTCTTCACACCAGTAACATGCCACGTTTATACGTGTGCATGTATTTGACTATTACTACCTTTGACCCCTAACCCACTACCTATACTACCCAAGTAGACCTTGCTCCCTTTTCCCTCGTTACCCACCTTCCTTTTCATCACATTCATCTTTTATCAAACCACTCATCGATTCTACCTCCGCCTCGTTAGTTCCTAGTTTGAAGCAGATCACCTTCACCCACACGTGGGGCAAACACATCTAATTTTTGTCGCGGCCACTTACTAATACAATCTAAGCAACAAAAAGGAGAAAAATGTAGACACTAAAATTAGGTCACACTCCCCTTTGGTCCCTCATCAAATAAACACCATTGAACACATTCACCTAACCATGGCCCCCTTCACCCTACTATAATATTAATTTAATTATTTAAATTAAATTAATTCATTATCCTCACCATATTTATTATTTAAATATCCTAATTGAGATAATGCCCACATATCCACCTCATCTAGCCACCTCACCCTAAGACCTATTCTTAGTAAGTTTCCATAACTAAGACCTACCCAAACCCTAAAAATCAATGCCTACATTCCCTCTAACCACATTTCGCATGCTTAAAAGAAGCTTCCATCCTAATCCATGGGGCCAACACATGAGATCCCAGAAAATCAAGGGGATCTTCCTAGTTTAGTAAACCTAGGAAATCCCACCCTAACCAATGCTAGTTACCCTTAACCGCCACTGGTTAAGCCAGAACCACCGTCGGTTACCATTTAATTCCCAAAACAACCTTATTTTCAAGGTTGGTAGATTCCTGAGAGATATCACATCTTTTGAGAACAAGTTTCAGGGAGAACATGCATGCAAAGAAGGAGATCAAGTATTTTCTCTTGCACAAAATCCAGATTCACCCAACAACCGCATACACCCAACCTACCAAGCATTTGATCCAAACAAGAAGAACCAAACACATAGAACTCATACCATGGCTATGCCAATCATACCTTCATCACTTTCACCCATTCCATCCATCTTAGGACCTCAACCTCCCTACACGATTAAGAAACCTCCTCCCATCAATAAACATAAAACACAACATCCCACTCCTTCCTCACAAACCTCTAACATACCCAAGTGCCCGATATGACTTACACTGTGCTTCGCAGATCTTTACCACCCATACCTCCAATACCCTCAGCAACTTCTTCACTACCCACTACACTTCAGTCTCTATCCCTCACACCCCCTGCACGACCCACGTCATCTACCTTCACAACACCTTTGTTATCCCCATGGGTAACTCACCCTCTTCCCCCATTTGCTTTTCCCTCTAGATCTCGTACACCCATATCACCTTTACCCAAGAAGGTACAACCCAAAGACAAAAATCTGCTACCCTCCAATAAGATAGTCAAAACAACCATACACCCTCCTTCCTGTTCATCTACCATACCCCTACCCAAGCAAACACAACCAACACCCAAGACCACTCCAACACCCAAAACCATAGCTCGACCCACTCCCTCTCCTATAATAATCATTCCTCAACAATTAGCCACATCTACGCCCAAACCCACCTTCATTTCCTATCACGACCCACTAGCCGGGTCCTATGCCAAACTCTTAACCAACCTCCTTGAGAATTTTTTCATCACTTTGCCACCGCTCACACCTTATGACCCTCAAACTCAAGCCAAAATGGTTTGATGACACTAAAATTTGTACTTGCCATCGTGTGCTATAGGCACAATGTGGAGAACTACAAGGCTTTGAAAACTGTCCTTATCTAGTTATGTCCTCCTAAAGCCAACATTGACGATGATGAACTTCTTGATGAGGACCCTCTTCATCAACACCCATTCCCATAGTCCTTCCTCACCGCCTACTCAACAACCACAACCTCCACCCCCTCAATTCTATATAGCCACCCCTAAGATTTTAAATTAACATGGTTCGCATCATAGAACTTGCCACACCATTACCTAAATGTCATTGCACCAGCTCACTTCACAAGGCTTTTCTCCCCATATATTTTTTTCCCGTCATGTCGTTATACCACTCACCCTACACCTTCTTCATTTGCAACTCCCATCAAATCAACATGTTCCATGTCACTACTCATGCTCGAGAGGCAAAGGCAAGTAAAAGGCAATCGACTCGCCAACCAATCCTATACCCAACATACCATCTGCACCCAAACCTAAAATTACTATCCATAGCCCCACATACCCTATTTCTAATGGGGTCACACATCACACCATGCTCAAACAATTACACCAATCTCCCTCAAAATGTCCCTATATGACCTCATACAAACCTCAAAATCCCATCGTCAAGATCTCATGAAGGTTCTTCAATGTATTGAGGTTTTACCCAATGACCCTACACCCGTAGCTTCCATTATCACACCCCATCATGTAGCCTCTCTCACTAAATTGCCACCTTTATCCACACCTCATGCTACTCACCAAGTAGCATCCCTTATCTTCTCAGAGGAAGAGATCACACCGCACCAAACCGATGACCTGCACTCCATCTCTCTTCATCTTTGTCCACATCGATGATATATGTGTATGATGTGTGATGATCGATGGGGGAACTAGCATTAACATCATTTCATCCTATGCATTCACTCAAATGTGCATACTTGATAATCGCATGCATAAACATCCTATCATGTTGTGTTTATTCAATGACGTTATCACCTCTAAACTAGGCATCATCATCCTCCACGTTTATGTGGGCCCCCGCACTATTCCAGAGCTATTTCGTGTCTTGGAGGAAGAATTTCAATATAACCTATTGCTTGCAGAGACCCGGATCCGTGTCATGGGTTGTGTTCCTTCCACTTTACATCATTGTGTAAAGTTTGAGCATGAAGGACATACCTATACTATTCCAGTTGACCCATCACCTTTTAAAACATGCAACATGCTTTACCAACCCAATGACGTGCTTATACCCATTAAGGCATCTACCTCTATGACCACTATCACTTCATCTACACCTTCGCTTACCAATACAGCCGCTACCTCAACCACACATGCCTCCTCCATTCCTACCACCGCCACAACCTCCACGGCCAACCCATCAGCCTCCCAATCCATTAACTCCACCTCCGTATTGACCACCGACACATCGTCTATTCCAGCTACCCACATACCAACCACCGATCCTCGAGGGCATTTTCAATGCCTCACTCTGGGTGAATATTGCCTATATAGTGTTAACACATTCCTTACTCCACAAGAGTATGGAAATCTTCACCAACATCCTCACTATGATCACTACATAGATAACACCTCCTTTATGGTCCTCCTCACCTTCATATTAGTCTCACCTATGGGGACTTATACTACCACTTACACCCAAAACCATCACAAACCCACCCATTTTTGTTGACTTCCAGTCTCTCACCAATCACGGTTTCACCCCACACCTTCCTTGCACCGATGTGCGTGGAAGGGTTTTGGTTTTGCTTTTATGAGCAAGGTTGCCATATTATTATTCCATGTACTACTCTTAAACATAATGACCGTAGTGGTATCGGCTTTGTTGAACCACCTATTAAGCAGGCCTGTATTAAACTCATCGAGGACATTAGCCCTTCTTCAACTTCTTCACCCGCTCCGCCTTCATCACCACCTTCACCGATGGAGTCGATGGATCTGAATCTATCCCTCTAACTATTTTTTTTTCATAAACACCATTTCCTTGGGGCCTTTGACTTATAAACGTGAGGGTGAGGCCCTTCCTCTCTTCCCTTCCTATATCCTAAAATGATGATGATGATACACCTTCCATTAATGTCGTTTCAATGTCAATGTCGGATGATGAATCTATACTCACCTACCTTAGTGCAAAAGACTCATATATTCATCGGTCATTACCTTCGAGACAAAACCATGTTAAATGAATCAACTATCGAGATCAACATTCATACTCGGGATGACCCACACATCCTAAAGATCGGTCAATCTTTCAATCTTTAGATGTCACGAACAGAAGCCATCACTTATTTTCTCAAAGATCATAACCATGATTTCACTTGGTCTTACATACATGCCTGTATTGACCCCACCATAGTGATCCACAATATCTTAACCATTCCCGATGTTAAACCCATCAAACAAAAATCGAGGAAAATGCACCTCGCATTTCCCTTCTGTCAAAGAAGAACTTCAATAGTCTTTTTTTTTCTTTCATATTACCCATCGATTATCCTCGTTGGTTCTCTAACATTGTCCCTATCACTAAGGAAACAGGGGGACTCTACATTTGCATGGATTTCGTGACCTCAACCTAGCCTACCCAAAAGATGACTTCCCTCTACCCGGTATTGACCAACTAGTTGACCTTACCGCTGGTCATGAGATGCTATCACTCATGGATGGCTTCTCGGGTTATAACCAAATCTTGCTTGCCCTAGAGGATCAACACAAAACCACATTCATCACCCCTGTGGGGACCTTCTGCTATCGAGTCATGCCTTTTGGCCTTAAAAATGCTGGTGCCACATATCAATGGGCTATGACTTATATCTTCCATGACATCATGCATCATATATTAGAATATTACATGGATGATCTCCTGGCCAAATCTAAATCCCACTCAAAGCATCTCACCATCCTAAAAACCATTTTTGACCACCTCATTAAATATTGCATTTGCCTTCATCCTAAAAATTACATCTTCGTGGTCCTTTCAAGAAAGCTCCTAGGATTTATCATTTCCCTACATGGTATAGAAGTTGACCCTACTAAATTCAAGGCCATTCTAGAAATGCCTCTTCCCACTAACCTTAGACAACTCCAGTATCCTGCAAGGTAAGTTGCAGTCTATTCATTCGCCATTTCATTTCACAATTATTTGATTGGTGTCAACCATTTCATCATCTGCTCAAGAAGGATGTCTCCTTTAAATGGGATGATGACTGCCACAAAGATTTTGAGGCCTTAAAACAATACCTTCTCCAACCACCCATACTCATTCCACCTAAAGATGATCAACCTTTCTACCTATACATCTTAGCTACCGATCACTCCTTGGGAGCCATGCTCGCTCATCATGATGAACAACACAGGAGCAGGTGGTTTATTACATAAGTTGTACTCTTTTGGACTATGAAACCCGATACACCCATCCCAAAAAAACTTTGTTTAGCCTTAGTTTTCATTGCCACAAAACTCCGCCATTACCTACTCAACCACAAAACCTATGTTGTGACCAACACCGACCCCCTACACTTCATGTATGCCAAACCTTATCAAAATCAGCATGTGCCACACGATGGCTTATGCTTTTAGCTGACCTTGACCTCAAATTCATTCATCAAAAGTCCATCAAAGGCCAAGCTATCACCTGACCAATTGGCAAATGCACCTATTTCAAGGATCAACCTCTAATTTTGACTTTCTAGATGAGTCAATTGCTACCCTTTCCTGGACGAACCCGCTTACCAAATGACACTCTTCTTCGATGGTTCCAAGTGTCAATGTGGGGGTGGGGCTGGTGTTATCCTCATTTTTCTTGATGGTGAACCCATGCCTTTGTCTTTCAAACTTGATTTTGATTGTACAAATAATATTACGAATACGAAGCGCTCATATTAGGTCTCCAAGCCACCTATGCCCTAGATGTCAAATCAATCAACATCTTTGGTGATTCTCAATTGGTTATAAACCAAGTCAATGGTATATACCAATGTCATAATGAGATACTTCAAAAGTATAAACATCATGTAGACATACTTTTGACCACCTTTGACCGTTACCCTTCAAACCATCCCTCATTCAACCAACAAATTTGTAGATACCATGGCCTTGCTTGGCTTCTCAAATACCTACTTCACCCTGCGATTCTAAAATATTTGTCACCATACAATGACTCCAATCACCCTCTTATTTACCTCGCAAAGTTTACTCCATCGGAACCGCTACCCCCGACCCAAGTGACCTTTGGTATAAACAATACTCCGACTATCTTTCTCTCTCCATCTTACCTCCTGATCTCACCCGTAATGGACAATGTGCCTTCCTTAAAAAGGTCTCTCATTATGTCATCATGGGGGCCTTCTCTATAAGCACAACTTTGATGGTATTCTCTTACGATGCCTCATGAGTTCTAAAATTCCTTATACCATTAAGGAAGTTCATGATGGCATATGTGGAGGTCACTTCAGTGGCCTCACTATTGCTAAGTGTATTCTTCACCTAGGCTATTACTGGCCGACCCTTAATCATGATTGTTGTGACTACGTCAAACATTGTGTAAAATTCCAACAACATGCCAACCTTCATCATACACCTAGTCATGCCTTACAGGTCACCCATGACCTTTGGCCCTTCTCTCAATGGGGTTTGGATCTTGTCAGAGAGATCAATCCCCATTCTTCCCAATGACATCAATGGATCATCACCACTACCGAATACTACAAAAAATGGGTTAAAGCCATACCACTCATCTCCACGAAAGCTGAGAAAATATGTGAGTTCATCAATCATCACATCATTTTTGTCACTTTGGTGTTCCTCATCGCCTCATCACTGATAATGGAAAACAATTCAAAAACAAAACATTACAAAACTTTGTGACACCTTTGGCATTTAGCTAAGTTTCTCATCACCTTATTACCCACAGACCAATGGCCAAGCTGAATCCACTAACAAAACCTTAAACAAAATTCTCATGAAAGTGGTTAACGATACTGGGAAGGATTGGCATACGCACATTCCTTTTGCCCTATGGGCATACCACACTAGTATTCACACTTCCATTTTGCCACACCATTTTCTCTGGTCTATGGTACAAGAGGCTGTTCTACCTCTCAAAGTCTAGATTCCCTCACTGCATTTCTCTCCATGACATGCTCAATGATGATGACTTTTGTCAAGACCATTTAGCACAACTTGAGTTATTAGACGAACGTTGTCATCTTAACACTCTTGACCACCTTCAAGTTTACAAAAATGTATCAAACGTGCCTATGAAAATGTGTCCATGAACGAACCTTCCAAGTCGGTGACCTTGTCTCTGAAAGAAAATCAACATGTAACCAAAGTAGAAAAAAGTAAATGGGGAAAATTTTCTCCTAATTGGCTTGGACCATACATCGTAACCCATACTTATGGATCAAGTGCTTATCATTTATCTTCACTCGATGGTAAACCCAAACTTGAGCCCCTTAATGCCTTGCATCTTCGATCATTCTACTATTTGACTTTTAGTCCTACATCACTTTTTTCCTCTTTCCATGCTCGTCCCTTGAGTGCTATCCACTTCTTACACCTCACCAATGATTAAACAAGAATCATGTGAGTACCCATCACTTGTTATCTTCTCTTGAATATGTGTACCACATGTGTGCTGCACATAGCATGATTCTCATGGATACTTTTCATCTACCTTTAGATGAGATCCCATGGTCATTTCACCCTGCTTTTCGAACAAGAATCCTATTCTTCACCTTGGTCTTGTCCATGACTTCAAAGCCCTCACATGGGACCCAACTCCTTGAGTCAAACTTCTAATAAAAGATGACTCCCTCAAAAGGACATCTTCCTCTGGTAATCGCTGCTATAAATAGATACTCCTCGAAGGACAACTATGTAAAGTGTCTTTTCAAAAAAAAAAAGAGAGAATTTGAAGCTTCCCATCGATCGATCAGCTTCACGAAGACCTCAAGGAGTTAATTTCATCATCCCATATAGACTTCCCGCATCGATCAATCTATCTCAAATACAAGTCAAAACAAAAGACTTTTAGTCATGGACTTGCCCATTGTGACCTCTGGATCTCTTGCCCAAAGAGCATGCTACCACATATCATATAAAAATTAACCACCTTTCACCCCTCTCACCATTCACACTCCCATTTCCTACCGCCTCAAGGGACCTCTTGGAACCATGACATTTGGTGATCATGTGACTAATTTTCACCCTTCGAACAATCAATCATGTAATGCCTTTAGGGACTCACGTTCATCACCTCCTCCAAGGTATGACCTACTCAGTATGATCCTAACCAATCAGGTGGCTTTCTTTCCCCCTCTTATCTTTTAACCTTTTTTATTACATATTGATTACCTTATACAAGACTTGGTCCTCGACGCTTACCCTTGGGGTAATCTTCTTCTTTTTCCATAATCGACATCACCTATACCAATTTTCCTATAACAATCCCACACCTAATAGACCTAAACCCAAATCATGCCTAAAACCTACCAACTCATTTTCATACCTCCTCATATTCTTCCCTAGCTTATGGGAGAACTACATCGGCCTGAGGTCCCTTTTCACCGGGACTATGTAGGTAGCACTCGAGGGCATGGGGCCCTTGGAGGTTAGCTCGGCCACTCTCTACCCTAACCAATTCATCTTTCATCTTCCTAAATCACATTTTTCCCCTACGTAGTTTCCTTTTTATATCACAAAATTGGAAATTAAACCAAACAAACAACAAGTTGCTTAACATTTTTATCATCATCACAACATACATTTATTACAACTACCATTTCTCTACCATCATCATATATATTATAAACATGACCCATATCACCATTCATTGCACAAATTAATGAATCACAACTTCAACCAATTTAACCTAACTCAATCCATGCCTAAACCAACCTGACTCAATCCATGCCTAAACCAACTTGACTCAATCCATGCCTAAACCACTCGACTCAATCCATGCCTAACCAAAACCAACTCAATCCATGCCTAAACAAACTCGACTCAATCCATGCCTAAACCAACCTAAACCAACCTGACTCAATCCATGCCTAAACCAACCTGACTCAATCCATGCCTAAACCAACCTGACTCAATCCATGCCTAAACCAACCTGACTCCATCATGCCTCACTCACCTAGTTTTCATCCATATCACAACAAAAAATTAAAATTCTCATAAAACACCAACAAATCAAGAATCTCATCCATCTCATCATATAAACAAATATGTGTGTCTCAATACAATATACATGGATATCCAATCATGTCCATATCTCAAAATATTTGGCACGTAGGCGATACTCAATACAAAATGTCATCGGCATGCAAGCCGGTCTCGTATACAATAAAATAATAAAACAATACAAAATATCTTCAGCACGCAGGCCGGTATATGCTCAAAATATACAAAAACTCTCATACATCCTCACTATCTTTGCACACGCAGCGATATATATCAAAAAAAAAAAATGACTACAAGACATCAAAATATAGAAATCTTGGACATCATCTCCTCATCCATGTATCCGACATCCTCCTCCTCGGCCCGGTCTCTCGGCAGTCTCCTCCTAACTCTCCCCACCCATCATAGGTATCATCTCACCGCCCCTACTAGCACATCACCTAGAGCTAGTCTCCATGAGCTGGTGGCCTCTCCCGATCTGTCTAGGAGCTCGATGGCCCCCTGTGCTCTCTACACTATGAGTCTAGGATCTAGTCCTCTCACTCGAGGCCTGTTGTGCCCTGTACTCTCCATAGGATAGGAAATCTATCCCGACCACCATCAACTGATCTTGGTAGTATCTGGCCTCACCTAGGGCATCCTATAACCTAGATATGGGAATGGTCTGTGGTGGCCCCATAGGCCTCGGCCCCTCGTACTATTCTATGCGGGACCCTATCCCTTCCCTCGCCGTGAACTGGGACCCTGTCCGGTGCCTGTGGTGGTGCCATCGGCCTCCTACCCTGTGCATGTATCTGGGCCTATAAAGCCCCAATCTATGCTTGTGTTGTCATGTGGCCAATCTAGCCTCGCAACCCTATCACTGTGCCTGTAGGGCAGCCACCGACCATCATCTCCATCTCCATCTCCATCCCCACCCTAGGCCATCTGGGCTGAAGATTGGCCACCTATACATGTAACTCGCCACCTCCACCTCTAAGCTGGCAAGTTGTGTCTGCACCATACCCAACTCGGGTAATCGGTGTCACCACCTACCCCTCGTAGGGCATCCCTCTACACCGTGATGGTGGCTAGATTAGATTTACTCCCTGCCTAGGTGGTACGGCTCGTAAATGAGCCACCCACCACTATCTGTATCTTTTTGTAACCCCAGCATCATCAATCCACCAGTCTACTACCTGCTCCTCCTACCCTGTGGGCACTGTCAGCTGTGGTAGAGGTAAGGGCCTCTCCACATCATCTCTCCTGTACTGCATGGGAAGGGTGGAGGTATGTCCTGTAGTAGCCCAAAACTACCACCTAACTCTGTCAACCGAGATCATCTCGTGCTCCCCATGACATGGTGCCCCACTATCCATCTCACCAACTAAAGCCCATCTAGCTCATCACGCATATGCCTATATGATGGGAAGCCCACATATGGCCTCCAAATGATGTCCACCCTAGACAACCCCTCCAATAGTCACTGAAGTATGCTACATTATGTGTAGCCCTGTCTGATCTCCGCTCTCCAATAACAGGCACCCATCACCTATACCCCACTCATACAAATCCTGGTGGAAAGGCATCGGCATCTGTAGGGCATACCCACTGGACACACACAGACAATGTGCTCATATGCCCAACAGTGAAGTAAAAGGTACAACATAGGCTGAACCTGCGCAGACACCCATATACCCACAACTCTCTAGTATAGCTACACCAAGAATGTTGGTGCCCAGGAAAAGTGGGTTTGATCTATCATCATGTCATGTAATACCCCCATCAATGAGTGGAAACCACCCACCCTCTACATCTGGTAGTGCAAAGTAGCACACTACCTCCATCAATAGAACTACTAGCCTCGTCTCCTCTGAAGATGGGCTAGGTACATCTCTCCATAGCTCAAGCTGGCGCTATGGAATGTCAGCTCGCCATCCCCTCTCCAAACACTATCAAGCATCAACTCCTCCGAGGCCTCGAGGAGATCGAATAGACCTGTGTACCCAATATGGGTAGCCGCAGATCCTGAACACATCCTCCAGGTGACTGTAATCTCACCCATTGGTAGGTGGAACATGTTGGTCATGGAATCCCATCTATCGATGAGAGTGACCATCAGACTCGGCTACTAGACTACATGCCGGTAGCGTCAGACCCCACTCAGGCCCACCTCCTCCACATGCCACAACTCCTCGGGGTCACTGTGCCATGAACTATCATGAGTAGGGGTGGAACCTGTCCATGCATGCGTAGTTGATCTCTCACCTGCATCCAAAAAATGATCACATTATTAAAAACTTACCCATACCTACAAATTTTTTACCATTACCTTTGACCCCAAATTCTACCAAACCCATCTACCCATACCCCAAGCCTTCATCTATTTACCTTTTCCTCTAACCCCACATCTTGACCTAACCTACTTACCAACACCCAAACCCTGGCCTCACCACTTTACCTATCTATCCCTACCTTCCTTATCTAATTTAACCATTTCCTACCCCTCCCTACCCACTACGCTTCCCTTGTTTATCCTCATCTAGACCGGCACTGATCAGCATTGATCGACCCCGGTCTACCCTTGACCAACCATGGTCTCACTACGACCGGCATCGGTCACCTCTCTTGGGACCGATACGGTCCACACCCACCGACGTTGGCCACAAGTGGAACCGACGTCGGTCACTTTCGCGGTGACCACCACATCCCCAAACCCCCTTTTTCTCTCCACACTCCCCACCCTACCCACCCATTCCTCCCCAAACCCTCCACATCCCTTCCTACCCCTCCTTTACCTCTCTTCTACCCCCCCCTTCCCATTTCACCCATTTTCTTTCCAATTTTACATTTAAAATTTTTCCCCAACCCCCATTTCCTCCCCCAAATTTCTTTCTCATTTAACTAAACAACACACACATAGGCTTTAGATCTTACCTCATCCCACTATCATCATCGTGGTGGCACCTCAAAGCCAGCACACACGGGTCCTCCCGAGCCCTCTCCTACCTCCACCATCACCAAAAGTCCTCCGAATCTCCAACCAATCAAATCCAATGCCCCACTCTCATGACCCCACCAATCAATCAACACTCATCACCTACGTGGCTCACCAACTCAACCTTCCGACACCCTCGTTGTTTTTTTTTCTTCTTCTTCTCTCTTGTCATTTTCTCTAATTCACAAATCACAAATGAATTTTAAAACCATGTGGAATTTTTCTTTTTATAACCTACCCGACCTTACCGATGATGGTTTCCCCTTGACCGACATCGGTCTTGTGCCCTACCTTACCATGATCGGTTACCCTTGACCGGCATCGGTCACCCTCTCTTGCACATTGCCCTAAATTTTACCCTATTACCCCCCCTATAACTATTTTTTTCCCTAAACTCTTTTTCCACACCCAACACATTTACCCCACCATTCCCTCACCCTTGACCTTACCCTCATCATTTATTACCTACCCACGTCCTCATTTGGGGACTCATTATTTTACCCATACCTTGGCCCTACCCATGTCGTGACCTAGATTTTGGACCTGGACCATCGCTAGTGACCTTTGACCTCATGTGTTTGCTATACCTTGTGACACTGTTACCTGTGTTGATTGACCTAATGACCTTACCTTGCTCTTTCCATGACCATTTATCCTGACCCTACCTTTGGTGTACCGAACACACCTAAACGTTCTCTGCACCTGACCTATGTCATGTTTCCTAACCATATCCTATACCTTGGATACCGGAATCACTTCAACCTTGTTTGGATAAACCTATCAACCTTAGACAATGTAGAGTTTTCCTACTCTTCAACCCGGTATGTGCTATAGTTTATACATGTGTGTGTGTGTGTTTGATGTTACTACCTTTGACCCTGACCCATTACCTAGATTACCCAAGTAGACCTTGCTCCTTTTTCCCCTATTACCCACCTTCCTTTTCATCACATTTACCTTTTATCAAACCACTCACCGATTCTACCTTCTGCCTCATTAGTTCCTGGTTTGAGGGGGATCACCTCCACCCACACATGGGGCAACCACATCTTATTTTTTTGTCAAGCATCGCTTACCAATACAAGCTACAACAAAAAGGGGCAAAAATGTAGACACTAAAATTAGGTCACACTCCCTTTGGTCCCTCATCAAATAAACACCTTAAACACATTCACCTAACCATGGCCCCCTTCACCCCACTATAATATTAATTTAATTATTTAAATTAAATTAATTCATTATCCTCACCATATTTATTATTTAAATATCCTAATTGAGATAATGCCCACATATCCACCTCACCTAGACACCTCATCTAGCCACCTCACCCTAAGACCTATTCTTAGTAAGTTGCCATAACTAACTAAGACCTACCCAAACCCTAAAAATCAATGCCTACATTCCCTCTAACCACATTCCCACATGCTTAAAAGAAGCTTCCATCCTAATCCATGGGTCAACACATGAGATCCCAGAAAATCAAGGGGATCTACCTAGTTTAGTAAACCTAGGAAATCCCACCCTAACTAATGCCGTTACCCTTAACCACCACCGGTTAAGCCGAAACCACCATCGGTTACCATTTAATTCCCAAAACAACCTTATTTTTGAGGTCAAGATTCCTGAGAGATATCACATCTTTTGAGAACAAGTTTAGAGGAGAACACGCATGCAAAGAAGGAGATCAAGTATTTTCTCTTGCACATACATCCAACATTCACCCAACAACCATCCAACACTCACCCCAAGCACATATTTGATCCAATCAGAAAGAAGGAGAGCACATGCAGCCCATGCAAGAGCTCCCCAATGTTTGGTGATCCTCTGCAACATTCAACCTCTTATCAACACCTTCATTCCTCACTCACAGACGTCGTAACTAGATTCCAAGTAAGTAGAACATTTTACTCCTCTGGTTCACTCATTTCATCATTATATTTTCATCCTTTGTTCTCCTAGCCACCCACTGACCTCCATTAATACTCACCCTCCATATCCCTATTAAAACCTCACCAAATCCCATCCAAACAACTTAATACCTCTTTCCGACCAGCCTAGTCCTTTGTGCAATCATAAGGGAGATCTAAAGCTCATTTTGTGACATTCCCAATACCCCACAAGAATCCAGCACCGGTTCTCCCAAACCGGCATTGGTCACCCTTAACCAGCATCGGTCTCTATATCTACCAATATAGCCCAAAACAGTAACCTACCTACCTATTCCCACATCACCCTTACTCACATGTGACCTGCCTAAGACCTCTGTCAGACCTGCAGAGACCTATAACTAGTTACTTGACCTTCGGATCTTATTTTAACCTAGCTTGTTAGATTAGATCTTTCTTATTGTGTTTTAAATGAGATACCTAAATCATTTTAACTACAATAGGATTTACTTTATTACCAACATTAAATTGTTTTAAATAGTGGATTGACAACCATCTAGGAAGTATCACACTTCCCGGATCTAGCATACGCTAGGTAGTCCACTGCATATATTGTTTAACTCTTTCTGGTGGTCTTGCTTTTTATTTTAGGTAGTTCCTCCCAACCAAAAGGAAGCTCTCACAATCAGTTGTGGATCAAGGAGTCAACACGCGTGTAACAACCTATCAACATTTATTTCTAAATTGTTGTCAAGTCTCTAGGGTGTAAAAATGGGAACCAACACACTATCGGGCACCGATGATGGGGATAAAAGTGTCTCATCTTTTTTATGACACCATTATTGGGGTTATTGACTCATAAATTCAAGGTTTATACAAGATTTATATAATTGGATGATATTTTTAGTGAGATTATTCAAGTTTCATAGTCATTGGCATTATTACATGTTAGGTTTTCCCATCAACACACTTTTAGTGCCATTTTTGGGAATTTCATGTGTTTCTAAGACCATTTCCTAGGTTTTGAGTATAATTCGAGTCAGTTTCTTCAAGTTGTATTAATTTGTGGTGTTTTGGTAATCTATTCTAGGCCATCAGTAACACCAATGCTTCTGGTGCTATTTTCAGGATTCATTAAAGAATATTTGACAAAGATTTGTCAAAAATTATCCAATCTATTGTTCATTACAAAGTGTCTTGGGTTGTTTGTAAGAGTTTTAAAGGGTTTATCATATATCTTTTTCTCTACTGTTCATGGAGTGATTTAGTGAAATTTTTAGAGTTATTCTAATATTTCTAGAGTGCAAATCTCTAGTGGCTACTCCATCCTTAATTCTAGGTCAGACCAATGTTATATTGATTAACATATTTTAATAATGAATTTGTATCTAAAAAGGTGGAAGGATTAAGGCCCCCATTTAAGTCAAATATGTATAAGAAACTTCTTTCTAAGTTGAAATATATACCAAGTAGAAGGAATCAATTTTGGAATCCCGTGGAAGGCCCATGTTTAAGAGGTAAGGGTGTTCAACCTCTCGAGTTTGGGTATTTCCCTTTAATTGAATATTATTCTATCTCTAAAACATGTAGTCTAGATTATCACTTACATTCATTGTTTCAACAAGTCTCTACTCCCACTAGGGTGAGGATATTCTTCCACAGGTTTAGGTTTCTCGTAACTAATGCTAGTAAGGTGATGAACATTTAGGGAACTAGTAATGTTGTTGATAATATACCACAAGGATATGATGGGGATATGATCGCCCATTTCCTTCTTACTTTTGGTAGAAACAATGAAAAACATATCAAGGAATTTGTTCAAAATGAATTTGAGCTATTAAAATATGTGATCAAATGGATCATATTAGACATCAAGGTGATCTGTGAAAATTTTAAAGACTCAAAAATAGTGAGGTGGACAAGGGTACCCATAACTAGAAAGATATGGAAGCAAAATAGAGGTAGTGAAGAAAAATTATAATATCCTTACTGATGGTTTTATCATACAAAATTTTATTATCAGCTTCATCATGAAGGAGTTCAACAATATAGGTAACAACAAAGGGGATGTAAAAATAAAGGAAGCTAAGAAGAGAGAACAACTCTTTAAATATCTCATTTAGAACTCTACTCAAGTGAAAAACAAAAACATTTATAATGAACTAGGGTTGAATGACTATTTTTTTATTTTTGGTTGCATTTGGGTTACATTTTGGTTGTTTTACTACAAAAGTTTCCTTTTTGGTCCTGCTTTTTCCTCTTATGATTTTTATTTTAATATCTAGATCTTAGATCCTCATTTTGTAACAAGGTCGGGTCCTTGCCAAAAACATCCTTTACCCTTTATCTAAAAAAATAAGGCTCTTCTCCCAAATCTACTAAGACTTGTCTTAAGCCTACTCATTTGTTCACAAGTGATATTAGGGGTTTTGGTTTTAAGGTTACTCCTATAAATTTTCATAATATTGACCATACTCCTTTGATTCAAAGACCTCTTATTCGTAACCAAGTTGATCCCCCTCCGAGAAAATCCTGCTCAAAACAACAATATGGACCAACCTCCTTTGGATCCCTTTAGAAAAAATGTCTTCAGACTTGTAAATGTTAATGGCATGAATGGATATCCAAAAAAAGTTCTCGAATGAAATTATAAATTTATTTCCTAAATTTCAAGGCAATAATGCTATTAGTGGTGATCAATACCTTAAATTTTTTCAAAATATTATGGATGATTGTGACATTGAATATGAAAATGTTTATGTAAATCTATTTGTACACACATTAGAGGAAGATGTTAGGGAATGGTTTAACTCATTACCTCAAAGATCAATTGATTCTTAGGAAGAAATGAGAAATGCATTTAGGATTCAATATGGTGATAGGACTGATCCTATATTTCTATTATTAGAATTTGAAAATATAAAAAAGAACCCTAATGAGTGTGTACAAGACTTTAACACTAGGTTTAATAAGACATTGAAAAGATTGCCAAATAATTTAAGACCTAGTGATGAATCTTGTCTTATTAAGTATTCGATACATTTGAAAAAAAAATCTTATTACTTAAGGGACAAAAACCCCATAATTTTGAGACAAGAATTTTCCATGGAAATTAAAATTGAAAATAATATTGAATATGTTGGTAAGCCTCTAAAGAGAGAGGGTGTGAAACTTGTCAATCCTTAGAAGCCTCAAGCAAGAAATTCTACTCATCTTGAGGAGGTAGTCAAGACCTTGGCTGGCATAGTCAAGGAAATGTCATACAAGTTAGTTCAAGCTGAGAAAGGATTGTATCCTATCCCTCAAATTCAACATCAGAATCAGGGCAAAAATAGATTTGGAAATCATCCCAAAGGGGACCATAGGGCTGATGATAGAGGGAAAATACCTACATGTCAAAGTGATAAGTGACGCCAATTTAGAGACAAAAATCAGTTCCTTATCCATTAGTTGGAAGGGTTGCTATTATAGAGGAGGAACACACCATTGAATGGTGTGATATATGTTTGTTACCTCATACCCCTTGTGGGCATCCAACCCTTGATGATGATGTTTCGAGTTTGATTTTGGTGATGCATGTGTTCTTAAGCATCAAGAAAACTTTGAGCAAGGTACATCTTTCTGAACTAACTCCTTTGTGCTAGAAATATTAATGAATTTTTGGAATGTGTAAGTAAGGTTTCTTCTCTTCCTTTTGAATTTAATGCATAAATTAGTATAAAATAATATTTTGAATTGTCTAATCATGATTTTGAGTACTTAAGGGATTTAATGATAAAGAAATATGATGGGGAAGTTCCTTCTAAGGAATACATGGATTCATTAATAAATAATGTTGTTTCCCAAGAGAAGTAATATAATTTGAGGAATGTGAAGATAAAGGGATCTTCCTTGTCCCCAAAGATACTCCTAAGAAATCTTTGCCATGCAAAAACATTGTTGTTAACCTGTGCCCTGAGTACCTCTCCCACTAATCCTAATATGAAGGATTTTACCCCATCTAAGAATGTAGTTACTCTTCCCGCCGATACATCCCTACCCAAATATAATTTCTGTGCTATGGACCAAATTCTAATCAAGTTGAAAGTTATTGTCCCTTTGGTGGAGTTATTTAGGATCCCTAAGCATAGGGAAAGAGCATTTGAATATCTAGGATTCAATACAGATGTTGTTGTTACCAAAGTAATACCTCCTAATGTTATTGAAAATGAAGTTGAGGAATGTCAAAAATTTATAGAACCATCCCCAAAGTATATTTGGGTAACTCCTTGTAGAAATTCAATTGGATGTGGAGCCTTTCTTCACCACAATTTATTGTAAATGGTTGGATTTTACACAATTGTATGTTTGATTCCAGTGCTTCATGTAATTTCATTCCCCTAGTATTTATGAATGAATTGGGTATTAAGACAAATTTTTCTTTTGGAAAATTTTATGTCATGGATTCTAGAGAGGTACATATGGTTGGTTATGTATGAGGTTTGGTTCATAACTTGCAGCTCACCCTAGTAAGTTCTTGAAAATGATTTTTTTATTGTTGACTACCCTATTAAGTGGGGAATGTTTTTTTCAATAAAATGGGCAGAAAGTATAGGAGGAAGTGTGCATATGGACATGTATTTTTCCACTATACCTTTGGAGGGGAAGCTGGTAAAATTACACAAGGAGGATAAAATGTTGCACTTAATTAAAGACCCCATGAATGCTTTATATGAGGTGATGTTTGTTAATGTAAACATGGATTAATTTGTGGGCACTACCTATATTAATGATTAGTTACTTGATATTAATTCTGGTTAGAGGACCCTACTACTCCATGGACTATGTTATTTGATGGAGCATGCTCCAACCTTGGAAATGGAGTTGGTGTGGTGTTAACTTCACCAAACCATGAATCTTTCAATTTTTATTTTAAGTTAATTTTTTAGTACACCAACAACATAGATGAATATGAAGAAATATTTCTTGGCTTATTAATTGATTAGAGGCATGAAATTAAGGACCTTATTATGAAAGGTGATTCTGAGTTGGTTGTGAAATAAACCAAAAAATTATATGTAACCAAAAATCAAAGGTTCAAACAATATATACATGTAGTATGGGATCTAATCAAATTATTTTAATCTTTCAATACTAAATATCATGAAAGGATTTAGAATTTAATATATGATATGTTGGCATTCTAGGCTGCTCAAGTATGACAATGATATCATGTCCTTATAATGCAAATTTTAATTTTAAGTGTTGGTCGGACCATCTACGCTGAAAACATCTAACATTAGCAAGTGTTTGATGATGACTCGCAAATTAAAATATTCTTAGGTTTTCAAAGTGTTTTTAAAATCAAATAATTGATCTTGATCCTATAATAGAGGTGTGTGATGGGAAAGAAACCATGTTTGGGAAGGAAGTGATCCAATTAAAGACAAACACAATCCTAAGGGGTTGGTCAGCCTTGAATCTACCTTTGATAGTTCTTACAAATTTATAAACAAGTCACCTCACCTATATAGATATGTTTTGAATGTAACTTAGGAACATGCCAAGATCCTAGGAAAGTTTGGTTGGGAAACAATTTGAATATAGAAGAAAAACAAACTTATGCCAAACTATTGAAGAAATATCAAGATTACCTGGATTAGTCATATTCCGAACTAAAAGCCTATAGAGAGGATATGTTTCAACAAAAAATACCTTTGAAGCCTCACAAAAACCTTTTAGATAGAATCAAAGACCAATTAATTACATCATTGTAACTAAAATGCAAGAAGATCTCAAGAAACTCAAGGATCGGGGAATTCTACATCCTACCTGTATTCATCATGGGTTGCTAACCTAGTCCTGGATAGAAAGAAGTATGGAGACATCAGTTTGTGTGTGGATTTCAGAAATTTAAATAAGGCCTCACTAAAATATAATTACCCTTTACCCAATATGGACAATCTTTTACAAAAGGTAACAGGGTCAAAACTATTGTCAAATTTGGATTGTTTCTGAGGGTACAATTGGGTAGTGGTTAAAGAATCATAACAATATAAATACACTTTCACTACTCCCTAGGGAACTTACATTTATGTTAGAATTAATTTTGGATTAATGAATGTTGGATCTACTTTTTAGTGAGCTATGGATGTTGCATTTTTAGGATTCATTAATGAATTCACAATGGTCTATCAATATGATATTATAGTCTTTTCTAAGATAAGAGGTGACCACTTTGAACACCTTGAGAATATTCTAATCATATGTAAATAATTTGGTATTTCATTATATCCTATAAAATTTCACTTTCGTGTTAATAAGGCCAAGCTTTTGGGACACATTGTGTGTCAAGAGGGAGTAATAGTTGACCTTGAAAGGGTATAAGAAATTGACAAGGTGCCCATTCCCCAATATAATAATGGTATACAATCCTTCTTTGGTCACATCAACTTTGTGAGAAGTTCATCTACAACTTTTCCAAGATCATTTTTACTACCATGAGCATGTTGAATAAGAACGATATTATCAAATGGTGGAATGAGGTTGTGTAAGCATTTAAAGGAGTGAACAATGCATTAAAGATTGCCCCTATGTTAGCTAGTCCTGATAATAGGAAATAATTTTAAATCTTATATTTTCCTTTTGATTTTACTATTTCTTCTATTTTATTACAAAAGGATGATGAAGGTCATGAAAAACAAATTAAATTCTTTAGTAAAGCCTTGCACGCAGTGCAATTGAAATACACCATCATGGAGAAGCAACTTTTTACTTTGGTGAAAGCCATAAATATATTTAGACCCTACATCCTTAGTTCAAAAATAATTGCTTATGTTCTTGTTGGCATATGAAATGTCATTGGATTTTATATGAAAACTCCATTTAAATTTTTTCCTCTTTTTGTCAAACTAGTCAAAATGGCCTAAATTGTCAAAAATTCCAAAATGGCTCTTTTTCCAAAATCAGCGTCTAGGAAAGAATTTGGGAGCCCCAAAGCATTTCAAAAGGCTTGGTTGTATTCCATGGAAAGGAACTCGAGTTTTTTGCATGATAATGTGACTTAACAAGCAGTTTAGGAATCTTTGGATGGACTTGGGAAGACTTTCCTCCTTAGCACTTTTTGGGAAAAAGGAATGTGTGTGCTTTGTCAAAAATTCAACTTTAGTGGAGTATTTACGGAGCCTCGTGAAGTTTTGGAGATCATATCCCATGCATTGGAAATATTATGGATTTTACTTCACGATGGACTAAATGTGAAAAAAATTGAGGACAAGGAGAGGAGAAATTCTTCACACACAAACATAAGGTGGTCTATTTGCACTTTGGAATTATGGACGAAGTATTTTGGGCACCTCGGATGGATTTTTGAGCCTAATTAAATCTCAAGTGAGGTTAGTTTCAATTCTCTTCATTACCCATAAGTCGGTTTAGCCCGTACTTGTTGGAAACTATTTTTATAACTCGGATTACGGGTGAACCACTCTAGCAAAAAGGAGGGTACAGGTAAAATTTGTTGAAGAACTCATTTTCAAGCCTCAAAAAAATTCTCATTAGATTATTTTTACATTTTTCATTCAAATTCATATATTGGATGATAAAATTTGTTAACTTTTGACTCCAGGGCAAAGGAAACACTCCGGGAAGCAAGTGTGAAGTGCAAGTCATGCTCTAATGCAACACTTGGGCGCTTGGGCACACTTTTGGTGTCCCTTTTCACCCTTGGAGAAATTTTGAGGTGCAATTACACCTCATAATTATGCCTCACTCTCATTGGCTAGATTTCCCAACTCAAAAACATAACATGAAGCTTATAAAGTGCACTTTTTGACTTATGTGTGTGTTTTAAGTGATGGTGGGTCCCACTTTTCCATCCTAAGAAACTTTTAAACCTCTCTTGATCCTTAGGATAAATTTTGAGGTGAAATTACACCCCATAATTGTTTCATGCTCCTATTGGTTGGTATTTTTGCATTCATACGTGGTTTATCAACTTGAAAACATGAAAAAAGGCTTATAAATGTGCATGTGTCCCATGGTTTCATATATCCCTCTCCCAAGAGCTTCAAAATGAATCCAAGATAATATTAAATGGATAATAATTTCTCATGGAATGATCGAGTGAAGTTTTTCCCTATCTTCCATTTCTGCCATTTACCAAGCTTTTCCCATAACTAGAACCCGTTTTCAAATTTCCCATTGATTCCGATGAGGGAATCTCACAAAATTTGGAGAACTTGTTTATCTTGGGATTATATTTTTCAAAATTAGTCGCATTTAATTTTTATTTTATTTTCTCAAATTTTTCCTTAATTATGGAATCAACAAACCATATTACCAAAATACACTCAAATTTACGGGTTTTTAGAAATGGTTGTAGAATCTATTTTCCTTTATACTAAATCATTCTTACCACTTCCTCAAGCTAAAAAAATCTATAAAATCACGAGGTGGAGATTTAAAAATCTAGATACATGCTCATTAAGTTTTAGTGAATCAAGTATATTTTGGTGATTTGAAGCAAAAGGTGGAAGAAGGAAAACTCATTTGTGGACCTGAGTCAACATATGTGGGAGGATTATTGATCACAAAACATTCAATTGAATTATTCAAAGGATTTCACAATGGGAACCATGATGGTGATCATTGATATGCCTCAACTAGGTATTATCTCAAATTTCTTGCCTCATAGGAGTGAGGAGGAAAAATTCATGCTTGCAAAGGATTGAAAGTTGATTTGTGACTCAGGTGGAAGGGAAGCCCTCTTGGTTCCCAATTTCAGTCTTAGAGTGCATTTTGATCCTAGAGGAAATTTCACTTCATCTCACATGGAGTGTTTGATCATAAGGTGAATGAAATTGAATTCCTTATTCCACACCCCATGTCAAGAGAAATTGGTTTTGCATTTCATTAGTCATCAATGTTCTCAAGGTGACATAATCAAGGATCATCATGGTTGCATTGTGTGGAAAATTATTTCAATTTCTCATCATGTACAATAAGGTCGAAAGGCATGGAAATGTTTCATGAATTCAAAGATTTGTTCAAGTGAGGGAAGAGATCCTTCATTGATCTCAATGGTTCATTCATCAAGTTCTTCTCACTTCTCTCAGTGTACCTAATAGGGCTACAAAAGTTCACCATTATAGGAAGGTTCTTCATAGTACATATAGGGGTCGAGTTTTCAAAGATTAGGATTTCATCATTGCATTGGAGCATTTCATTGGTTCATCATAGGAGTGGATCTTCTTCATGATCAGAGCTTCTACATATTTCATCATTCGATCTTGGGGCTTATTTTTTCTCTCTCTTCTCTTCTCTTTCTCTTTAGAATTTTATTTCTTTTTTGAGGAGAAAATTTTATAAAAAGTTACTTAAGTCACTTTAAGTTTTTCTTTCTACATTTGAATTGCACTTTAAGTTAAGAAGTCACATGGGAATGTGAAGAGTCATTGGATGTAGGTATATATTATAATGACTTCTCCATTCCAAAGGATTAGTTTTTGCTCCTCTCTAGTAAAAGGTTTTTATTTTGTTTATTTCTTAATGTATTCCTCTCCATCTCAACTACTACTCCAATAGAGCATTGTAATCCTACACAACCAGGGAAAGAATGTATCTTTTGATGAATATAATGTAGTTAAACTTTGTGTTAATTGTGTTCTTTGTCTTGCTTTACATATTGGTGTCTTCTCTTTGATAACTTGGAAATAATTTGGTTTTATGTCAATAAAATTAGCATGTTATTTATTGATTAAACCCCCTTCTCACTTTCTCCCCTCTCTCCTACAAAAATTTCCTCCACCTCATTTTTACACACGAGTTTAGTGGAGTATTCTTATGTGATCCTGGTTGAAAGGCCACCCCCGATGGTTAGAGTAGTGTATATATTTCCTTGTTTTCAATAAATGGAGCTGCCCCATTCCTAAGTAGAGGGACCTAGTCCTAAAGCATTGGTGAAATCAACTAATTTTCCCTTGCGATAAATTATTTTTCCATCAATTTTGGTGCTTATTGTGGGGTATATTTTGATTTCTGCACCCTATAATGAATCACAAAATCTTAAAAATTAGATATACCAAAAATTTAAAAACATGAAATTATGAAATCCATTTCTCAAAAACCCACTACTAATTTCTATGAGTAACCCTTCATATTCCATAGTATCCCTTCACATTATTGTTGTAATTTTTCTCAAAATCTAGCTAAAAAGAGATACACCAGATTAGGACAGATTGAGAGGGGTTATTGATCCACATTTTGAAGATATTCAAAGTCAATAATATTATATCTGAAACAATCCATATTACTTCTCGCATGCATTATCTCCATTTGGTACATCGAGTGACACAACAGAAATCAAATTGAGAATCCTCTTGAGTTTCAGTTGCACCACCACTAGTTATTATTCCTCCTATAGAAGAAGAAGAAATGGAAAGACCTCAACCAATTGTTCCATGGGGAAGGAATATTAGCCCACTCACTCCTATACCACCTCTCCATGAATTTTCAAAGGGATCCACAACAAATTTCCCAAATTCAAAGGTGATGGCACCCACCTTCACGGAAACCATATTCTGACCTTCACCTCATGTGGAGTTCTCGAGTTGCACGTGAAGATGACTCAAGTAAGGTTATTCATGGAATAAATTCAAGAGAAAACAACTAAATGGTTCTACCTCTTTCCCTCTCATTCCATAACAAGTTGGGAAGATATCAAAACCAAGTTTGAAGAAATATTTAAATCATTTGAAGACTCAAGATCTTACGGTTGAAATGTTCCAAATGAAGAAAGAATCAAATGAGCTCATGAGAGACTTTGTGGCCCGATTCAACAAATTGCTCAAAAGAATACATGTATAAGCTTCACCATCAAATGATAACAAAAATATATTCTTCATCAATGCACAATTTCCCGAGGTCGTATTTATCCTACAGAGAGTCCAACCTCAAACTATTAGAAATTCCCAAGAATATGCCATCAAAGTAGAAGATGATATGATTTTTTTGGGAAAGTGAAGAATCCAAATGGTAAGAAAAAGGGTCAAACCTCCAAAGAAGGTGCCACTAATTATCTTGTTCAAAAATTAGCTAATGATGTGATTTCATTAAAGAAGCAACTTGCATAAGCCACCTTTAAGAGGGAGGTTATCTAAATAAAAATTAGAATCAAAATGGAAAAAGAATAGTGGGAGAAGTAATAAAATTAGCTCTTAAAGCACCTCCCATGAATTCCACATGTGAAACAAGGCCTAGAGAAGAGTATGTAGAATCTCAATTTGATGATGAAAATAATGAGGGAATTTTAGCCATTGATGAGATTTACTCTCACTAGAAACATTGGATTTTGTTAATATACCCCTCCTTAAGATGATGAAGATGATGAAACCATTATTGATATGAATTTGCATCCCCATTTGATTACTTTTGTGTAATCACATGTATGCTCTTCCCTTGCACTTTCTAAGTGATCTTGGGAATCAGAAATGTGATCGTTTCTCATTTTATTTTATTTTTGGGGAATTAATGCTTTTCACTTAATCAAAGCTTGTTTATATGTATGCTCTTTCCTGTGCTTTCTAAGTGATCTAGGAAATCTAAAATGCAAACTTTATTCTATCATCTTGGTCTCTACCTACCTCAGGGAAAACTTTCTAATCCTTGCTTACAGGACCCACTCTCATGATGATTGATAAAACACTTACAAACTACTAATTGCATGTTTCCTTTTCTCACAAGCTTCAAACTACTAATTCTTGTGTGTAGGAAATTATTGATAAACAAGATAAAATTAAAAAAATTTACACATTGTATTTGTAGGTTCAGATAAGGGTAAAAACCCATCCACATAATTGTGGGAAGTGCCTTGGCATAAGCCATAAAACTCTTTTGAGGATTACCACAGGAACCCCAAAGTAGTCAGCACATTGAGGGAACTGGTGACAAAATGGGAACCTTTTATCCCAACTAACTAGTAAATCCTTGTGAGTTAGAGTCACAGATATCTAGTAGTGGTGACCCCAGTGTGATTCATTCTAAGAAATATATTTGCTCAGGGTTTCAAAGGGAGTAAATTAAATCGCAACCTAATGTGACACCATACTTGTTTGGGTATACTACTGACACCTAGTTGAGAGATCCACCTAGGAAACCAAACATTGTCCAAGCCAAGATAAGGTAGAGACCACAAACAAACACCAAAACAAAAACTCTTTTTTGGTTTTATTTATTTTGTAGTAGTATTCCACACTCACTTTTTCCCAAACACTCCTTGTTTGAGCTCCATCTTTCGTAATCATATCTTCTCCTAGATTTCAAACACTCCTTTTTTGAATAATTTTTTTCACGTTCATACCTTTTCATCATTTCCAAAACTCCTTGTTTGGATTCTACTTTCATCTTCCTAATTACACTTTACATGGATTATTTTTACCTTCTTTTTATATCCCAAATACTCCTTGTTTGGGTTCATCTTCTATTTTCTTCACTATCTCCAAATTTATCCTTATTTGGACTTGTCATTCACTTCTTTTTCTCTTCATCGTCATTCATTCACCATCTTTTTTTACTCTCAAAATTCCCTTTTTAGAGATTTTGTCTCTTTTTCATCATTTCAATCTTTTCATCTTCATTACGCTTTCCATTTGATCTTCTTTCATTCCTTTGAAATTCTCATTTACCTATTTGAGTCTTCCCATTTTCACAATCATCAAATTTTTCTATCCTTCGTACTCACCTCATTTTGAGTTTATCCCCATTTCATCCTTGACTTAAACATTTGGATTACATTTTCCAAAGTTTAAACCTCCTTTTGACATCAAGTCTTGAGTTATGGATATCCACATCCTTGTTCAAGCACTTTCATCTTATGACTCACATCTTGACATTGTTATCTTCCACTTTGTCACAATCAATTCCATCACATCTTATCTTTCATTAAATATTTGATACTTTCATCCTCTTCTTACATCCTTTAGTTTGACATCATCATTGTTAAACTATACACATTTTTTTCTTCACATCTCTAATTTGACAAACTCTTTGTTAATTTTTAGACACTTCATCATATCTTATTTTCCCAATATTTAAGTTATCAATATTTGAGTTTTATCCTTTCATTAGCCTCTTCCTTCTTAACTTTTTATTGTTAAGGGTTGAGCACATCACATATGATTTGAATCCTTCTTCATACCCTCTTCCCATCTAGCATTCACTTTGCTAGTGGTAGAGTACATTTGAAATCAATCTATCCTCGCTCCTCCATTATAGCATTCACATTGTTAGAGGTTGAGCACATTTGATATTTTGTCACTATAATCCTCCTCCCATCTAGCATTCACTTTTCTAGAGGACGAGAACTTTTTCCACATTGAACCCCTCTTCCATCTTGGCATTCAATTTTTCAAGGGTTGATTTTATCAATCACTCTCACACACTTCCATCTTGACATTCACTTTGTTAAGGGTTGTGTCATTCATATCTTCAAAACATATATCTCTTCTTAACTTTCACTTTGTTAAGATACAAGTTATTACCAAACTTAATCATACATCTCTCTTCCATCTTAGCATTCATATTGTTACGGGTTGAGTTATATTTCGCATCTCTTTTTCACCCCTCTTTTAAAAATGGTGGGAACACGAAAAAGAGATTATAGTATTTTGGAAGAAATGAATGAATTTGAAATCCTTTTGAAAATTATGATAGTGACAATGACCAAAACTCTGAGGATGATCACAATGACATCTCTCCTAAAGAACAATCCCACATCAAAAATATCTAACATATGAATAAGGACCAATTTTTGCTTCATCTCCTTGAGATGGGAGAAAAATTACCCTTTGATTTTGATGAGGATGCTCTACGAACATTACTTGGAAAACCAAAACCCAAAAAGGTTGAACCTTTCATTTCAACAAATAATGACGATGGATCAGGCCCTAGCCACATGAACAATGAGGATCGAAACAAATCCACCTTGAACAACACCAAGGATGATGAATCAAAAAAGACAAATCTGACATAGGGAACAAAGGAAAATCGACTGATTTGGCCACCAATCCCACTAAATCCCTCATGAATCAAATTAATGAGATGGCTAAAAACTTGCTATCCTAAATTCCAAAGTCACTACTAAATATTATTGTATAGCACCAAAGAAAACTAGTGACACTTCATTTAAGATCCATACTACACCCACCAAAGAGAACAAAAACTCTAAGAGTGATGGTTCATTATCTATCTTGCAGAAAAACTCACCATTTTCCCAAGAATGGAAAATGATGAAGGACACCATCTCGGGTATGCAACATCAACGCAAATAATTCAACTTTGAATAATTGTGTCCTTACCCCTTCAATAAGGACATATTACACATACCCTTTCCTAAATATTTTGAGACACCCAAATTCAAAAATACAAGGGCAAGAATGATCCTAGAGAACACATTAAGGAATTCTATATTGCTTTCCAAGAGGTGGCCGATAGTGATATCTTCTTAATGCATATTTTTTCACAAATTCTAGGTGAACAAAATCCTTGGATTGGTTTCTACACCTCCCCAATGGCTCTATACAAAATTTCATGGATCTCTCAAATAAGTTCGTTAAACATTTATCATTCAACCTAGACTCTAAAATTACAATGATGGATTTTTACAATGCCAAACAATGCACAAATGAAACCTTTACACAATTCCTAGAAAGATGGCATGGGATTGCTATTCACTTCCCATGCTCCATTCCTGATAAACATCTTGTGAGCATATTTGTACCTAACTTCAATAGTGAGCTATCCTTTCACATGCAAATGCATTGCCTTAATACTTTTGAAGAATTTATTGAGAAACGATCACAAATTGAAAAAGCCCTTGTCGTAAAAGGTTTGATCAAATGTAGACACCAAAATTGGGTCACACTCCCCTTGGTCCCTCGTCAAATAATCACCTCGAACACACTCACCTAATCATGGACCCTTTCACCCCACTCTAATATTAATTTAATTAATTTAATTAAATTAATTCATGATCTCATAATATTTATTATTTAAATATCCTAATTGAGATCATGCCCACACACCCACCTCACATGTACACCTCATCTAGCCACCTCACCCTAATACATATTCTTAGTATGTTGCCATAACTAATTAAGACCTACCTAAACCCTAAAAATCAAATCCTACATTCCTCTAACCACATTCCCACCCGTTAGAAATAATTTTTACATTCTAATCCGGGGGAAAAAAGAACAAGATCCAAGAAATCAAGGGGATCTACCCATTTTAGTAAACCTAGGAAATCCTGCCAGTAAATGACGCCGGTCACCTTAAAGCGCCATTAGTCACCCTAGAACATCATCGGTTACCATTTATTCCCCAAAACAACCTTATTTTGAGGTTGGCACATTTTCTAAGAACGAGAGACAAAATCACATTTGCATGCAAGCGAGCGATCATTTTCACACACATCAAAGCATCCATAGCCAACATCAAAAGTAATCACAGAGCCATTTGTATTCATGGGAGCATCTGGGAAGTGCCATCACCACACTAAAATTCCATCCATATGAGCAACTACCATTTCCATCTAGCCATCAAGCTCATACAACAGTAAGTATTCTGTTAACCAACATTCATCTACTTTCATTTTAGTAGGCTTTGTTACCTTTGTTATTAGTTTCTACTTGCATTCCCATTCTCCCATCATTTACCTTCATGCAAACTTGATCATTCCTTCACCCACACCATTAAATTACCCATACACGACTTTTTAAAGATCTCTAAGTATACCTAAGATCTCCATAGACCTTACCATTTCCTCTCCATTTCCATTTAGCCTCAGATCTTTCCTCACACCAAGATTTTAATAAGTTTCCTCTACCCCGACCATACCGATGCCGATTACCCACAACCATCGTTGGTTCACTTAAACCAACATCGGTCATACCAGACCAACGTCGGTCTCTGTGTTTTACCCTCAGACCAAGAACAGAGCCTAAAATCCCCACCAAATACCCCAAAACAGCCCAAAACTAGACCCCAGACCAATTCCAACACTCTGATAGTGACCTTGACCTTTAGATTCAATCATAGCCTAGCCTATTGTGAACGAATCTACTTATTGTAGTTGAATGAGATACCTAAATCATTTTAACTACAGTAGGATTTCATTTATTGTTAACATTGAATTGTTTTAAATAGTGGATTGACAGCCTTCTAGGGAGTATCACACTTCCTAGATCTAGCATACGCTAGGCAGTCCACTGCATATATTGTTTAACTTCTATTTGGTGGTCTTGTTTTCTATTTCAGGTAGTTCCTCCTAGCCAAAAGGAATCTCTCACGATCAGCTATGGATCAAGAAGTCATACGCATGCAACAACCTTCAACCACTTTTAATGGTATTCCTCCTATCCCTTTACCCTTATCTATTTCATCAATATTCAAAGAAACACTCTAAGAATTAGGTGAAACATTTTGGCATGCCCGGTGGGACCCATTTGGGGTTCCTTGCATTTCTTCATTTCTAGGTGAAAAGTTGTATGTTTGTTTCCTTTTTGAAAGGTTCTCACATTAAAATTCTTCCCTGGAATCTTCTATTCTTCTATTGTCTAAAAGCAATCATGTTTTGGTGCTTTAAAATGAACATTTCTTTCCTTTCATTAGTATCGCATTAGTGAAAGAGCATCCCTTCTCCTGTTCATTTTTTTGTGTCATCAAATTCAATATTTCAATTTGGGCTTAAAATTAACTACATTTCATTCTACTTTACTGCATTAGCTCACATTAAATGAGGGCAACCTATACGCTAGAAGTCATGCCCAACTGATGGTTGATAAATGAATCGAAGAAAGTACTTTCTTTCTCTTTCTCTCTCTCTCTCGAGTCTTACCAAACCTCAAAAAATTAGAAAAATAGACACATTCTTAAACAACATCTTACCCAGAAGAAGTTGTAGGTGATCACATGATCGCAGCACAGTGGGCACCCATCTCATTACTTCCAGTCGATTCATTATCTCAGAGGAAGTCCCACCCCACCATAACATACCTAAAACCTCTCCTTGTAGATCTCCTTCTTTGTAGGAAGCCTTCCTCACCAAAAACTCTATTCTAAAGTTCATGAGTCAGTCTTCTAAATAGCATAAGTTGAACAAACATAATAGAAAAAGCACTCTTAGGATCATATTTTTCTTAGTGTTTCTACTTGGCTTGCATTTTGAGGTGAGAAGACATGTTCTTCATCTTTTATTTCTCCTTGCACGCTCCTCATCATAGTTGGTGTATTCCAACTTCATCTGAGTGTGCCTAGACCCTATTTTCATCATTCTCATAATTCTAGGTTTGATTCCACATCTTATTTTAACTCACAACCACCTTTTCTTCATCTCTATTTCAATTTCATAGTAATCAGTGTTGGTCCAATGACCGTCATTAATTACCCTCTAATTGTCATCGGTTTTACCCAATCGGTTTACTATTCTTTTGGTTAACCTACCCAAAAGGACACCTGCTTCACCTTCTTTGTTGTTCAAAGTCTCTGTAACTCTCATCATCTTCTCTATCCTGATAAAATCCATCAACATCTTATCTACTTGGCAGATTATTAGCCTTTTGCCTTGTTTTGACAAACTGTCCATTTTTCATAGTGACCGACTGCGGTTACCTATGACCAACATTGGTTTACCCTAACCACATCAGTTAGCCTATTCAAATTTTTAGTAGACATTTTATACCTAATCCACCTACCACCACTTTTTCCTATCTCTACTATATTTTGTGTCATTTATAGAAAACAATCCTATCAAATCATCACTTGTTCACATGGTCTTTGACTCATCACCAATCAAGCGCCCTCATATTCCACGCTAGTTGTCAACCACTCCCACCTAGTCCTTCACCACCTTTCATTCTATCACCCATGGAGCCTATCCAACCTATCATGATCGCCACAGGTGATGAGGAGTTCGCACAACTTCTTAACCGAACCCGTGCGCCTTATAGTTCTATCTCTCCCACTCATCCATTTGATATGCCTTAGGTCATTTGATACATGGCATGCCCATATCTATCCCCTTGAAACTCACTCCTACTTTTGCATCAGCCTCTGTTAGCTCCACATTTTTCGCTTTGCCTTGCCTTCCCAGGTCATTTCTCATATAGGCCCTATACCTATGATTGCCTGCATCTGCTACATCCATTACACCCACAGACATCCACTTTACCTTCTTCAACCACCCCGAACATCACCTCATACGTGTTTATTGTCTCATATATACCATAGCTACACAACCACCCCACGATGTTGATGACCACTACCCATTTTCAAAACATTGTCCTTTTTATTCCATGATCCTTAGCCCCATTCTACTAGAGTCACCTCAACCCTTCCACCTCCATATATGTACTATCAATAGCCTCTTGTTTCATCTATCGGTCATTCTAAGTACGTACCCCTATCTCACTCCCTCCTTCTAAATCTACCTATACAGACATCACCATATCTTTGGAATGCCATCTCCATCATATGTCTAACACCAACCTTATTACACTACTGGAGGTACCCAACCATCACCACCTACCAATGACCTCATCAAGTTAATGATGGACAAGATGCAAACACTGGAGGCATCATTTTACGGCTCACACAACTCTCTCACCTACGATGAGATTTGTAATGAGCTCATACATCCATCCATTCCTATTCATCCATATCCATACATTGGGAAATTCCTAAATTTGACCGCTTCAATAGAAAGAAGACCCATGCAACAACATTTACGGTCTTTCAAACATGGTGTTATCTCGATCACCCATGATAAAGCTCTACTTTTAAGGACCTTTCTCATGTCTCTAACCGGTCCCACATTAGTTTTGGTATAGTGGGTTACCTAGACATTTTATCTTTTCATTTAATTAGGTAGCACAAGCCTTCTTGGATCACTTCTCCATCAACATTGTTAAAAATGTTACCATGGTGACCTCTACTCTACACGTTAGTATGATGACAAATCTATCACAGATTCTATCACTCATTGGAATAGCTGATCAATCAACTCACATTCCAATTACCACAAACCGAAATCATAGAGATCTTCATGCGAGCTTGTGCTAGACATATTTCAGCAATCCTATAGGTGTAGACTTTCTGAACATTCAATGAGGCATTCACCATGGCATGAAAACTAGAAATTCAATCCATCGAAGAAAAGGAAATCCAACTACGAAATAAGAACATGGAATTCAAGTCAAATGATACCTCTTCTTCTTCAAAACCATATAATAATTATTCAAAAGCCAAGGGAACCGCTAACGTAGTGGTACTCAAGGCCGGCCCAGCTCATCCATCAAATTAGGCTAAGCCCTCATCTAATCTTTCCCTTGTCTAGACTTTTCAATTCAAACAAGAACAATGGAAATACACCCAATTGGGGATCCTTATTCTTCTATCTTAGAAAATCTCAATGGTTTTGATCCTTCCTCCGTAAAACCACACATTGGTTTTGATCCTGCACCCCACACCCATGTGTGGTACAAAGAGCACATGACACTTCTGCAACTATCATCAAGTAAAAGGTTATAGTGATGGCAATTACATCACTTTCAAGAACATTGTCTAGGAAATTCTTGAGAATGGCAAGTTAGTCTTGGATAACCTAAATGCACACTGCCAACCAAAACCTACACATCTTCAAGAAATCATTTCCTAATCATGCGCCCTCTTCGATCAAAATGGAGAGACATCAACTAATGATGGCCATACCCACGAGGTCTATGTTATTTTCGGTGGCCTTTTGATTTGCTTCCCAATTACCTCATATTCCTTCCATAGAGGAAATCCCAGCCCAAATTCCTTCACCTACATATGAACCCACTTCACATATTCCTCCACCCACTGAGAGGATCACCCTTCATATCCTCCCTTTCCATGAAGGAACCTTCTGTTAACATCAAGACCACTTCACCTGTGGCTTCTCCACCTAGAAAGCTATCACTAGAAGTACCTCTCTAACCCATGAGAGATGCTTTTTCATCTCCTCCACCCATCAAAGATCCTAGTATAAATTTTGTTGCCTCTAGGTGACCATTATCCATTAGCCACCCAAGATCTTGCTGACTTACTTTCGACTCTCTTACCCACAGAGGTTGAAGCTCATGATTTCTCTATTTCTAAAACAAATTTTGTGAGAATCACCATCGGATCCACATCAAGCCCACCCCTTTGCGCAATGTTATTCTCACGCTTATCCAATGACCTAGGTTATGTGGATAGAGCCTTACTTTGGGGGTATCTTCTACTTCTGTCTCTCAAGACAAATGTAGATGTCACTCACCGATACCTCCACTATCTATCCAAAAGTGTTTCATCCGGTCGAACCAAACATAACCACAACTATCAAAAATTCTCTGACGATACCACTCATGGATCAACTCACACCTCTACCCATAATTCAACATGCTTCTACATCCAAACCTACACCTACATCATCTTCCTTACCTAAACCTATTACTACCTTAGGGGTCATCCCAATGGCCGACCTTACTCATCCACCCATCAAATTATATTTATCTACATCCTTCAAAACTAACACCAAACTTAATCCAGCCCCCAAATAGAAGAACCAATCCCCTAGATCTTGTACCCCAACCTCACCGATCACACCTTCATCACCTTCACCCCTTTCATCTGTCTTAGGACCTCACCCTTGATCCTAGCTAAGAAACCTCCACCCACTGGTAAACTAAAAATGCAGCAGCCCATTCCTCCCTCGCAGACCTCTAACATACCCAAATGCCCAACACAACTTCTACCCACACCTGCAACATTTTTACCACCCATACCTCCCATACCATTGATAACTTCTTCACTACCCATGACACTTCATTCTCTTTCCCTCACACCTCCTGCACAACCCATGCCATCTACCTCCATAGCACCTCGGTTATCCTTGTGGGTAACTCACCCTCTTCCACCATCCACTTTTCCCTCTAGATCTCATGTGCTGTATCACCTTTACCCAAGAAGGTGCAACCTAAAGGAAAAAATATGCTACCCTCTAATAAGGTAGTTAAACCAACCACACACTCTATTTTTAGTTCATCTACCATGCCCCTACCCAAGTAGACACGACCAACACCTAAGACCACACCAACACCTAAAACCATAGCTTGACCCACTCCCCCTCTTGCAAAGACCCTTCTGTACAATCAGCCACACCTACACCCAAACCCACATTCACCTCCCATTGTAATCCACTAAGGGGATCCTATGCCAAAATCCTAACCAATCTCCTCGAAAATTGTGTCATTAAATTACCACCTCTTAGACCCTATGACCCACTCAAACCCAAACCAAAAGGGTTTGACGAAACCAAAATTTGTGCCTACCATCGTGTGTCAGGACACGATGTAGAGAACTATAAGGCTTTAAAAATCGTTCTTATCCAATTATGTCCTCCTAAAGAAAACTTTTATGATGATGACCTTCTCGATGAGGACCCCATTTCACCAACACTATTTTCCATAGTTCTTCCCTCATTTCCTACTCAACAACCAAGACCTCCATCCCCATAACTCTTAGAGCCACCTCGATATTTGAAATTAAAATGGTGCACATCAGAGAATTTGCCAAACCTCCACCCAAATGTTGGTGTGCCCAACTCATCTCACAAGGTTCCATCCCACCACTTAGCTTTTTCCCTTCCTATCACTATACTTTTCATGGCTCACCTACTTCAACTACTTCCTTGCCTCAAATCAACATGGTCCACATTGCTACCCACACACAGAAGGATAAAGGCAAGGAAAAGGAAACCAACCCACTTACCACCCCTATACCCAACATACCATTTGCACCCACACCTAAAGTCACTATCCATGGCCCCACATATCCTATTTATAATGGGGTTACACATTGCGCCATGCTCAAAAATTTACAACAATCCTCCCTCAAGATGTCCCTCTATGACCTCATCCAAACCTCGAATCCCATTGCCAAGATCTCATGGAAGTTCTTCAATCTATTGAGGTTTTACCCAATAACCCTACACCTGTGGCATCCATTATTACACCCCATCATGTAGCCTCTCTCACCAAATTACCACCTTCATCTACACTCTCTACCTACTCACCAAGTAGCCACCCTCAACTTCTCAGATGAAGAGATCGCACCACACCAAACTGATGACCAGATCCAACTCTTTTCATCTCTGTCCATATTGACAATATATGTGTATGACATGTTATGATCAATGGGGTGCTAGTATTAACATCATCTCCTCACATGCATTCAATCAAATGTGCATACCTAAAAATTACATGTATAAACATCTCGTCATGTTGCATTCATTTAATGACGTTATCACCTCTACACTTAGCACCATCATCCTCCATGTTCGTGTGGGTACCCGTACTATTCCGGAGTTATTTTACATCTTGGAGGGGTAATTTCAATATAACATGTTGCTTGGTAGACCCTAGATTCGTGTTATGGGTTTTGTTCCTTCCACTTTGCATCGTTGTGTGAAGTTTGAGCATGAAGGGCACACCTATACCATTCCAGCTAACCCATCACCTTTCAAAACCTGCAACATGCTTTACCTGACCCAATGATGTGCTTATACCCATCAAGGCATCTTCATCCATGGCCACTTCCTCTTCACCTACACCTCCGCCCACCAATGCCGCTACTACATCAACCGCACCTAACTCCTCCATCCCTACCGCCACCACAACTTCCATTGCCGACCCATCAACCTCCCAATCAGCTAGCTCCACCTCGATCAATCTCTAATAGATTGTCTATCCTAGCCACCCACATATCGACTACAAGATCCTTGGAAGGTGTTTTTCAATGCCTCACTCTAAGGAGTATCACCTATATAATCTCAACACATTCCTCACTCCACAAGAGTATGGAAGCCTTCACCAACACCCTCATTACAATCACCGCATAGGAGAGTGTCTCCTTTATAGTCCTCCCCACCTTTGCACCAATCTCACCTATGGGGGACTTGATACTACCACTTATACACTTGAACCACCATCACAAACCCGCCCATTTTCTGCCGACCTCTAGTCACTCACCAATCATCATTTCGCCCACACCTTCTTGCACCGATGTGCATGGAAGGGTTTTGGTTTTGGATTTTACAAGCAAGGCTGCCATACTGTTATTCCATGTACTACTCGTAAACATAACAACCATAGTGGTATCATCTTTACTGAACCACCTACTAAGAAGGCCCGCATTGAACTCATTGAGGACATCAACCCTTCTCCACATTCTTCACCTGCTCCACCTTCTTCACCACTATCACCACCCTCACCGACAAAGTCAATAGATCAAAAGTCCATTCCTCCTAACATTTTTTTTTCATAAACACCATTTCCTTAGGCCCTCGACTTATCAACGCAAGGGTGAGGCTCCTCTTCTCTTCCCTTCTGTATCTTGAAATGAACAATGATGATACACATTCTATTAATTTCGTTCAATGTTAGGATGATGAATCTATACTCTCCTACCTTAGTGTAGAAGAATATTATATTCATCGGTCATTACCATCGAGACATAAACCATGTTGAAAAATTTGACTCTTGAAATCAACATCCATACTTAGGATGACCCACACATTCAAAAGATTGGTCAATCTTTAGACAACTGCTAAATAGGAAGCCATCACTTATTTTCTCAAAGATCATAACCATGTTTTTGCTTGGTCTTACATAGACATGCCTATTATTGACCCCACCATAGTGGTCCACAATATCATAACCATTCTTAATGCTAAACCCATAAAACAAAAGCTGAGGAAAATGTACCTCGCATTACGCTTCGGTCAAAGAATAAGTTCGGTGCCTTCTTTCCATTTCCTTCATCTTACCCATTGATTATCCTCGATGGATTTCTAACATTGTCCCTCACTAAGGTGACATGGGGACTCTACATTTACATAGATTTCTGTGACCTCAACCTAGCTTTCCCAAAATATGACTTTCCTCTTCCTGGTATTGACCAACTAGTTGACCTTACCGCTGGGCATGAGATGTTGTCACTCATGGATGGTTTTTTAGGTTATAACCAAATCTTTCTTTCCCCATAGGATCAACACAAAACCACATTCATCACCCCTTGGGGACCTTATGCTATATATAGTCATGCCTTTTAGCCTTAAAACGCTAGTAACACATACCGGTGGGCTATGACTTACATCTTCCATGACATCATACATCGTATATTGAGGAGTATGTAGATGACCTCATGGCCAAATCTAAACGTCGCTCTAAGCACCTCACTATCCTAAAAACCATCTTTGACCGCCTCATTAAGTATTGTGTTCACCTTCAGCCCAAGAAATATGTCTTCGCGGTTCTCTCGGGAAAGCTCTTGGGGTTTATTGTCTCCTTACATGGTATAGAGGTTGACCTACTAAAGTCAAGGCCATTCTCGAAATGCCTCCACCCACTAATCCCACAGTGACTCCATATCCTACAAGGTAAGATGCGATCTATTCATCGTTTCATTTCACAACTATCGATCGGTGTCAATTACATCACCTTCTTAAAAAGGATGTTTCCTTTAAATGGGATGAGAACTGCCATAAAGCTTTTGAAGCCTTAAGGCAATACCTTCTCCAACCACCCGTACTCATTCCACCTAAAGATGATCAACCCTTCTACCTATACATCTTAGCTACCGATCGCTCCTTGGGGGCATGCTCGCTCATTGCGATGAACAACATAGAGAGCATGAATTTTATTACATAAGTCGTACTCTTTTGGACTACGAAACCTAATACACCCATGTCGAAAAACTTTGCTTAGCCTTAGTTTTTGTTGCCACCAAACTCTGCCATTATCTACTTAACCACAAAACTTATGTTGTGACCAACACCGACCCCTTACACTTCATGTACACCAAAGCTTACCAAAATCAATGAGATGCATGCTGGCTTATGCTTCCGCCAACCTCGACCTCAAATTCACCCATAAAAATTCCATCAAGGGTCAGCTATCACCGACCGACCGATTGGCCGACGCACCTATTTCTAGGGACAACCCTCTAACATAGACTTTCTAGATGAGTCTATTGCTTTACCCTTTCCTTGGACCAACCCCGTACCAAATGACACTCTTCTTTAATGGTTCAAGTGTCGGGCGTGGGGGTGGGGTTGGTGTTATCCTCCTTCCGCTTGATGGTGAACCCATGCCTTTGTCTTTCAAACTTGATTTTTATTGTACAAACAATATTGCTAAATACAAAGCACTTGTATTAGGTATTAAAGCTTCCTATGCCTTATGAGTTAAGTCAATCAACATCTTTGGTGATTCTCAATTGGTCATAAACCACCTTGACCATAGGAATTACGCCCTACAAACCGCCCCCATTCTACCAACAAATTTGTAGATACCATGGCCTACTTGGCTTCTCAAATACCCACTTCGTTCACCGACTCTAAAATCTTTGTCACCGCATAAAGACTCTAGTCACCCTCTTATTTACCTTGTGAAGTGTACTCTATTAGAACCGATGCTCTTGACTCAAGTGACCTTTGGTATAAAAAATACTTAGACTATCTTTCCCTCTCCATCTTACCTTCCTACCTCACTCGTAATGGACAACGTGCCTTTCTTAAAAGGGTCTCTTGTTACATCATCATGGGTGGCCTCCTCTATAAGCGTGGCTTTGATGGTATTCTCTTATGATGCCTTACAAGTTTTGAAATTCCTTACACCATTAAGGAATTTCATGATGGCATATGTGGAGGTCACTTCAGTGGCCTTACTTTTGCTAAGCATATTCTTTTCCTAGGCTATTACTTGACCCTTAACCATGATTGTTATGACTACGTTAAGTGTTGTGTAAAATTCCAACAACATGTCAATCTTCATCATACACCTAGTCATGCATTACAAGTCACCCGTGACCTTTGGCCTTTCTCTCAATGGGGTTTGGATCTTTTCAAAGAGATAAATCCCCATTCTTCCTAGAGACATCAATGGATAATCACCGCTACCAAATATTACACCAAATGGGTTGAAGCTATACCTCTGCGTCTCCACAAAGGCTGAGAAAATATGTGATTTTATCAACCATCACATTATTTGTCACTTTGGTGTTCCACATTGCCTCATCACTGATAACGGAAAACAATTCAAAAATAAAACATTGTGGAAACTTTGTGATGCCTTCGGTATTTGACTAAGTTTCTCGTCACCTTATTACCCATAAACCAACGGCCAAGCCAAATCCATTAATAAAACTTAAACCAAATTCTCATGAAAGTGGTTACAATACTAGGAAGGACTGGTATACGCACATTCCTTTTGACACGTGGGCGTATCACACTATTATTCGCACTTTCCCTGCTTTGCCACACCTTTTTCTACGGTCTACGGTATAGAGGCTATTTTGCCTCTTGAAGTCTAGATTCCCTCATTTCACATTTTTCTCCATGACATGCTCAATGATGATGACTTTTTCGGGGACCATTTAGCACAACTTGAGTTATTAGATGACGTTGTCTTAATGCTCTTGACCATCTTCAAGTTTACTAAAAACATATCAAAGCATTGCCTATGAAAAACATGTCCATGAACGAACCTTCCAAGTCAGTGACCTTGTCCTGAAAGAAAATCAACATGTAACTAAAGTAAAAAAAAGTAAACGGGGAAAATTTCTCCTAATTAGCTTGGACCATACATCGTGACTCATACTTATGGATCAGGTATTTATCATTTATCTTCACTAGACGGTAAACTTGAACCTAAGCCCCTTAATGCCTTACATCTTCGACCATTCTACTATTGACTTTTAGTCCTACCTCACCTTCTACCTCTTTTCATGCTCATCCCTTGAGCACTTTTCACTTCCCTCCTTTCACTATGCCACCCCCAATGATTAAACAAGAATCATGTGCGTACCCATCACCTTTTATCTTCTCTTAAATATGTGTACCACGACACTGCACATGGCATGATTCTCATGGATACTTTTCATTTGATTTTAGATGAGATCCCATGGTCGTTTCACCTTGCTTTCTGAACAAGAATCGATTCTTCACCTTAGTCTTGTCCATGACTTAAAATCCCTCACATGGGATCCAACTCCTTGAGTCAAACTTCAAATAAAAGATGACTCCCTCAAAAAGGACATCTTTCTCTCTACATTTCTGTTGTAAATAGACTACTCCCTCGAAGGACAGATATGTAAAGCTTGCTTTAAAAAAAAAAAAAAGAATCCAAAGCTTCCCACATTGATCAGCTTCATGAAGACCTCAAGGAGTTAATTTTCTCATCCCATATAGACTTCCTACATCGATCATTCTATCTCAAATATAATTCAAAACAGAAAACTTTTTCATCATGGACTCGCTCATTGTGATCTTGGATCTTTCGCCAAAAGGCATGCTACCAAATACCATATAAACTAACCACTTTTCACCCTCTCACCATTCACACTTTCATTTCCTACCGCCTCAAGGGACCTACTAGAACCGTGACATTTGGTGATCATGTGACTACTCTTCACCTTTAGAATAATCAATCATGTAATGTCTTTAGGGTCTTACGTTCATCAGCCTATCTAAGGTATGACCCACCCATTATGATCCTTACCAATTAGGTGGCTTTCTTTCCTCCTCTTATCTTTTAACCTTCTTCATTACGTATTGATTATCTTATACAAGACTAGATCCTTGACGCTTATCTTTGGGTAATTTTCCTCTTTCACCCAATCAACCTAATCACCTCCAACCAATCGAATCGATCAAACCGATCTCGTGGACCAACCTCTCGACTTTTAATCACCTACTTATGCGACTTTCCAACTCAACTATTCGTGGAATTTGGTCACTTTCCACCTCGTTCTTCCTCTCTTGTCGTTTTCTCCAATTTGGTAAATGACAAATGATTTTAAAAACATGACACTTTTTCTTTTTATAGCCTACCTAACTTGACCGGTAATAGTTTTACCTTGACCGACATCAGTCTTGTGCCCTAGATTACTTGTAATGGTCCATCGCTAGCTAGCATCAATTCCTTATAACCATTGTCGGTTATCCTGCTTAGTATTTTTCCTACCCCCTACCCCTAATTTGCTAACCTGAATCCTTTTACCTCACCCACACCTGACTTAGACACTTCACTTTATCCTCTTGACCTCATCATTTACTACCTCACCTTGTCCTCATTCGGGGACTCATTATTTTACCCATACCTCGGCCCTACCCATGCCTTGACCTAGTTACTTGGACTTGGAACATTACTAGTGACTTATGACCTCATGTGCTCATTATACCTTGTGGCACTGTTACCCATGTGGATTGACATACTCGACCTTACTTATGCCTTTTGTCATGACCATTTATCGACTCCAACCTTTGGTGTAATGAGAACATACCTAAACGCCTACACTTCGACCGCATCATGTTTCTTGACCATATCCTATACCTTGATACCGGAATCACCTCAACCTTGTTTGGATAAACATATCAACCTTAGACAATGTAGATTTTTCATGCTCTTTAACCTAGTACCGTGATGCGGTTTATACATGTGCATGCATTTTTCATTGCTACCTTTAACCACGACCCATTACCTAGATTACCGATTGGACCCTCACCCCCTCACCCTTGTTGTCTACCTTCCTCTTCACCACATTCACCTTTTATCAAACCACTCACCGCTTCTACTTTCTACCTCATCAATTCTGGTTTGAGGGGATCACCTTCACCCACACATGGGCAACCACATCTTTTTTTTATTAGTGTCACTTACCAATACAAGCTAAGAAATAAAATGGGGCAAAATTTAGACACCAAAATTGGGTCACACTCCCCTTGGTCCCTCGTCAAATAATCACCTTGAACACACTCACCTAACCATGGCCCCTTTCACCCCACTCTAATATTAATTTAATTAAATTAATTCATGATCTCATAATATCTATTATTTAAATATCCTAATTGAGATAATGCCCACACACCCACCTCACTACACCTCATCTAGCCACCTCACCCTAAGACCTATTCTTAGTATGTTGCCATAACTAATTAAGACCTACCTAAACCCTAAAAATCAAAGCCTACATTCCCTCTAACCACATTCCCGCCTAGTTAGAAAGGAAGCTTCCATTCTAATCCATGAGGAAAAATGAACAAGATCTAAGAAATCAAGGGGATCTACCCATTTTTAGTAAACCTAGGAAATCTTGCCTAACTAACGTCGGTCACCCTAAACCACTACCAATCAGCTTGGAACCATCATGGGTTACCATATATTCCCCAAAACCTCATCACCTAAACCTTACACAATTATTTATTAATTGCCTTCTAATTGATAAATCCACATCACCCTACCTACCACCTCACTTTGCCACTTCATCATGACCTAGCCCTAACCTAAAACTAACCTAATTAAGACCCATAACTTGGTCACACCTACACCCATAACTAATGACCCCTTTCTCGCACCCAAAACCGACCTTCTAGTCACTTGGCCAGAGCCATGGGCTGATCTCTCGGGAGAAAAGCGGGGAAGGTGGGCTATTTTACTAAAAATAGCCTACTTTTTCCTTACCGATGCGGTTCTGCTCGGCCGCCGTCGGTTCTGCGCAACCGCCATCGGTTCCCTGTAAATGGGCTCCCCAAACCAAAACAACGGATCGGAATTTCATTTTGGGATCGGTCGAGAAGGATTTACGGATCAGCGAGAGAGCATTGGGAGCGAAAGCGAGTCGAGATCTTCACTTGGCCGAAGCGAGAGGCAGTGGAAATACCGAGAAGTGTTTACTGAAAGGAGATCAGCTTGCATCTTGGTCAAAACCAGTAAGTCACATCTTGCATGTCCTCTGTTATAACATTTCTTATGCTTCTTGAATCTCAGTCCTCCTAAATCCGTTTTTGAATCCACTACCCAACGTGCCATTGCATCTAACTGTCATTCCTTTACCCCTCATCATCTCATTTCCTAATATCATCCATAAACCAGCCTTACAAACACCATAGCTACCAAGAAGATCCTAGAACCCACCGGTATCGGTTATCAGTGGCGGCATCGGTTGTCAGTAACCGGCATCGGTTCCTCTGATCAAAACCAGAAAACTAGCCTTTCCCCTACCCAGTTCAACGAAACAACTTAATTGATATCTTACAGTCTTTTGTGTTAATTCATATTAGCGAGAGGCTGACCACCTTGAAAGGAAGTTTTATATTTCCTGGGCCCAAGGCAGTTCCCTCATTTATTGTCTAATTAAAATCTTGTGGTCTTGTGTTCTTATTTGCAGGTAGTCCTTCCAAGACAAAAAGGAGTTCTTAGCAGTCAGCCTGATCTTTCTCTATGGTACGCGCACACCATCTCGACATTCTACAGGTATTCCTCCTAGCCCCTAACCTTATCTGTTTCTAAAAAGGCGAAACATTTCCGAGTGAAACATTTTGGCACGCCCGGTGGGACCCATTTTGGGTTTCTGTTTCTCTTGCTTATTTTCATTTTAGGAAGCATACTTGCTGTTGCTGCTTTTGTTATATATTTCGTAAAGAATTTGTCTTGCTTTCCTAGTTTCGCATTAGTGAAAGTCATCTCTCTTGCTTCATCAAACATAATTTTCGATTTGGGTTTAAAACACGTGCATTGCATTCCTGCTTGTTGTTTTTCAATTCTAGTGAACGTAGATTAAGTAACAGGTCGTACACGTGGGGGTGATATCCACGGTATTGACAGGAAATTAATCTTACATTCACTGCACAACACATACCAAATCACTTCACAATTAACACAACAGCTCAAACATCCCCCCTTTTTCCGCGGTATTCCTCCTTCGATTGAGGTAACCTTATAAGCCAAAACAACTTGACATTTCCCCTAAGTCTTTTGTTTAGGATTCCGACATCATTCTACGTCTAAAGGCATAAGCCCACGATAATTAAAATTAACCCTAGGGTTAGTCTCTGGATTTGCGTGTGCATCTTGCTTGTTTGTAGTTCTGTTTTCTTTCTCATACCCCGTCTTCTGTGATCAATAATTGGACAAGTATACTAAGCGTTGTTAAAAATCAAATTAGCAGCCTTTTTATATCTTGTTAGCCCAGACTTCTTACACCGACATCGGTTACGACCCGGCGTCGGCTATAGTATAACCGACATCGGTTCTTGGGCCGATATCGATTCTTGTCTTTTCGATTCTGACAAACCGTGACCTACCAATTTTGCAGTGCGAGTTTGTTTCTATTCTGTGATTGAAACCCTCTTTGTGAACTTGTCCATGGTTGTTATCACTCGAAAGCAAGCCGCCGCTATGGTTTCACATGCTCTCTGTTTCTTTGCACTGAATCACCCCCTTCACATTGCGTGGGAAATCCTACGGATACCGGCGAGGTTCCTAAAATTCTGTGGGAGATAAGGACTTTGCCAAGTTTACGGATGCTAATTCTAGCGGTATTTGTACAATACTATTTGTCTCATACCCACGACCATGCGCTTTGATGGTCAGCTCCTTGTCGGTATGCCTATCGGTATAGCTGCTCATTTAGCTCCCACTCACTTTGATAATACCGCCTTGCTTCTGCATCTCTAGCCCGTCTCCCGATCGGCGGCTTCAGAGGTTCATACGACCCCGATTAGCTTTCCTTTTGTTAATCTTGGACCCCACATATCATTACCACCGACCGCCCCTACCTCATCTCTCTTGCAGACTGCTCCATTCATGACTTGCTCTCTGCCACCTATCCACACGAGCTTTCCTTCTCAAGCTCCGCCTACCTTTTCATTCCCATACACGTATCCAGTGACCTCCAACATCCTATATGGGACACCCCTATTCGGTCGCCTCAACATATTCATCCTCCACACCTTATCAACACTTAACCCCACCGGTGTACAGCGGTGGTCCTTAGTCAATTTGCCTCCGTTTACCACAACCACACCATCATCTCATCCAACTACTGATCTAATTAAACAAATGATGGACAAAATGCAAAACCTGGAGGCTTCTGTTTCAGGAAGTCGTAGCGCCTTGACATACGAGCAAGTTTGTCGGGAGCCCATTCACCCTTCTGTCCCCCTTCATTCATATCCTCCTCAATGGGAGTTGCCAAAATTTACTCGTTTTAATAGTAAAGAGGATCCTCAACAACACTTGCGATCATTTAGACATGCTTGTTATTTGATTGCCCATGATGATGCCTTGTTACTCCGCACCTTTCCCATGTCCTTATCAGGACCTGCCTTGGAGTGGTACAGTGCTTTAACCTAGCACTCAATCTTCTCTTTTAACCACTAGCCCAATCTTTCTTGGATCATTTCTCCATTAACATTGCGAAAGTATCATTACCGACCTCTATGCCATCAGACAATTTGAAGGCGAATCTATCGCAGATTTCGTTGGACGATGGCGGGGCCTTATCAACCAACTTACGTATGCCTTGCCTCAAAGCCGAACTTATCGAACTATTTACGCGGGCTGCTGCTAAGCACATCTCCCCTACCCTCCAATTCAAACTTTCCAGTACATTCGGCGAGGCCTTTACTATGGCTCGAAAATTAGAAATTCGAGCCTTAGAGGAAGAGAAATTGCGGTTGCGCAACAAAAACTCCACTTTCGAACTCCAGATTCCACCAATAAACCAAATACCACCACTCCTCACGCGTCCACTTCTTCTAAATCAAAAGGAGCTGTCCACGCGGTGACGGTCAAATCCCAACCACCGTCGATACCCCGCCAAAAACCACTTATAAGTATAAAGCGGAACCCATCAACTACACTCCTTGGGGAGACATATGGTGTGATATTGGAAAAGCTGCTCAAAGCGGGAGCCATTACCTTACCTCTGTTAAACCTCATTCGGATTTGATTCCACTCGCGCCATACCTTCTGAGTACAAAGAAAATGACTTTTGTAACTTCCACCGTGTGAAGGGACACGGTCATGAAAAGCGCAAGATGTTGAAAAACATAGTGCGGGAAATGGTTGATGCGGGGATATAGCCCTCGATAATCCTAACGCTGCCCACTTGACCAGAAATTTGAAAATCTTCAACAAGCCATTCCCGAATCACTCTCCCAATGAGTAACACAAACCGGGATATCTTAGCGAGGAGAGTGTTCATGAGATCCATGCGAGTCTTCGATACCCGGCCAAAAGCCTCTATCGAGAAAATTTTGAATCAAGCCTCTTCACTAACACGGGAGCCGAACCTCCTTTACCACCATCAAGCCAAAGCGAAATCATTCCTTTACCTATAAAGGAGTTAAGCGCTTGAGACTTCTCTTCATCAGTAGTCTTCTTATACCACATCCCTCTGAAGCTATGACAGAATGTTATCTAATTTATCTATTTCCCAGGACGTCTCCCTCTACCGCTCTTCTTGCCTGAGAGGAGGTCGCCACTCCTTTTGACATCCTTAGGAGAAATCTCTTGCTTGACATCACCAAATTCTTTAACCATGACAGACCCTCTCAAACATGCCCTCCTGCCTATTAGTCCTTCATCGCCTAAATCTTTTCAACAACCGGTCGACCTTTTAATATCTATTGATACAGTACCTCATCTACCCCCTGTATCACGCCCACAGTGGACTGGAATCACAACCTACCTCTCTTCCGTACCAAATTTACAATTCAAACCTGAAGACTGTCATTCTCCAGAAGATAGACGAATCCTATGGGAACGTTTGAGTACGCCATATTCTACTCAAATGCAAATGACCGATTCTGAGGCCTCCACCATATACCCGAAGTGCTTACAGAAGCTTAAAATGCCCATGTTCTCACCTTCACCCCCCTCACCTCTACCAAATGCCCCGTCCACTTCTATTAACTTAGCCAAATCTTCCCCTACGCTTGGGACCTTCCCATACCAGTCTAACACACCCCTAAAGCGATTTATCAAAAATAAATCCGCCCCGCCACCTAGGAGACAAACTCAATCAATTTGTGCCTCCATCACAATCAAAACCCTCATCGTCACACCCACCTTTCCATATTGGGACCTCATCCCTCCACCTTACATCAATATATCATACCTCCTGCGTTTTCTTCAAAAGCGACCTCGCCTTCGCACCTATCGAGAGATCAAAGGGTATAACAACACCGTACCCACGTATCTGTCCACCTATCAACCCTAAACAAATTCCATCATCAAAAGATTTGTTTTCGGTCACTCCCCTTTCCCGTGGTTGTTTTACGATACCACATCATCTGTGACCTCATCATCAACAGCGTAACTGCTGTGCGAAGAAACCACGTTTAGTGAAAAACACGTGTCGACACCCCTCGGCTAAACCACCACCCGTCGAACCAGAACCAACCACGACCAAAACCATTGAAACCACGCCCAAACATTACCAAACCCCCACCTGACCAATACCCTCATCCTCTCGATTTTGACCCACTCAAAGGATCTTACGCCAAAATTCTTGCTATGTTGGTGGAGAATGCGACCATTTCCCTACCCCCACTTAGACCTTATGACCCGTCTAAACCTCGACCGATAAGTTATGATGAGTCTAAAATCTGCGCCTATCACCGCACACGGGACATGATGTGGAGGGATGCAAAGCTTTAAAAACCATCCTTCGTCAGTCACCTCTCCCAGATAGAAAGGTTAAGAAAGACAACTTACGAAGGGAGAGACCTTTAGCTTCAATTCCCTCTCCTCTACCATCTGTCCCCGCCTCACCAAGATCTATCATTATTCTGACCCCACCTCTTGAAAACCATGATTTATCGACCATCTTCCTCATTTCGGGTCTACGAGATTAATATGATTAGTGTCGCATTACTAGAGGCGAGAAAAACAATGGGAAAGCAAAAAAAACACACTGCGGCATCTCTTTCTCCTTGAACATCCAGGATTGCACCACCACCTAAAGTAGTTATTCGTGGACCCGCTTACCCCGTCTCTAATGGAGCTGCCCATCGAGCCATGATCAAGCGGCTTCACCCGATCACCGTAAAAATGACCTTTGTATGATCTCATTCGGACTTGAATCTCATCGACAAGCTCTCGTTGAGATCCTTGAGGATAGAGGTTTTACCTAATGAAACCCACTGTTGCCTCCATTCTAACACCCGATCACGTTGCTTCTCTCACCCAAACAACCCCTTTGCCCTGACCACTTCGGGTTCGTACATGCAACAAGCCATGCTTTGTCGGTTTCTCGAAGATGAAATTATCGACTTTGGTACGAAGATCGACCCGGCCCTTTTCATCTCGACTTACGTCGGGATATCGGGTGCGTCGTGTTATGATTGCGGGGGCGCCGCCTAAACATCATCTCTTGAAAAGCTTTTCAACAAATGAATATCCCTTACAGCTATGTGTGTACCCGACCCCATCATGTTGCGGTCATTCAATAGCTTTATTACCTCTACCTTAGGCACCGTGATCCTCAACATTCGGGTAGGACCACGTACTTTACCCGAACTCTTCTATGTCCTTGAGGGAGAGTTCGATATAATATATTCTTTGGGTCGTCCTTGGATCAGGGCCATGGGATGCGTTCCCTCAACATTACATAGATGCATAAAATTTGAGTACGAGGGAAGTCCTACACCAGTAAAAGCTGATCCTCCCCCTTTAAAACCTGTGATATGTTATACCGCCCTAACGATGTGCTTATACCAATCAAGACACCCATACATTGACCCTGACCATCCTCTTGAATGTACCTCAACCATCCACCTCATTTGCATCTATGCCTTGGTGATGAAACCACCATCGCAAAAACCACTTCCCTTCCCCATGACTAACATCCCAACCTCAGGCCCCTTAGTAGATGTTTTCAACGCCTTACTGTTTGGGGAGTACCGCCTATATGCGTTAGTTCTTTCCCTACCCCGCGGGAGTACGGACAATTACATGCACATCCACCTACGACCGTCGCGTGGGGAAGTAATCTCTTACGGACCACCCCATTGCCGCACCAACCTAACATATGGGGGTGTTGGCGCATCTTCCATTACCCTGAACCTCCTCTTGGTGTGGTTCCCTTCGATCCGATTTCAATACGATACGACAAATCGTCGTCGCTTCGCCCTCACTTTCTTGACTCATTTGTGCTTGGAAAGGCTTTGGTTTTGGTCTTTATGAACAAGGCCGACATACGCTCATCCCCATCACCACACATGCAAACATAATGATCGCGGTGGTCTCGGTTTTCTGAAACACCTACAGGAGACACCTCGTGTCGTTTGTGATACGGAAGAAGGCAGCGTCACCCCTACCAAACCATCATCACCCACTTTGCCATCATCACCCACAGAATCTATAGACCACTGAATCTATCCCTCCTAACTTTTTTTTTTTCATAAATGCTATCTTCATAGGTCCTCTCACTTATCAGCGCGATAATGAGGACCCATCTTCTCTTGCCCCATACGTATCCGGACATGATCGAAGAGGATTCGCCTTTGATTAATGTTGTTGAGTGTCGGGATGCGACTCCATCCTCACTTACCTTGGCGCGGATGATTCTTATATTGACGAGCCTTACCATCGAAACTCAAACCATGTTGAGCAGAATCTACTATGAAATCAACATCCACACGGAGGAGGATCCTCACATAGTGAAGATCGGACAATCCCTTAACACATCGAGAACAAATTTGCCTTTACTACCTTCCTCGTACCCATGACCAAGCTTTCGCTTGGTCCCTCTGTTGACATGCGGGAATTGATCCTACCATTGCCGTCCATAACATCACCTAAACCCGATTCCAAACCAGTCAAACAAAAGCGAGAAAAATGCATCCACGCATTGCCCTCTTGGTCAAAAAGAGCTTGAGCGACTTCTTTCTGTTTCCTTCATCTTGCTATTGATATCCTCGATGGATTTCTAACATCGTACTGTCACTAAAGCGGCGGGGGGACTTCGGATATGCAGTTTCGGGATCTTAACCTCGCTTGCCCTAAGGATGACTTTCCCCTCCCAGTATTGATCGACTTGTTGATCTCACTGTGAGCCATGAAATGCTTTCTCTCATGGATGGCTTTTCGAGGATCTGATCAAATTTTAGTCGCACTTTGCCGATCAACATAAGACCGCTTTCATAACTCCTTGGGAACCTTACATTATCGTGTAATGCCGTTTGGCCTTAAGAATCTTTGGTGCTACCTATCGGCGGGCTATGACCTACATTTTCATGACATTATGCACACTATCCTTGAAGATTACGTCGGCGATCTTCTTGGCAAGTCTAAACATCGCGGTGAACATCTCGATGTTTTAACCATTATTTTCGATGCTTTGTTGCAATATTTGTTCGTCTTGACCAAAGAAATGTGTCTTTGGTGTCCTTTGAGGAAACTTCTTGGTTTTATCGTCTCTCTTTGCGTGGCATTGAGGTCGATCCATCTAAAGTAAAAGCTATCCTAGAAATGCCTCCACCCAAAAACCTCAAACAATTGCGTAGTTTGCGGGGTAAACTTGATCCATCCGGCGTTTCATCTCCCGACTCTCGGATCGATGTCACCCTTTTCATCACCTTCTTAAAAAGGGCGTTGCCTTTGATGGGTGAGGAGTGTCACCAAGCCTTGAAGCTCTCAAAACTTATCTCTTGCGAGCCACCGTGCTTATCCCACCCCGGGACGACCGCCCTTTCTACCTTTATCTTTCCGCCTTTGACCATCTTATAGGAGCTATGCTCGCACATCGGGACTCGGCACGTCGAGAACAGGCCGTTTATTATATAAGTCGTACCCTCGTGGATTACGAGACTAGGTATACACATGTAGAAAAATTGTGCCTAGCCCTATCATTCGTAGCTACCAAACTCCGACATTACCTCCTGAATCACAAAACTTTTGTCATCACCAACACGGACCCCATTCATTATATGTACGCCAAACCACATCTAAACCAACGCATCGCTCGATGGCTCATGCTCCTCGCTGACCTCGACCTTGAGTTTATACAACAAAAGTCAATCAAAGGACAAACTCTTGCAGACCAACTTGCGGAGGCCCCTTTACCTGGGGAACAATTTACCAATTTTACATTCCCCGACGAACTCATCGCCACTCTTTCACTCGGGGAAGAGTTGTATCAAATACCCTCTTCTTGATGGATCTAAATGCCGGTAGCGGCGGAGGAGCCGGCGTTGTTCTCATCCTCTCGGATTTGAACCTATGCCTCTTTCATTCGGCTTGATTTCCCCCTGCACTAATAATACGGCGGAATACGAGGCCCTTGTTGCAGGTCTCGAGTTGCGATACACTTAGGCATCAAATCTATCAATATTTTTGGTGACTCTCGATTGGTAGTCAATCGAGTTATGGGCGTCTACCGATGCAAAAATGAGGAACTTCAAAAGTACAAACACTACGTGGATTCACTTCTAGCCTTATTTACTCACTATTCTATCAAACCATTCCCGCTCCACTAACAAATTTGCGGATACTATGGCTTGCTTAGCCTCGCAAATTCCGCTTGCAGTTGACTACGAATTATTCGTCGTGGTCCAACAACTTTTTGCCCCATCTATTGACCCCGGTAGTTTGTATGATAAATACTTTGTGTCTACTAATTCGCAGGATACCTGGTACCACCAATTTCACGACTACCTTACAATCTCTGTTCTCCCTTGACCTTACTAGTAGCTTGGTAAACGTGCTTTTCTTAAAAGCGTTTCTCGTTATGTTGTCATGGGGGGACTCCTCTATAAACGTGGCTTTGATGGCATCCTCCTTTTGTCTAACCGGCGCGGAGGTCACCTATACCATCCAACAAGTCCATGATGGGATTTGTGGTGGACATTTTAGTGGCCTTGCCGTGGCTAAGCAATCCTTCGCCTAGGTTATTATTGGCCTACTCTCGATACATTGCTACGAATATGTTAAGCGTTGTGTTATGTGTCAACAACATGCCAACCTTCAACATACTCCTAGCCATCATTGCAGTCGCACGAGATCTTTGGCCTTTCTCATGATGGGGTTTAGACCTTATTGGTGAGATTCACCCGACCTCTTCACAGCGTCACCGTTGGATAATCACAACAACCGAATATTACACAAAATGGGTGGAGGCCATTCCACTCATTTCAATCAAAAAAAAGAAAAAAATTGTCGAATTCATTAACCATCACATTATCATCGTTTTGGTATTCCTCATCGCTAATAACGAGATAATGGTAAATCTTTAAAAACAAGTTGTTCTGAGACCTTTGTGACAACTTTGGTATCAAACTTAGTTTCTCATCGCCTTCTTATCCATGAGGCCAATGGTGGTGAATCTTCTAATAAAACCCTAACCAAAATCCTCATGAAAGTTGTCGATGAATCAGGGAAGAAATTGGCACGATCACATTCCCTTGCCCTTTGGGCTTATCGTACTAGCATTCGTACCTCTACTAACGCTACACCTTTTTCTTTGGTATATGGTACCGAGGCCGTCTTGCCTCTCGAAATACAAATACCCTCCCTCAGAATATCCCTTCAGGATATTCTCACCAACGATGATTTCCGCCAAGAACGGTTAGCCCAATTGGAGCTTCTTGTGACGTCGTCTTACAGCTCTTGATCACCTCCAAATCTATCAAAAACGCATCAAGCGTGCTTATGATAAGCGACTTCATGAGCGTATCTTTAAGGTTGGTGATCTTGTCCTCAAAGAGAATCAACATGTCACCAAACTAGAAAAGAGCAAACGTGGAAAATTTGCTCCCGATTGGATTGGGCCTTATATAATCACTCACACCTATGGATCGAGGCACTTATCGTTTAGCTTAAGCAACAGTAAACACTGAGCACTGAACCCCATAATGCCTTGCATCTTGACCATTCTCTTTGTTGAATCTAGTGTTATATCACTTCTTATCTACCTCTTGCTCGTCCCTTGAGCTCATTTACGCTTACATACACTTTGTTTTCTATATCTCAAAATAAAATCAAAATCACTTCTCACCTCCCCTTGATGATGCCTTCCCCTTTTTAGTCTAGTCCATGACTTCAAAGTATTAAAATAAGCCGTATTCTTATGGGATTTTCTTGAGTCAAACTTCCTACTAAACTAGATGCTTCACGCGAAAAGAACATCTAGTCATCTAAATTAAATATATTTGCTCCCTTGAAGGACAGCTATATGCCAGAACTATTCTTTCTTCTTATAAATTTGCTCCCCAGAAGGACAGCTATGCACTAAAATCATATCTGCTACTATAAATATTTGCTCCCCAGAAGGACTGGCTATACAGTCAGCCTTTTCTCAGAAGCTTCTCGCATGGATCAGCTTTGTGAAGACCTCAAGAATAGTACAATCAATATCCCTTGTAGACTTCCCGCATCGATCAGTCTATATTCAGTCAAATAAAAGCCTCATTCAAAAGAACTTTTTGGGTCATGGACTTGTCTATTTAGGGTAGGTTCTCTTTCGTCAGAACACTCACTTTGTAACAAGTTCTCTGTACCTCAGCTATATCATCCACCTCACCTCACCATTTGTTTCAACTCAAGGGACGTAACGTACACCTGATATATTGTGATCATACAACTCTTTTCACCTATTGACTTCTTGTCTATGCACGGTACCTAGGGCTTCAAGCTCGTTCTACGTTGTGTGGTTTGTTTAGCTCTTTTCACCTACGGAGCACTCTTTCCGCTTTGCCTCGCATCTAGGATTGTGTGTTGATCTTAATCAGGACACGATTCCCTACTACTTGGGTATGCTAACTTTTGCTTCACCTACCTACACCACCATTATCCTACCTACACCAACAACATTATCCTACCAACACCAACAACATTACCCTACCAACATCAAATTTTACCAAGCGACAAATTGCCTAACCACTGACCAAATTGCCTAAATTCACCTCTCCACTGGTCTAAGGAGAACTACATCGATCGAGGCCCCTCCTTGCTTTGTGCGATGGGCTATGTAGGCAGCACTTCGGAGACATGGGGTCTCCCGAGGTTAGCTCGACCATCCCCTACCATAACTTATCATGTGTGGTAAATATAAATATTTTTGTGTATTTCTATTTAATCACATTCCTCTTTATCCTTTTTCAAAACACCAAAAATCAAAGCGAAAACATTCTTATTATTATAACTCAAATCAACATACATATCTTGTTTTATTTAGATGTTAAACAATACATCTTCTCTATCATCGACACGCAGGTCGAGTCGGTACTCTTATTTATTCTTATACCTTGCTTAACATTTATTTAGACCCTCACGCCTCATCCCGAACTAGGTGATGATCGTGATCGTCGACCCCTCTCGCCGGGCCTCTCTGTCCTCAAAGGTACCACGGATATTTGGTACCGCCCAGCGATCTGCCGATCTCTCTGTAATATATGAATACGCCCTCTCGCGTGGAGGACTCCAGCCTCTAGTCTTGCTCGTGACTCATGACCACTAACAATCCTCTTGTCTCATTCACTGCGTTTGGAGCTGCTTTGAACCAAGCAGCTGCGGCCGATCCCTCTCTGCTTTGTAATCACGGCTATGTCGGGGCGATCGCGTACACCTCGCAGCTCTGCTTTACCCACCATAACCTATAGGCCTCTGTCATTCAGGCATCCATTACTGCTGCGATCGGTTGCTTTATCTCCTCGGGCCCTTACGGAGGTGTTGGCGGGGAGGTGAGAATCTTTGCCTCGGCGTCGATCCTCATATATGGTCTATAAGCACAGGGTATATCTCCTGCACAAATCCAAATTGTCGCGCACGCGATCTATAGGAATCCTCTCATATTCACACGGGCTTTGTGCCCTGCGATCCACCTCAATCGCTCTACACCCTCAACTCCTCGGCTATGTTCTCGGTTACCATATAGTTCCGTAAGGCCTCAGCGAGATATCATGGCCGTCACCCCTCTCCCATACCACTGTAATACTCGATGTCACCGTCACGGCTGAGATCTTGCCTCTTGTGCATGCGGACCCGGCGTCGAATCCCGACCTCGTACTCGGTCTCTCTGCTGGATGGATCGGCCTATTGGTCGCACACAAACAATGTGCTCATAGGCCTGACGAGTGTAATAAGTATGAACAATCCGGTGTCGTTACGTGATTTCACCTCTGAAGCCCATAAACCCCTGTATAGCTCCCAAATATGCGGTGCCCATGCAAAAGTCACGTTCCTTTCTATCATCTCCCGGATAACACACATCAATGCCTTTGGAAATCTTCCCCCTTACGCCTCGGTAATGCATAATACCCTACGCTATCATTAATATCACTGCTTAACCTTGTCTCCTCGGGGTGTCTTTGCATACATTACCCCATACGTAAATGATAAGCCTCTTTGTGTCAAATCTCGTGCGTATGGACCAAATCTTTTGTTATCGCTCCCAGTGCCGCGCTAGGTAGTGCACGATATCTTGGTTCTCTGTAATAGGGAGTCTCAAAATACGGAACACATCTTCGATATTCTTGTCATCTCCCTGTTGGCGGATAGAAGGTATTTTCTCAAAGGATTCCATCTCTCGATCAGCGCTTTGTAACATAGCATGGTTACGTGCGATTCGTGAATAATAGCGGATTCCACTTAACCCCAAGCGATTTATCAATGTCCATTGGTGGCGTTACATCCGCTCGGATTAAGTGACAACAATGTTGGTACACTATCATTCATCCTCGACCCTGCACGAGCTGCGTACATCAAAACAACAAACAACCATTGATCCATCCGGGGTTTTCTCACATTACGGAAATTCCCTACGGGCCGGTATCGTTTGACTAACCGGTACCGGTTGAGTAACCGATACCGGTTATCCCTAACCGATATCGGTCCCTGTTACTTTCATACACCTTGCCTAAACAACCACCTACAACAATAATTTGAGCGTCTATTCCTTTCTATACCTACAAACATACCTGAAACCCCTGATTACCTACCCCGTAACACTTATAACCCTTGCTATCATGTTTTCTTTTTCATATCTACCCACTTAATCTCTTATTCATAACACATGCAAAAGTCAAATCATAACCAAAACGTTTACCTCTTGGGTTGCAGTAGCTTGAGGTGGCCCTTGTCTTCCCTCTTGTCCCTGCCTGCTGGATGTTTCTCCTCGTCCTGCCATTATCACCACCTTTTTCAAACCTGCCTTTCTGTCTTCTGAATCTCAGATCACAATCACTTTCCCTGTCTCTTTACTCCTAATCACTCAAATTTCTCATGCAATTACCTGTCTCAGTCGTCAAAAAGCGTCGCGTTCGCGTATTTAACTTCTTGCATGGCTCTCAAAATTAGAACTTAAGTTGCCACCCTAGCTTTTTTATTTTTAGAAAAGCTCATACCTAAATAACCGGTATCGGTTATGTAACCGATATCGGTCTACTACCTACCGGCGTCGGTTACCTAACCGATATCGGTTACACACCTGGCCTTTTGAAACATGGTCTTTTCTTCATTTTTTTACCAAATTTTTGTCGCGCCCGCCTCTTTTCCTGCATCACAACACCATTATCCATATTTGTCTATCCACCACACATATCATTACAATTTCGTTAACATCATCTATTTTACAAAAACAAACAAGTCATCAACTAAGGATACCAACAAAACAAAAAAAAAAACTATCTATCTATACTGACATTTGGATCGACTCATCGGATACATATATCATGATGTCACAAAACCAGCCCCTGACATACGACATTTCATCATATAACATGTCATCCTTATATACGTGCAAAAACAAAAACATCAACATCATCCATATATCAACATGTCAACTAAACTCATCCTACATTCTATATCACAAACCATCGACAAAATACTTAAACACATTTTTGAACACTGCATGTGGATCAAAACATCATCTCTATATATATATATACAAATTTTCAAATATCTGATATGCCTTGCCGCGCCGGGGCCTCTGTGATCTCATCATACTGACTAAGCCGGCACGCATGAGCGCATGATAACTATCCAAAATCTCGACTCGGCTCACAGGCCGGTCCCTCATATCAAAAAAATACTCGGCTCGCAGACCGGTATCAAATATACAACCCATACTCGACTCGCAGGCCGGTATATAATGAATAAATGAATCCATACATGAATAAATGTAGGCACGCAGGCCTCTATCAACACAACCGGTTCGCAGACCGGTGCCCATGCCTATATACAAAAACAATACAGGGATCCCTCAGCTCTCCCCACCGCCCTCGGCACCTCTCCCTGCTGGTCCCTGTGGCGCCTCTCGCCTCCTGCCTGTAACGGACACGCCGGCTGTGGCTGCACCTCCCTGAGATCTCTGGCTGTGAGAGGTCTCTGCTCTATGAGCTGCATAAGGCTGATACTCAACTCCGGTACTATCAAGAATATCCTGATAGTATCGGGCCTCCGCTCTAACCTCCATATAGCGCCCTCGAGCCACTGAAGGAGCTGGGGCTGGTCCCCTGGCACCTAATACTAGTACCCCCATTACTGTCTTTGGTGGTTTTTGTGGTAATGCCATTCATTCTTGTGATGTATATATCTGTGCACATGCTGTGGGGGTGTCATTTGTCTTTCTCTCTTGGTGATGGTGCGGTACTGTCTTTCTTCTTGATCTCTGCTGCTGCACTGCACTGCACTACACTGTGGCTGCTTGCTTCTTTGGTGGTGGTGCTGTGCTGTACTGTGCTGCACTGCACTGCTGGGCTAGCTGCCCCTGTAGGACACCTATACATGTACTGTGCTGTGCGGTGACCAATTGTCCATCCTGTAATATTTGCTTTGACCCCAGGCTGATCTCTCTCTCTGTCACACATTTGCCCAGTCAGGTGTGCGGGTTTGTCTTTACCCTCGCCAGCTCTCTACCCAGCCCACCACACCCTGTATGCTCCTGTGCACCCGGCATCATCTACTGTGTCATCTGCTGGCCTCTCTGCAACCGTATCTGGATCCATGGGCTGTGGTGCAGGCAGTGGGGCCTCTACATCATCCCTCTGTACTGAGGGAAGGGAGGTGGCTCGTCTGTCGCGGCCCCATCTGCTGCGTACCCTCTCAGGGTATCCTCTCGTACTCTCCGGCCTCAGTCTGCTTTATCCAGAATGTGTCTTTGGATCCAGCGTGCTTGTACTCGGCCTCCTCTGTGCGGGTGATGGCCTCTGTAAGGTCTCCATACGATATCTACTTTGTCGGGCCCTCACAATAAATGCTGTAGTAGCGCAACGTCTCTCCCCCAAGGCTTGCTCGTGGCTGCCCCACGACTCCCAACCATCTCTGAAAGCCATATCTGTATATAACCTGTGGCCCTGGCTGCTGGGGTAACCCTACTGGCCTGATGCATATGATGTGCTCATATGCCCAACAATGCAGCAAAAATGTCGAGCAGGATCTAGAATCGCCTCATCGTGATAACCCCGAGCTCTGTATAAGCTGCACGGGATATCTTGGTGCCCAAGCATAACAGGTGTGCTCCTCCACCATCTCATGAAGCACCCCCATCAATGCCCGTGGAAAGCGGCCTCCCTCACGAGTCGGGAGGCGAAGCGGGTGATCCCGATCATCATCGGCCCTGACCAGGCCGTGTCTCGTGTCGATGCACGGTACATGTCACCATACCCAATGCTCGCGCTGTGATAGGTAAGTAGCGCGGCTGCATCTCCAAAAACCTGTAATATTTTGTCCATGGCAGTCTCGGAATCTACCTGGAAGACTGCCTCTCCCTCGATAGGTAGTCGAAGGATGCGATACACATCCTCCAGCGTAATAGTCATCTCCCGGTCGGGAGATGGAACACATTGGTCGCGGATCCCATCTCTCGATGAGGGCGACCATCGGTGTGATCTCTCTCTATCGCTCTATACCTCTGGACTCCCTGAGTCCCACCTCGCGCATGATCGCCCGATGAGCCGCGAGATATGTGTGGCGCATCCGCCTTGCAACGGCGGGGGCATCTATCCGCATCGTCAGCTGGCGCGTGCTGCAAAACCAACCCACATCCTTAGACCTACTTTTTATCACAACATCTACTTTACCCTCTAAACCCCCTTTTATCCCCAGGCCACACCCGAGCTCTCTCACCACCCCACCCCAAAACAAACCACAAACCCAAACCCCCCACCCAAACCCAAACCCAAAAAAAAAACCCAAACCCACCCACCCAAACCCAAACCAAACCCCCAAAAAAACCCAAACCCACACCCCAAAACCCCCCACCACCCCCCAAACCAAACCCAAAAAACTCACCCAAACCCAAACACCCCACAAACCCAAACCCAACCCCACCACCCAAAACCCAAACCCACCCACCCAAACCCAAACCCAACCCTCACCCAGCCAAACCCAACCCAACCACCCACCCACCCACCCACCCAAACCCCACCCCCACCCAAACCCAACCCACACACCCCCAACCCACCCCACCCAAACCCAACCCCACCCACCCACCCACCCATCAAAAACCCGACCCCCCGGTCCCCCTCCCACGCCCGGTCCCCCCACCCCCGGCGGTCAGCGATCAGCCGGCATCGGTAACCCGAGACCCACCTGCCCTAAAAATTCGCGGCCGTGCGGTGGCTTAGTGGACCGGCATCGGTCACGGAAATTTCTTGCCGCCGAACCCCATGCGGCTACCCCTTTCTTCTTTTTCCCTATTTCTACCTCTCTGCCCACCCAAACACCTAAAAACCTACCCCCCCACCTTGCCTTGGCCTATTTCACCTATCTACCCTCTCCCTTTTTCAAATCATTTCCATTTATTCATTATTTTCTACAAAACATTATATTCTACCCAAATCCCAAAACCAACATAATGCAATAAAATGCACAAAATGAGGAGTTTCGAACTTACCGTGCGACGACACGTCGTCGTGGTGGGATAGGTGGTGGTGGTCATTTTTGGTCGACCCCTCCTGCTCCTCTGCTGCTGTGCCATAGCTCGATTACGATCTGCTTTGGGTCCCGGCCAATCAGCTCTTTGCCTCCTCCTCACACTCGGGCCCAAAGCAACTCACTCCTCCACCAAAATAGCTCCACCTCACTCAATAAACCTCGATCTCAACTCTCCACGTCGAGACAAGTCAATTTGGTTTTCAAAATAACAAAGTGACAATGAAAGCCGTATTTTTCTTTTTATAGGTTTTCGCCCATAAGCGATATCGGTTTCATTTTTGCCCTAATGAGCGGTATCGGTCCCCTTAACCGATATCGGTCATGTAGAATCGACATCGGTTTTTACGCTGACTTTCCCCCGATATTTTTGCCCCTATTTACCATTTGCCCCTTTTTAACCACATATCGCCTATATCCACCTTTCTTTGAACACCATTTGTTTACCCATTTGGCCCGACCGAGGATTTGGCCCCCCAAGGCCTCGGCCTACCCATTTGGCCCGACCCAAGGCCTCGACCCTACCTTTTGGCCCGAGGCCCAGGCCTACCATTTGGCCCGACCCGAGGCCTCGCCTACCTTTGGCGGCCCGAGGCCCGGCCTCGCCTAACCATTTGGCCCGACCCGAGGCCTCGCCCTACCATTTGGCCCATTTGGCCGAGGCCTCGACCTACCATTTGGCCCGAGGCCGAGGCCTCGGCCTACCATTTGGCCGACCCGAGGCCTCGGCCTACCATTTGGCCCGACCCGAGGCCTCGACCTACCCATTTGGCCCGACCCGAGGCCTCGGCCTACCATTTGGCCCGACCCGAGGCCCCTACCATTTGGCCCGGCCCTAACCATTTGGCCCGACCCGAGGCCTCGCCCATTTGGCCCGACCCGAGGCCTCGGCCCTAACCATTTGGCCGACCCCGAGGCCCGACCCGAGGCCTCAACCTACCTATCCGGCCCGACCCGAGGCCTCGCCCTAACAATTTGGCCGACCCGAGGCCCAGGCCTCGGCTCTACCCGAGGCCTCGCTCTAACCATTTGGCCGACCCAAGGCCTGACCCGAGGCCTGACCCAACAACTTGGCCCGACCGAGGCCGTATCACTTGATACCATACCCACAATCAGCGTTTTATTTTATCCATCCATCATGTACCTTTTGTTGATCGAGCTCACTGTTCATGTTTTAGCATGATTAGGGTCCTTGACTTGATCGTCGACCAACTTTGCCTGAGACCTGGGCCGTGGCGTTTATCTCGACCAAACCAACCATTTGAGTCTTGCCGAACATGCCTAAGCGTTCTGTACCTTACATTATATACCACTGGAGCTACTTCCTATGCCTTGGATACCGGGATTATATCACCCTTGTTTGGATAAACTATCGACCTTTACTATACATTTTTGGTTTGCTCGTCGAATCATGTACCCTAGTAAATCTTATTGCATTTGACAACATGCGTGCGCTTCCTTGGACCTACCCCACCACCTTACCATCCTCTCTCTGACATTCACCCTTTATCGACCCTATCACTGATTTCCGTTCACTCAATCTATGATAGATTTGAGGGGATTACCTATATCCTTAACGGGAGAAACCACTTCATATTATTGTCATGTGACTTTACAAAACAAGCTACACGTGATAAGGGGCTAATGTAGACACCAAATTCGTGTCTTACGACCCCTTGTGACCGCATCTCATCTCGCATGATATAACCTCATCACCTAAACCTTACACAATTATTTATTAATTGCCTTCTAATTGATAAATCCACATCACCCTACCTACCACCTCACTTTGCCACTTCATCATGACCTAGCCCTAACCTAAAACTAACCTAATTAAGACCCATAACTTGGTCACACCTACACCCATAACTAATGACCCCTTTCTCGCACCCAAAACCGACCTTCTAGTCACTTGGCCAGAGCCCCTTGATCTCTCGGGAGAAAGCGGGGAAGGTGGGCTATTTTACTAAAAATAGCCTACTTTTTCCTTCTCACCGATGCGGTTCTACTCGGCCGCCGTCGGTTTACGCAACCGCCATCGGTTCCTGTAAATGGGCTCCCCCAAACCAAAACAACGGATCGGAATTTCATTTTGGGATCGGTCGAAGGATTTTGGATCAACGAGAGAGCATTGGGAGCGAGAAAGCGAGTCAGATCTTCACTTGGCCGAGCAGAGACGAGTGGAAATACCAGAAGTGTTTACAGCAAAGGAGATCAGCTTGCATCTTGGTCAAAACCAGTAAGTCACATCTTGCATGTCCTCTGTTATAACATTTCTTATGCTTCTTGAATCTCAGTCCTCCTAAATCCGTTTCTGAATCCACTACCCAACGTGCCATTGCATCTAACTGTCATTCCTTTACCCCTCATCATCTCATTTCCTAATATCATCCATAAACCAGCCTTACAAACACCATAGCTACCAAGAAGATCCTAGAACCCACCGGTATCGGTTATCAGTAACCGGCATCGGTTATCAGTAACCGGCATCGGTTCCTCTGATCAAAACCAGAAAACCAGCCTTTCCCCTACCCAGTTCAACGAAACAACTTAATTGATATCTTACAGTCTTTTGTGTTAATTCATATTAGCGAGAGGCTGACCACCTTGAAAGGAAGTTTTATATTTCACAGGCCCAAGGCGAGTTCCCTCATTTATTGTCTAATTAAAATCTTGTGGTCTTGTGTTCTTATTTGCGGGTAGTCCTTCAACTAAACACATTAACCACAATCATAATATGATCAATGATGGTGTTACGGATAACTACAATGTCCACAACATCCAAAAAACTCAAAGGCTAAACCAAAAATGGTGAACAACCTCTTGTTATTTGTAGCAAAGAGGTTTCCTCCTCTCGCGATTCTAAGCGACGTCATTTCAATCCTTTAGGAGAACCTCTCTCAAGTGTCCTCTAACAACTCATTAATGTTAACATGGTTACCTATCCCATCACCAGACCTTGGGTTGAAGGAGAACCCAAGCTAACTTGGTATAAAGTTGATCCTGTGACTTTCATCGCATTGACGGTCACATAACCGATCGATGATTTTGCTTATGTCACTTTTTCCAAGACCTAATTGATAATGGGGATATCACCGTTAAAGAACCATCATCAAATAAAACACCCAATGAAAATCTCAATGTTTTTCACAATCATTTCCCAAACATGGTGTTGACAATAAAAATGCGACAACAGTTACTCCACTAATAACACTGATTTTAGTTCAATTATTTCATTTATTGAGGAAGTACCTTCTACAAAAACAACCATTAAATTCAAACCTTTGAGTAATGTTGTGGTGACATAGATATGGGTTCCTACGATGAAACCAACCTTCTACGTCTTCTACATGACCTCAAACATCAAACCGATAGCTCTCTCAAATCAAAAGTCAACCTCTAATGCCAAATCTTCCACTCCTGGTTAATATGACCTCATCAAATAGTTAGCAACCACACCAACACATATCTCTCTAATGGAATTGTTAAAAGAGTCACCTAGCTTTTAGGACATCCTCACTTGTGCTCTTTATGAAGCTCGTGTTACTCCCTCTCTTAACGTTCAACAATTTCAAGCTATGATCGCAAACCTTACGCCTAAAATTCCTATCCTACCTTTTGGCCCTCAAGCTATGTTAAACCCAAATCTAATTAACGATAAATCCTTGTACATATAATCCTACGTTATAAACCATAAGGTTAAAAGAGTTCCTATCAACAATGGAGCATCTCTTAACATCTTCTCTATAAAAATGCTTTATTACCTTGGTCATACAACAGATGATTTAGATGTTAATATTATTACCATTTATGGTTATGATGATACCAAGCACCAATCTTGTGGTACAATAACTCTTCCCATACGAGTAGTGCCCACAACTCCTCGAAACCATATATCATGTTGTTGACATGGAAGTGTCATATAACCATCTTCTTGTAGACCTTGGATACATGTGATGTAATTCGTGCCTTCCACCTTCCATAAATTCATAAATTTCTGCATAACAACAGAGATTTCACCTTGCATGGCAATGCTAACCCATTTGAATCTTGTAATTTTTTCAAATTAAGGTATTAAAATACAAATTATTATCCATCTACTGATAGCCCAACTGAACCTTGTGTCATACCCATTCTTTACCAACCATATTGACCCTAAAATGATACTGCACCATCACACTTCTGTGTCTTCTTCAAGCATCTACATCTAAGGGCTCACCGAGGTTACATTCTCCCGAAATGCCTAGGTGAGTACACGATCAATAATCCATTTCTTGTTGCCAATATCACATTATCACCTCACATTTATGGGCATCCTAACTCTCCCCATCTACAAGAACCTCCAGCTTACTATCTTAGAAAAACTCTTTGGAGACGATATGGATATCTATAGGATGAACATATTCAAAGCTCTAACATCTCTTGTCTATATGAAGATAGGATGGCAGAATGCTACAAATCCACCAATTATATCAAGGCCCATAGAATGATGAAAAACATGAACTGGAAAGGAAGAGGCCTTGGCCCACAAGGACATGATGTTCTTGAACCTATGGAGATCAAATCTAACCTTTACACATATGGTCTAGGATATGAGACCTTTGAGAAGAGACCATTGTATTTGATGTATTAACTAGCAATGAGGACTCGGATTCTAAAGTTGAGACCGGTTCCACACATAGCCTCTTCAAAGACCTCATTGAAACTACGTTTTTCCTCAAACACCTATCCATTCAAACCATTGATGTTTTTTATCCTTCCCTCATTGATCAGGACCAATAATGTCATATTTTCATGGACCTCTTTCAAAATGATGATGCCATTCGGGAGTTCCTTGGGGATCAAGACCCTTTTCCTCTTGTCGAGATCACAAGAAAGTTTTTGATATAAACCTTCATGTTACCACCTACTTTGGCGAAGAACTTGTAATATATAGTCCTAAAGAAAAACAAATTAAACACAAAAGAAAAAAACATCATATCTCATATAGTGAAAAACTTTCTACGAGGTGCTATGTAAGAAACAAAAAATGAAAAATAAAAAGAAAGAAAAGGACGCATCTCCTAGTGAAAACCTTTCATATGCACTAGAGAGAGGAGATTTAGGTCTCGAAAAATATCAAAAATGTACAAAAACCTGCAACATCATTTCAAGATAATGAAACTTCTAATTTGTTGGTAGAAGAGATGACCATCAACATTGGGACTGAAGACCAACCAAAACGGTTACAACTGGGTGTTAGTTTATCAGAAACTAAAATTAAGGCCTTTAGAGTACTTCTAATCAAGTTTCAAGATGTATTTTCTTATTCCTACAAATATATGCTAGGCCTTGATCCCTCTCTTGTGGTTCATCATCTTTTGGTGCACCCAGATACCAATCTTGTAAAGCAAAAGTTGCGTAAGATGCACCTCAAAGTCACATTTCTCATTAAGGATGAACTACAAAAATTATTGTATGCGGGATTCATATGGTCCATATACTACTCAAAGTGCATATCTAATATGGTATGGGTTGCAAATAATACCCCATAATCCATATTTTTACCTGATTTCCGTGATATTAACAAGCCATTTCCCAAGGATGAGTTCCCTTTGCCTAACATCAACATGATTTTCGATTCCAAAATGGACCATGAGATCTTATCTATTATGGATGGATTTTTAGGGTATAACCAAATTCAAACCGCTTAACAAGACCAACATAAGACAACTTTCACAATCCCATGGGGGACATTTTGTTACAAGGTCACTCCTTTTGTCCTTAAAAACACCGGCACAACTTATCAACATGTCATGACTGTTATTTTCCAAAACCTTCTTCATGACATAATGGAGAATTATGTTGATGATATTCTTTCTAAATTAAATACCATAGTAGATCATCCAACATTTCTTAGAGTATCTTTGAGTGATTAAGGGGATGCAAGGTTCACCTTAATACAAAAAAGTGTCTTTGGTGTCACTTTAGGAAAAAAAAATTGAGATTCATTGTCTCACGAAGAGGAATTGAATTGGACCTCCTTAGAACCTTTAACAACTAAGAGGCCTACAAGGAAAAATATATTCTATACGTCACTTCATCTCTTAATTGGAAGAAAAGTTCCATCACTTCAACTAGTTGCTTAAGAAGGATGTCCAATTTAAATGGACACGGATCTGCTAAGACTCCTTTGCAAAATTCAAAGAATATAATTCCTCTTCATTGGTGCCCATGCCACCTATACAAGATAATCCTATGTTGTTGTACACTTCTGCAATAGAACATGTCATTGGGGCATTATTGGCACATCACAATTTTAAGGATCATGAATAAGTCGTGTATTATTTGAGTAAAACTCTTCTTGAGCATGAGACCAAGTACTCGCATGTTGAAAAATCTTGTTTAGTGGTTGCTTATACTTTTGGAAAGTTGTGGCACTACCTATTAAATCATACCACCAAGCTAATTGCAAGGGTTTAACCTCTTAAGTACTTACTTTTGAGACCAGTCATAACAGGATGTATGTCTAGTGGATTTCACTCCTCGATGAGTTTGGCATTGAAATTTTTAATCAAAAAGCTATAAAAGGTCAATCATTGGTAGATCAACTCAATGCATAAAGACACCACTTCCAAGTTCACATCCATTAAATTTTGAATTTCTAGATGAAGACCTCTTATACATAGAAGCAATCCCCTTATGGACATTATTCTTTGATGGATCTTACAACATCCATGGTTTTGGAGAAGGAATTGTCTTATGTAAACTAGATGGGAACCTCATACCTAAATCTTATCATATCAACTTCCCTTGTATAGATAACATAGCCAAGTATGAAGCATTGATAGTAGGCTTAGGCTTTGCTATCTCCTAGATCCTATAAGAATTGATAGTTTTTGGCAATTCTCTTCTCATCATTAATCAAGTCAACAGAGAATATCAATTCAAAGATGAGAAGATCTTACCATATAAAAGAATGGTTGATATCCTTAAAGGTTATTTATGGATTATCAATTTTGAAATATTTCCTCACATATAAAACAAAACATCAGATGTCATGGAAAATATCACATTCCTTATTTCATTCGAAACAAATAAAACTCACAATGAGTTCCTCATTAAACATATTTTGGTGCCCGCATATGAATTTCCGGAGTCCACCATGGTTTATGAGATTTTTGGTCCTGATCATCCCTAGTATCAAGATATATATACCTTCATTCAAACCAAATCCTACCCTCTTAATTTAAATTTAGCCAATAAAATATCCTTAGCACAACATGCTTCGCGCTACACCCTTCTTGCTAACACCTTGTATTGAAGAAGATATGATGGGACTCTCTTAAGATGTCTCAATTAGGATGCAGCTAATCAGATGTTAGTTGAAGTTCATTCGGGTATTTACGGTGCACATACCAATGGAATGGTCCTTATGAAGAAGATCTTACACATTGGATAATACTAGCCCACAATGGAGAAATATGCATGCAACTTTATGAAGAAATGTTAGGCTTTCCAAAAACATGGTAATCTCATTCATGCACTATCCCAAGCCTTGTAGCCCATCACTTCACCTTGTCCTTTTTCAAAATGGGGACTCGATCTAATTGGAAAAATAAATCCCACATCTTCCGATGGCTACACATTCATTATAATTACCACTGAGTATTTCACCAAGTGGGTTGAGGTTATGCCTCTTACCTATGTTTCTAGGTGTAATATTTCTAAATTCATCTTTAACCATATTATTTGTCATTTTGGCATCTTTATTGCTATTGTCATTGACAATGGTGGTTCCTTCAAAATAAGAATGTCAAGGCCCTAGCTAAAAAATATAATATCCACCTAAAATGGGCTACACCCTATTATCCACAATACAAAGGCCAATCAAAGCGTTAAACAATATTATCAATTCCATTCTAGAAAATATAGTTGATAAATATGGACATAATTTGCATACGCAGTCATTGTATCCTACCCTCTAGGCCTATCGTCATAATCTTACAAGAGCTAATCCATTCTCCCTAGTATATGGCTCTGAATTCATATTAAATATCAAAGTTGAACTTCATTCACTTTTTGTCTCCCTCCAACACCTCATTCATGAAGAAGATTACCATATTGCACACCTTATAGAGCTAGAACTATTGGATGAGATAGGTCTTCACACATTGGACCATCTACACGTTTATCAAAATCGAATACATTGTAATTATAATCACAAGATCAAACCTAGACAGTTTAAAATTGGTAACTTAGTTCTAAAGGAAAATCATAAGAACAAAACTAAACCACGAGAAAAATAGGGAAAATTTGAGCCTAATTGGTTGGGTCTTGTTGTCTCCTGAAAACTACTCTATGTTTTCATAGCCAAATTCAAATTTTTGAGCTCATGCCCTCCGTTGGTGTTTAAGCCAAGTTAGAGATTTAAGAAATTAGCAAAATTCATGCCCTTGTGTTGTTTAAATCTTTGTTTCACTCGTTTTGAGAAATTCTCCATTTCTCGATATGTGCACGTAATATCCTCTTTCTTAACCTCCATTTTTATTGAAATTGTTCACTTGTTCTATGGCCTGGGTTGTCAAGTCATTGTTTTGCCTCCATGCCTCTAGTTCGTGAAGGAAATTCGAAAGTTGGACTCAAAACGATGAAGTTTTCTTCCTCTGCATATTTTCCATAGTCGGGATGATGGCGTCTTTTCCCCATCAAATTTTGGCTCCAATGAATGCAGGTACATGGTTAGATCCTATTGGATGGGGAGGAATGGGATTTTTGGTGAACTTAACACTTTTGGTCATTTTTGGCAAAAATGGTAAATTTGCCCCATGGCCCCAATCAGGCTATAAAGGAAAAATTCAAAGGTGAAGCCCATTATTGAAAAGTCAAAGCAGGGGTGCAAGTGGCGGAGGCAATTGAGTTTTGAACCATTTTCCAAAAAAGGTTAAAATGTTTAGAAAAGAGTTGTGACCCCATTTCCAATCAGAAGTAGCCACGTGTCTAAGTTGAAAAGTCAAAGCGGAGGTGTGGGGTGTGAAGAGGAAATTGAGTTTTTGACCTTTTTCCAAAAAAAGGTTAAAATGTTTAGAAAATATCCATGACCTTGTTTCCAATCGAAACAACCACGTGTCTAAGTTAAAAATTCAAAGCGGGGGTGTGGGCGGTGGAGGCTATTGATTTTTGAACCTTTTTTCAAAAAAGGTTAAAATGTTTAGAAAAGAGCTTGACCTTGTTTCTAATCGAAGCGACCACATGTCTAAGTTGAAAAGTCAAAGCGGGGTGTGGGCCAATTTTTCAAATTTCCAAATCTCCAAAAATCACAAAATGTAAATGGCTTCCCGTAACCACTCCAATCCCTTCCTACTATGTGGATATCCCGATTTTATGGTTAGAGGAGCAAATATAACGGTCTATATTTAAAGCGGCAAATCAAATGTAATGATTTGCTTTGCAAGATCTAGTTTTTAACCCACCATGAGCGTTTTCTTCACAATAGAGAAATTTGAAAAGGCATTAAGGATTTGTGAAGTTGTAACGATTTCTTGAAAATAATATAATGGCTTATCGACGTCATTCTAAGGGCTGGTGATTGATTTCAAAAAATACCAAAGTGCTTTGTACCTAGAAAAGATAGAAAATGCCATTCTTCTTCTATTTTCTCTTCTTCCTCAAATTTCTTCCATTCTCAAGCTATGTACAAACGTTGCTCGAGCTTCAATAATAAAAGAAGGAATTTTTTCCTTTTTGATTGAGGAATTAATTGGTACTTTGCAATCAATGAGTTCCATTCGGTCTTGTAGCTTCTCCTGCAGATTTGTTTTTCTTCTGACTATGAATGCATGTAAATGAAATTTCTAATTAATGTGTGTGGGCATCTGACATTCTACTCACAACATTAGTTTCTCCTACCTCCATTCTCACTCCCTTTCCCCTTCTCAAACAAAGTTTCTTCTCTAGTGAGAAATTGCTAGCTTTGCCACAGGGTTAGTGGAGTTCCCCTGTTAGATCTCTATTCAAAAGGCCACCATTGAAATTCACTTTTTCACGCATGCACATATGGAAGCTGCACTGTTCAAGTAGAGGGACTTACATTCCCATAACATTGGCACGAAACTCACCAATTTGTCCATAAGAAAAATTTCTCCCCAACAGTTTTTTGTGCCCACCGTGGGGTTGATTTTGCAAAGCATCTGCACCTAAAAATGACCTCGTGGTCATAAAATAAAATAAAAATTCTAGTATAAAATTTCCTCAATATCGAATAATCACAAAAACTTCATGGATGTAAATCATGGCTATTCTGGGATATCCTCCTATTGAGAGACCTGATTTACTCTTTCACATCCAAGAAGACATTTCTTCTGATATGAGAGAAGCTATTTGGCATAAGAGACAAAGTTTCAATCAATACTTCATTGCCATAAGGATTCTAGACTTGGAAGAGGAACATGTTGTCGAACTAGGAAGGCAAAGATAAATTCCAGCACCCCAGAGAAGAGTGTAAACTTTCAAGCTGGTTGATAGAAGATACACCCGAAACAGAGAGGACAAAATGACCCCATTTTTGAAGAACTTCAAAGAAGACAAGAGCTACTCAGAATTCAGGGGCCTCCCCTTCATCAAGCAACTAGTCATATTGAGAACCTAAGTGTTACTAATCCTTTAGATGGTGAATTTCCATACATCAACGAGAACCTTGATGATTTCACTGATGTAGAAACCAAAGAAGTTAGAGAAAGAGAAGCAAGAGTGGAAGAGGAAATAAGGGCTCAACTTGAAGAAATCAAAAGACTTCAAGCCAAGGCAGATGAGAGAATAACAGCAGAGGCCACAGCTTTAGCAAGGTGGGAAGCTAGAAATAGAAATAGAATGGGGGATCGTGAGGCCCGTAGGCCTAATGTACCATGGGGAGGAAATACTAGTCCACTTTCTCTTCCACAACCACTTCATGACCTCCCAAGAGGCTCAAGAAATAACTTCCCAAAATTCAAAGGGGATGGTTCTCAGCTCCTGAAGAACATGTAGCAGCATTCATCACTACTTATGGAGTGTTGGGAGTTGAAGATGAAGATGTTTCAGTTAGGCTCTTTGTGGTGTCACTCTAAGAAAAAAATTGAATGGTTCTACATGTTGCCCCAAGATCTCGTCACATCTTTGGGTAGATATAAGAAGTGCATTTGAACATAGGTTCAAGAGTATAGAATATTGTCAGGATCTATTGGTCCAATTGGTTCAGATGAAGAAGGAGACCTCGAATCAATGAGATATTTTGTAGCAAGGTATGATAGATTAGCAAGAAGGATCCCAAAAGATGTGATACCCTCTAAGAACAACTTGAAAAGGTTCTTCATCAGTGCTTTGCCATCAGAAGTTGGTTTCTTCCTCAGAAGAGCTCAACCAAGAACATTGAAGGAAGCTAAAGACTTTATAATTGACACTGATGATGATCTAATTCTTTTCGGCAAAGTGAAAGGACCAAACAGGAAGCAAAAATGTCGGAGCTCAAATTCGGTCATCACTGATCCAATGTTCCAAAAAATGGCAAATGAACTAGTTGCTTTGAAGAAGCAGCTGTCACAAATCACAGTGAGGAATGCTCTAAGGAGATCAAATCCTCCTAACGAGACCAAGAATTACTCCACCTCCTCATAGGCTTGCTCTTGAAGCACCACCGATCAATACTATACGTGACACTATAGAATCAAAAGAAGGAACGGAAATTGAGGAAACCGAAGAAGAAAGCATGGATGACTATGAAAACTATCTTGAAATTGAAGAGGTTGGCATGCACAATGGCCTAATTAAATACGTTGATGATGAGGAAGGTGATGAAGAAGCTCCAAGTTTTTCATGTGTTGTTTTCACGTGCATACGCCTAAGAATGGTGTTTCGGTCTTAGCGAGAATCGAGAGTAGGAAGAACAAAGAAGATAACTCTTCAAATCCTCCACAAAACAATATCATCAATAGAGGATCACCATTACCACCTTCCATGGAATCATCCAAAGAGAAACCAGATTCACTAGTTGTCAAGGATCACACTACTATGCCAAGTAAGTCATCTGATTCTCCTCTCAACCCAAAAGTTGTTAAGAGAAATTCTCTTCTTAATACTATTTCTGTAAGAACATCTAAATTTCAATCAAGGGCTACACCCTCACCTCCTTCCAAGACAATTGCTACATGTGAAAAGGAAACCCCGGCACCAAAAGTAACAAAACCTATACCATTTAAGCCCTCATCCATTGCTGGAACCTCTTCCTCATCTACCACAACTCCATTTAAATTTGTGGAGCATGCAAGAAAAACCAAAGTTCAGCTCTCTGAGATTGAATACCTACAAACACATCTTATCCAACTTGCATGATTCATCAAGGCAATTCATGGTATTAACCCTTTTCTTCAAGCCCAATCTCTAAAGGCCTATTACCCACACCATTCATACCACCTTCTCAAAACATGTTAGCTCTCAATGCCTCCACCACCAATAGAGTTGAACCTTTTTACCTATCACTTCTCATCAAAGGTTTCCAACCAAACAATTGCAATATAGATTCTAGAGCCTTAGATAATGTGATGCTAGCAAAATTTTCAAATGCTCTTGGCCTCACTTTGACCCGAGTAAATGGCGCATGCTACTCAATGGAATCTAAACAAGTTCCATTGGTAGGAAGTATTAAGGATGCTCGGGTTGCATTTGGTGATTATTACCTAATAAGAAGATACTCTTGACCATTTTGGTGGCAGACATCCAAGCATCTTTTGGGATGCTGTTGAGTAGAAGTTTTTGCAGAGATCTAGGTGGAGAAATAAAAATGGATTGGTCATCTACAACTATCCTATTGAAAGGAGAAATGAAGAAGTTTTTTCCGATAAGGAAAATGAAATTCACAGTAAGGAAATATGATGATCCAAGAGCTAACATCCTCTTTCAATATTGTGGGCTAGGAAACTACTTCCTTACATTACAAAAAGAAGAGAACTTGCCACTCCTCATGGAGGAAGAAGAAGATCATATTTGAACAATGGAATTTGATGGTAGTCATTCCGGAGTAGGTTTAGGAGCTAGTATAGTATTATACTCTCCCTCAAATGAGGTATATCTTTTTTCCTACAAGTTTCAATTCAATAATACAAACAATACTACAAATTATGAAGCATTTCTTTTAGGCATGAATACAACAGAATACATGGGAATCAAGAAGATGAGATGCAAAGGTGATGCTATTATTGTGGTGAAGTAGGTCCACCAACAATATCGGGTAAAAATCCAAGGCTTGGGTACTATAGAAACAAAGTGTGGGAATGCATTGAATCCTTTGATGCATTCTCCATTGAAAACTCTATGTTATCCAAAATTCACCCCAGGGTAAATTTGACAACATGCAAAAAAAATCTTGGGGCCAAAGAAATTGCAAAAATTGGCTAAGTCCTAGTCCAAGTGGTCTGCGGGACAGTTGGGACGTCGGGGCACGAATCGGCCGAAAAGCCGCCAGGTAGTCCGCACAGCAATTGGGATGGCGGGACACGCGGGATGTGAAAAGCCGAACCGGCCAAAAATGAAGAAAAATGCCTAAGTCTTTGTTTCGCACAGTTGGGACATCCGGGACAAAAGTACACGAAGGACGCGGATCGGCCGGTTTGGCGCAAGTCAGTCCATTTCGGGCGGTTCGGAGAAATTTGTCCGAGGTTTCGGGACAGTTGGGACAAAAGTACGTGGAGGATGCGAACCGGCCGGTTCGGATGAAATAGGGAACTTTCGTTTGGGACATCCGGGCCAAAGGTACGCGAGGGACAAAAAGCCGAAGGAAGGCGAGAGTGAATCAAATCTTGCCACATGTCTTCGCCTCAAACAGGGACAAGGAAGCCCGAATCGGGCGGTTCGGAGAAATTTGTCCCAGGCAGTTTGGGACATCTGGGACAAAAGTACGCGAGGGATGTGAAAGACCGGGAGAGCCACCAACGAATCACAGTGTGACACGTGTCACAAGGGGAAGCGCAATGGAAATTGGCTAAGTGTTTTTAGACAAAAAATTTCAAAGGGCAAGGTTTGAAGGGTCGGCCTGAGCCAATAGACACAGGACACGTGTCCTATGGAGCAGGGAGTGTGGAGCTCAGGGAGGACTTAGAAAATTTAGCAAAAGTTTTGGCCAAAAAACTAAAAGGTAAAGGTTCTCCCCGCGCCCCTGTCAATGAACCAATGCATGCCACGTGTCCCAAGTGGCGGGGCGCGGGGGGAAAATGAGAATTTTTCCAAAGTATGAAAAAGGTTGAAATTTCAAAGGAAATCCATGGAAAGGTGGAGGAGAGAGAATTTCTCATCCAATCAGCACCCGACACGTGTCATCCAAGTGGCAGAGCGTGGGAAAAATTCAAATGTTTTCCGCCGATCCGTTTTGGGCCGTTTTTGCCCTAAATCTTCAAACGATCATATCTTTTGATCCAGAGCTCGGATTTGCACGTTCTTTATATCAATGGAAAGCTGGAAAAATTCTCTGCACGATTCTGGGGTCAATATTGCATTTTGGTTCAGTTTGGAGTGAGAAAATTGAGAAATGCCTCTGGCATGTAATAATAGATAGAAGTGACGTTTCAACAACCAGCTTTAATACAACAGGTTATAGCGTTGCGTTCTCGCTAGAAACGAGTCCGCCATTTCACCAGGATTCACTACTTCTGCCATAATGAGATGAGTTAAATGTAACCTAGAAGTGGTTGGGGTAGATCTAGATTTCCTCTCTCTTCCCTCTCTCATTCTTCCTATATATTGTAAGGAGGGGCTTCTTTCTAAAGGTCGAACATTCCTGTTTTGCTCCTCCCTTCTTCTCTTTATCAGGTGAGTTTGTGGAGTTCGAACCTCCCATTTGAAACTGTAATGCGACTCTGCCTCTTGGCATTTTGTAGTGTATTGTATCAATCTTTGGAGCAAGTAATGCATGTCTGTGGATGATTCTCAACCCTCTCTGTGTTCATTTGCATCCTCCTGGTCTTTCACTGCAAGTTTTGTTATCTGTGCATGATCTTGCATCACATTTGAATGGTCTGTGTTTATTGGCAAGATAGATGTTCTTCATTCCTTGGTGCATCACCTCTGTTAGCTTAGGTTTATTTTTACGCATCTTCTTACCCTATCTCCTTGGCAAGATTAGATTAGATTTTGAGTAAACTCTGCATTTTTCGTGTGCATCTGAACAGAGGAATAGGAACCAACCTTCTCTGGAGATTCCTTTCTCATTTTACAAGTCCCACACTTGGAGAAAGGATTCCATGTTGTGCAATCACACTAGATGCTAGCATGATCAACCTAGAAGTCGATCAACATCCGAGGGTCTTTGTGATTTTGCTCTAACATGGTTTTGGCACGCCGGTGGGACCAGAGGTCTCATTTTTATTACGAAAAGTTGATGTGCATCTGCTGCAATTTTCTTGCTTGAAAAGAGCTATTATTTGCATATCTGGTGACTCAAGGGAAGAATCAAGCTGGTTTCAGCAAAGTGCAGGCCGAAAACTCATAAGAAGAGTCACCACAAGGTCAAGAGTTGGAGAAGAAGCAGTGTTGTTTGAATACCTGTAATTATCTCCAAGAAGAAGGCAAAGAGGAAGAAGGATTCAAAGGTCTCCATCTCCACCAAACAGAACTCTCTCAACTCCTCCACTTGATAGGCCTTTCATTCAGTCAACAAGGGTTTTAAGACCAATTAGAATGGCACAAAACAACCCCTATGTCAACTTCACAGGAAGCAGCCCACTTGCCCTCAATGCACAACATCCAATACCTATTGCATCCTTGAAGAACATTCCGTACTTCACTGGAGAAAATCAGACTACCTCCAGGTGATCATGTTAAAGACATTGCCAACCTTTGTGCAATTCATGAAATCAATGAGATGCAAGTGGCTGTCAAGTTACTGGCATCTTCATTCAAGGGTAAAGCATTGCAATGGTTTAGGAGCCTTGGAGCTGGTTCTATCACAAATTGGAATCAGCTGTGTATAGCACTTCATGAGCAATTTGGAGAGAAGGGAGACAACTTGTCTCTTGGGAGCGGTGACAACCATCAAGAGAGCTCCCAATGAGCAGCTGACCGATTTCAACTTCAGATTTCAAAAGACTTGGGAGAGAATTCCAGTGGCGATCAGCCCAACAACGAAGGTGCTTTTCTCTACTATCTCAAAGCTCTAAATTCTGATATTTCTATGTTGATTCAGTCCATGGGAGGCATAACTATCCCTATGGCTTATAGCATTGCCATTAGGGCTGAAAATTGTTTGATCCAAGCTGGCAAACTTGCCCCTAGACCTCCCATGCCATTGTTTCCAAGTTTAGAGAGTCCAAACACCAATCAAGCACCTAATTTGGCTCCTTCTCCCACTCCTAGAAATCAGAGTTCAAATGAAGCTTCCACTTCATCTCCAAGTGCCCCAAATGAGCTTCAAGAAGTCATGAAGCAATTGCAAAACCTAGGCAATGAGCTGGTTACTCTCAAAAGGCAGCAGGCCCAAGGTTTTAGACCTTCTTATCAACCCCAAGCTCAGCCTAAAAGGCAGCCATACCAACCACAAAGGCCACCTAATCTAGTTGTAAATATGAATCAAACGAGGCCTCCTACCAATAGACCATTTCAGCCCTATAATCCAAATGTCATATCTGCCTCTAAGGCATTGGTGCCAACACAAAACAACATTGCCCAGGAGTATGATTGGTGTTTTCCATGCAATGAGCCTCATAATCAATCCATGTGCTTCAATGGTGCTTTGACTCAAGCATTAATGGTGACAACTACTGGTGTGGAGGGTGAGAGCAGTCAGGAAAACAGCCAACAACAAGATACATTCCAACAGCAATCAGCCCCAAATGACACCACATTGGTAAATTGGCAAGCAGAGGATTTTTGTGGCATGAACCAGGCAGTGTCTCAAGGTGTTGCAGCCAACACAAGGTCAAAAAGGAGGAATTTGGGTGAAGAACAGCCATTAGCCCCAACCAATCCACAACCTTCCATGGCTCCACAAATGATTGGCAAGCAAAATCCAATTTCAAATGCACAAGGGCAGCCAAGAACAACTCCTAGACCAACTCAAATACCAGTTATTGCTGCCCACGTGCAAGGAGTGAATGTACAAGCAAAGGGATAGCAAAAGGATACTTCATCCCCATTCAACATCATTGATCAGATGAAGAAGACAAATGTTAATATATCAATGTGGGAATCCCTATCCATCCCAGGCCAAAGAGATCTCGATGTAAGCTGCCATGAAGGGTGGCCAACTTCGAATCAAGCAAGTTCGATGCAAGACAAAGTGCTTACAAATGCTGCCCACTCAAGGAAATCATGGAGGATAACAAGGTAAAATTTTGAAACCCCCTCCTTTCTATGTTTCATTGATCATTGGAAATCAGCTAGTGCACAATTGCATGATATACTCCGGGGCAAGTAGCTTAGTAATGCCTAAACAAATAGCTGATCAGCTAGGGCTCCGAAGTATGAAGTCATATCAAAGGGGTAGTGTAGCTAGATGGGACAGCAGTAGCAATAGTTGGAGTGATTAAAAACTTGAGTCTTACCTTGCATGCATGTCCAAACGTTGTTGTTTTACAAGATGTATCAGTCATAGACCTTCCACCACTCTTTGCCCTTTGCTTGTCAAGGGACTTCACAGCCAAGATTGGAGGATATTTGTCTGCTGATTGGTCACACATGCTGTTTAGAACAAGGTATGGAACCAAAGCCACAATTAGGTCAGAACCTATTGCAAACTTCCATATTGAGCCTTACACTCCAAGTCAGATCAATGCCAATTGTTCAGCATTTGATCAAGAAGACCACCCAAGCACTGATGAGGCTGACACCAAGGTTGGAAGCATCCTAGATCTAACTCTTGATGAATGGGCAAATAAGATACATGCATTTGATCCTTATCAAGAAGTGGAAGAATCTGAGCTAGGGGTCTATTGCATACACGAAGAAAATCAGCCTATTCCTAGCATCACCAAGCCAAACCACAAAGATGACAATGAGGTATGGCAGCTATTTTTTGATGGATCAAGGAGTAGACAAGGTGCAGGAGGTGGAGCTATGCTTGTTTCACCTCAAGGAATAAAGTACTATTCAGCTTTTAGATTTCAGTTTACATGCTCCAATAACACTGCTGAATATGAAGCCTTGGTGCAAGGGATGCATTGGGCAATCAAGAAGAAAATAAAGAACTTGCAAGTCTTTGGGGACAGTGAATTGATTGTAAATCAGGTCAAGGGACAGACATGCTGCCAAGAATGATCTACTCAAGTGCTACAAGAACAGGGTGTGGGACCTCATGGAAGATTTTGAGGGTTTTGGCATCAAATCCATTCCTAGGAAAGAGAATCAAGCTACTGATAGGCTTGCAGTAGTAGGGGCAGCCTTTGACATTGTGGAAAGTATTCAACAAGACAAGGTACAGCCAAACATCCACGTGATTGTGAGGCCTTCAGTGCCGGATAACAATGTCAGTTGGCAAGTGTTTGAAAATGACCAGCAAATCATCCATTTCTTGCAAGAAGAAGTTGAGTTCTCAGCCAAGAATCAAGAAAAATTGGAACAATGAGTATGGTGACCAAGTGGTATAGCTGAGAACTAACAAGATTCCCAAGGGACTTATCACTTTGGAGTTCATTTTTAATCCCAATGATCAGTTTAGAAAGGAGAAAGCAAACATTCAGGTCAAGAGAGAGGATTCAGTATCCATCTTGGTAGAAGAGAACAAACCATTGCAAATTGGAAGGATGACAACTGAACAAGAAAGGTATGAGTTCATACAATGTGCCAAGAGTTCCCTGACGTGTTTGCTTGGAGCTATGAAGACTTGAAAGGTTTCAATCCCAACTTAGCTCAGCATACCATCGAATTGGATCCAAATACTAAGCATGTTAGGCGAAACAAAGACCACGGTCAATCCACACATGGAGCCTCTCATGAGGAAAGAATTGGACAAGCTGATTGAGTCAAGAATCATATTCCTAATCAAGTATTCTAGTTGGGTTGCCAACTTAGTTCCAGTCAGAAAGAAGAGTGGAGAGATCAGATTGTGTGTTGACTTGAGAGACTTGAATAGAGCCTCTCTCAAGGACCATTACCCACTCCCTTCCATGGAGCAAATATTGCAGGTTGTAGCTGGTTGTTCGAAAGGTTCTCATTGCTAGATGGATATTCAGGGTATAATCAGGTAATGGTGAAGGAAGATGACCAGTTCAAGACGGCTTTCACCACCAAATGGGGCACATATGCCTACAAGAAGATGCCATTTGGCCTATCAAATGTTGGAGCCACTTTCCAAAGGGCAATGGATATGGCATTCAAAGGGTTGATCAATAAAATAGTTCTGATATATCTTGATGACATCACTGTATTCTCCAAAAATGCAGTGGATCACCTCTTTCATCTGAGGCAGGTATTTCAGAGGTGTAGAAGATTTGGGGTATCATTGAATCCCAAAAAATGCATATTCCTGGCTCATAAGGGGAAACTTCTAGGCCATATTGTTTCAAAGGAGGGATTGATGATTGACCCAGAAAGAGTTGAAGCAATTCGAGCATTGCCATTGCCAAGTCACAAGAAGGCTCTTCAAAGCTTCTTGGGAAGGATCAATTTTGTCCGCAGGTTTGTTCCAAACTTTGCAGCTCTCGTAAAGCCAATAACGCTGATGTTAAAAAAGAGCATGGCATTCAAGTGGACATCTGAAGGCAAGGCAAGTTTTGAGGCAATAAAAGAGGCCATATCTCAAGCCCCCACTCTCATCAATCTAGACTTCTCCAAGGGTTTCATGCTATACGCCTTTGGTGGTGGAGACACAATTTCTGCAATCCTAGCACAACAAAACAAAGAAGGATTAGAACAACCAGTTGCTTTCTTCAGTCAAGGCTTGGAGGAATACGAAACTAGGTACTCTTTCATTGAAAAGCATGTACTTGCAGTGATCAGGAGTTTAAAGAAATTCAAGCACCTAGTCTCGAACAACAAGATCCAATTATTGGTCTCTCATGCGGGAGTCAAGGACTTCCTTCTAAACAAGGATCTGAATGAGAAACTGTAGGATGGATAACTTGTGTCATGGAATATGACATCGAGATTAAGGTCACCAAAGTAGTACGTGGGAAGGGACTATGTGAACAACTAGCCTTGAGTCAGCAAGTTGGAAGCGAGGTAATGGAAAAGAGATTGTCTTGGTACTACAGGATGGTCAAGAACAGAAAATGATGATGTGCCCACTCCTTGCTGGACCTCGTGTGCATGTATACTTTACTTAAGCTAAATCAAATGAAGCAAGAACTACCACCTAAAATAGTTCTACAATTTAGCTAAAACAAAGCATAAACACCATCATGATAAGAATTAAACAAGGGTTAGATGCTAGCATTCATCAATACAAACTTTGAAACTAACAATGCTAAATATCTAAACTCCTCTATTCTCTAACAACAAAAATGAATGGACCTAAGTAAGCTCCATGGCTATCAAAATAGTTGTCCTTAATGCTCCAAGAACCTAGGAATGGGGGCTAATCAAAGTTGGGCTACAAGACCCTTTTGACACCTCCCATATGACCCAAGCACTTTAAGAAAGAGGCTTAACTCTTCAAGATGATGAACTCTCAAAAGGGCAAGGTGCAAGCTCTTAGTCTCTTTGCTATATGCTTTGCATTTACTCTCTTAGAAAGTTTAGGTGTAAGTAAAAAGGTAGGTGGAGGGCTCTTTATATAGCCCAAAGGATAAAGGATTCAACACATTCTCATGAATGTGGGATAAAGGTAAAACATGATTAGGAATGGATAAGATTGCTTTATTAAAGGTAACCTTACTTTAGAAGGGTTTAATACATGTTTAGCAAGTCATGGGAGTTGGGGGTATTTTAATTAATCAAAGGTGATTAATTAATAGGTAGGTGTAAGCTTATAGAAGCCAATTAGAGGAATATTAGTGTGATTTAGGCTATTAGAAGGGATTAAATCAATTAAATATTGATTTATTGGTTAAATGGATTTAGAAAGCTAATTAATTAATAATAATTAATTAGTCTAGGTAGAAGGGGTGATTTATTAATGGAAGGTCGTTAATTAGGTATTTGTTGGATAGGTAACTTAATTAATTAGCTTAGTGTAATTAATTAATGATGATATGAGGAAAATGAGTGCCTTTGACGATACGTCATTGATTTGCGAAAGGGGATAATTAGCACAATTTAAGTATTTAAATTGCTTGGGCATAATTATAGGTGTCTACTGGACCCAAGGTATTATGCACTTCTAGGCACGAGCCTATGCCCTCCGGGGATGAACAAGACCCAAAGGAGACACTTCAGATTGCAAAGGCTGTCCCGTATGCCATTGTTGATGGAGTTTTGTTCAAGAAAGATGTGAATGGAGTGCTGCTTTGAGATGCATTAGCACAAATCAGATTCAAAGGGTGTTGGAAGAGTTCCATGGTGGACCAGTTGGTGGTCATTTTGCACCAAGAGTGACAACTCTAAAAATCATGAAGGCTGGTTATTATTGGCCTAAAATCTTCAGTGATTGCTATGCATGGATCAAGAGGTGTAAGAATTGTGCATTCTTCACAGGAAAAGAGAGACTTGCTGCCCTTCCATTACATCCAATCTCGGTTGACCAGCCATTCATGCAATGGGGTTTGGACTTCATTAGAGTCATTAATCCCAATTCAATCAAGGGCACAAATGGATTTTGTGACCACGGACTATTTCACCAAATGGATGTAAGCGGTAGAGCACTAAAAGAGGCAACTCGAGTCTAGCATCTTAGACTTTTATGAGGGATAACAACCAGATTTGGTATACCTGCTTACAATAATCTCGATAATGCATTGGCATTCATAGGTTCCAAGATTACAGAATGGGCTGTCAAGAATGGAATCTATTTGACCACCTCTTCAAATTATTACCCGCAGGGTAATGGACAGGTAGAGTCCATGAACAAAAATTTGCTAAGAATCATCAGGAGAACTCTAGATGAAAATCAAAGAACATGGCATACCAAGCTAAAATCAGCATTATGGGCTGATAGAATAACACCAAAGAGGTCTGAGTAATTCCCCTTACAAGTTGGTCTATGGAAAAGAGGCAGTATTGCCTATATCATTAGAACTGCCTGCATTGGAGTTCATGAAGCAGTTGGAGTTGGCTGAGTTCGAACCAATGGAGGCCAGGTATGTAGAGTTGATGGAGCTGCAAGAGATCAGAAATCAGGCATCCCAAGCAATGGAAAAGGATCAAGCTTTGATCAAGAAGACCTTTGATAGGAAGGCCAAGGATAGATCCTTCCGAGTTGGAGATCTAGTGTTGAAATGGGATGTGGATAGAGCAAAGCCGGGAAGGCATTCAAAATTTGATGCCATTTGGAGTGGCCCATACATGGTCACGGGATGTAAGGATAGTAATGCCTTCCAATTGTCTACATTGGATGGAGAAGAACTCCCGATTCCGGTTAACGGAATCTATCTTAAACATTGCTACTGAAAATAAAAGGTTTACCCTTGTAAATATTAGCCTAGATTTCAATTCCTCTAAGTGCGTATGCACATTGTCTTGTTGTAGTTAGGTTTCTATTTCCCTAAGTGCTTTGGCACAAGTTTTGTTGCTCCTAGGTTGGATTTCTACAGTTTAGCGTGCTCTCGGAGAAGGAGTTGCGGTATCAGGCTCGGGATCAGATATCAGGTTGGTTTCAGGTTATTGCTTATGACTCCATGCCCAATGGATTGCTTCAGGCCACTGATCTTCTACCTAGCAGGCAGGTGACCCCGCTGAGTCGCAAATTGTTATCCAAAATTCACCCCCCAGGGTAAATTTGACAACATGCAAAACAAAGCTTGGGGCCGAAGAAATTGCAAAAATTGGCTAAGTCCTAGTCCAGGTGGTCTGTGGGACAGTTGGGACGTTGGGGCACGAATCGGCTGAAAATCCGCCAGGCAGTCCGCACAACAATTGGGATGGCGGGACGCGTGGGACGTGAAAATCTGAACCGGCTAAAAAAATGAAGAAAAATGCCTAAGTCTTTGTTTCGCACAGTTGGGACATCCGGGACAAAAGTACGCGAAGGACGCGGATCGGCCGGTTTGGCGCAAGTCAGTCCACTTCGGGTGCTTCGGAGAAATTTTCCTAGGCAGTTCGGGATAGTTGGGACAAAAGTACGCGGAGGATGCGAACCGGCCGGTTCGGACAAAACAAGGAACTTTCGTTTGGGACATCCGGGCCAAAGGTACGCGAGGGACGTGAAAAGCCGAAGGAGCCGAGAGCGAATCAAATCTTGCCACGTGTCTTCACCTCAAGCAGGGACAAGGAAGCCCGAATCGGGCGGTTCGGAGAAATTTGTCCCCAGGCAGTTTGGGACATCTGGGCCAAAAGTACGTGAGGGACGTGAAAGACCGGGAGAGCCGCCAACGAATCGCAGCGTGACACGTGTCACAAGGGGAAGCGCAATGGAAATTGGCTAAGTGTTTTTGGCCAAAAAATTTCAAAGGGCAAGGTTTGAAGGGTCGGCCCGAGCCAATAGACACAGGACACGTGTCCTATGGAGTAGGAAGTGCGGAGCTCAGGGAGGACTTAGAAAATTTAGCAAAAGTTTTGGCCAAAAAACTAAAAGGTAAAGGTTCTCCCCGTGCCCCTGTCAACGAACCAATGCATGCCATGTGTCCCAAGTGGCGGGCGCGGGGGAAAATGAGAATTTTTCCAAAGTATGAAAAAGGTCAAAATTTCAAAGGAAAGCCCGCGGAAAGGTGGAGGAGAGAGAATTTCTCATCCAATCAGCACCCGACACGTGTCATCCAAGTGGCAGAGCGCGGGAAAAATTCAAATGTTTTCCCGCCGATCCGTTTTGGGCCGTTTTTTTGCCCTAAATCTTCAAACGATCATATCTTTTGATCCAGAGCTCGGATTTGCACGTTCTTTATATCAATGGAAAGCTGGAAAAATTCTATGCATGATTCGGGGTCAATATTGCATTTTGGTTCATTTTGGAGTGATAAAATTGAGAAATGCCTCTGGCACGTAATAATAGACAGAAGTGACATTTCAACAACCAACTTTAATACACGGATGTGGTTCGCCGTTTCTTACTGCTAGCAGGTTTGCCATTTCGCCAGGATTCGCCACTTCTGCCATAATGAGATGAGTTAAATGCAACCTAGAAGTGGTTGGGGTAGATCTATATTTCCTCTCTCTTCCCTCTCTCATTCTTCCTATATATTGTAAGGAGGGGCTTCTTTCTAAAGGTCGAACATTCCTGTTTTGCTCCTCCCTTCTTCTCTTTATCAGGTGAGTTTGTGGAGTTTGAACCTCCCATTTGAAACTGTAATGTGACTCTTCCTCTTAGCATTTTGTAGTGTATTGTATCAATATTTGGAGCAAGTAATGCATGTCATGGATGATTCTCAACCCTCTCTGTGTTCATTTGCATCCTCCTGGTCTTTCACTGCAAGTTTTGTTATATGTGCATGATCTTGCATCACATTTGAATGGTCTGTGTTTGTTGGCAAGATAGATGTTCTTCATTCCTCGGTGCATCACCTCTATTAGCTTAGGTTTATTTTTACACATCTTCTTACCCTATCTCCTTGGCAAGATTAGATTAGATTTTGAGTAAACTCTCTACATTTTTCGTGTGCATCTGAACAGAGGAATAGGAACCAGCCTTCTCTGGAGATTCCTTTCTCATTTTGCAAGTCCCACACTTGGAGAAAGGATTCCATGTTGTGCAATCACACTGGATGCTAGCATGATCAACCTAGAAATCTGATCAACATCCAGGGGTGCTGTGATTTTGCACTAACTTGCTGTACCCTAGGGAGTAGAATGAAAAGGTTGATTCTCTAGTAGTGTCATCTTCCTTAGTGACACCCCATCCTTCCTTTGGTAAGGATAAAGTGACCATTGAAATAGTATTCGGACCAAAGATACCTGCAGGACAATGCAAATCTTTGGTAGGTCTTCAATGATGACAATCGAGATCCTAGCCTTCTTAGAACAAAGAGATAACTTCAATAATTTTTTTCTTTGAAGGAAGTAAGAACCCACACCATGAATCAGTCCCCAAAGAAGATAAGGAAGGAATCGAAGGAATTGATGAAGAGGGAGTAATCAAGCTTAAAGGAAACAAAATCCCAAAAGGCCTAGTTTCTTGGGAAGACCTCTTTTGACAAGCATGACAGTTCATCCAAGAGAAAGAAAAATAGTCTTCTCGGTGTCCATCGATTTTGATCAAGAAAACATTGGAACTTTAGAGAATCCAAGGATGGTTAACATTGGTAAATGTTTCTCACGAGAGAAGAGAAGATAAAGTTTGTTACTCTACTAAAAAAGTACTCAAATGTCCTGGCCTATTCCTATGATGATCTCAAATCTTTTCAGCCAAAGGAGATGCATCACTCCATTCCTTTGAAGCAAGGAGCTAAGCCCTTCAGAAAAAACAAAGGCCCTATAATATAAATATTTATGATGTTATCAAAGAAGAGGTGAAAAAATATGCTCAATGCTAGAATCATATTCCCCATCCACCATTTAACATGGGTGGCTAACATTGTGCTAGTAAGAAAGAAGAATGGGGAAATAAGGATTTGTGAAGACTTCGAAACCTAAATCAGGCATATCTCAAGGACAACTACCTTCTTCCAATCATGGATCATATTTTGCGGGAAGTCACTAGATATGAGATGCTCTCTTTTCTTGATGGATTCTCAGGGTATAACCAAATCAAGGTGGTAAAGAGGATTGCAACAAAACAGCCTTCACAATACCTTGGGGCACTTTTGCCTACGCAGAATGCCTTTTGGCTTGATCAATGTTGGACCCACTTTCCAAAGAGCAATGGACTTGGCCTTCAAAGGTTTCAAACACCGCATTTTGTCATTTATCTTGATGACCTCACATTTTTTTCAAAGAGGAGGGAGATCATATCAGTCATTTGGAGCAAGTCCTAGCAAGGTGTAGGAAACATGGCATTTCTCTAAATCCAAAGAAGTGTATTTTTGGAGTCACAGAAGGTAAGTTGTTGGGACACATTGTGAAAAAACATGGAGCACACATTGATCTTGAGAGGTTCATAGCTATCCAAGCACTAGCCTTACTAACCAGCAAGAAGGGAGTTCATTCATTCTTTGTAAAGGTAAACTTCCTTTGTCATTTTTGTGCCTGAGTTTTCTAAACTGACTAAGCATATAACTTCCATGATGAAACCTCAAGCAAGTTTCAAGTGGAATAAGGAAGGAAAAATAGCATTTGAGGAGATCAAGAAAGCCATTTCCAAAGCTCCAACTCTTGTATCTCCAAATTTTAACAAGGAGTTCATCATGTATTGTTATGCATTAGAACATACACTCTTTGTTGTCCTTGTTCAAAAAAATGATGAAGGTTTGGAAGCACCCATTGCTTTCATGAGCTATCCTTTGAAAAATCATGAGCTAAAGTACAGCCAATTAGAGAAACATGCCTACGCAGTGGTCAAAGCAATTAAAAGTTTCAGATTCTACATTCTCAATTCCCATACAATGGTGATGGTACTAGAAGTGCAATCAAGTCCATTTTGACTCAACAAGATCCTAGGGCTAAGAGAGGAAGTTGGATTGCAAAGACCCAAGAGTATGACTTGGAGATTAGGCCCTCTAATCTGGTAAGAGGAAATGGTTTGTGCAAGCTGATTGCTAAAGATGAAGCTCTCAAAGCTCAGTAGGGAGAAAAAGATGATGTTTTCTCAACCTGTTCAGGAGATAGTCCACAAGTGCTCTTTGTCACCACTACTGATGAGTGGTATGTAGATATTGCTTACTTCCTCACTTATGGATAATTTCCTCCTCATCTTGACTATAAACAAATAAGGACACTCAAGCTAAAGGTAGCCAAGTTTGTGATTTGGAATCATGCACTTTACAAGAGGGGCCTAGATGGTTGTTTCCTTAGGTGTGTAGACAAGGAGTAGCAAGAAAAGTTTCTTAGGGTATATCATGATCAAGCTTGTGGTGGACATTTCTCAACAATGGTCACTATGCATAAGATTCTTAGGGGGAGATATTATTGGCCCTCCATCTTTGCAGATACTCAAGATTGGGTTTCCAAATGCAAATCATGCTAACAATTTGTTAGAAAGACACAACTAGCTGCATTGCCACTCATGCCTATGGTGATTGAAGAACCATTTCAGCAATGAGGGCTAGATTTTATTGGTGTTTTGAATCCTCATTCTAGTGTAGGGCATACTTATGTACTCACTGTAACTAATTACTTCACTAAATGGGTGGAATCCATTCCAACCAAGCAAGCCAGCTCTAAAATAGTCTACAACTTCATCAAGGAGAATATCATTGTCCATTTTGGAGTACCACAAAAGATTGTTGTTGACAATGCCACCTATTTCTTTTCAAAGGAGATCACATAGTTTTGTTATGGTTTTGGAATCTCCTTATCTCACTCTTCCGACTACTACCCACAGGGAAATGCTTAATCTGAGTCAAGAAATAAGAACATTGTGACCATTGTCATGCAAAGGGTAGATGAGAATCAAAGGAACCGGCACAAGAAGTTATATGATGCATTGTGGGCTGATCAAATCACTCCTAAGAAGGAAATAGGTATGTCACCTTTCCAAATGTTGTATGGAGTTGAGGAGAAATTCCCTCACAATTGAGATGCCGACTCTCAAGTTACTACAAGAAATAGAAGATGGTCAATATAAAGACTCCATTAACAAGAGGATCCTCTTCTGGAGAAGCTAGAAGAAAGCAGATGCCAAGTACTAGATAGAATTAAGAAGCATCAGTTGAAAGTGAAGAATTTTTTTGAAAAGAGGGCAAAGGAAAGAGAATTCAATGTTGGAGATTTTGTCCTGCTTTGGGACAAGAGAAGAGAACCAAAGGGTAGCCATGGAAAGTTTGATTCATTGTGGTTGGGCCCATTCCAAATTCATGGAGCTTGTGGTGAGAATGTTTTTATCCTCCCATACTTAGATGGAACGCCATGCCATTGGAATTGCCTTCAAGTGGGCAATACCTAAAACCGTATCATCAATGAAAGTGGGTTGTCTCTATCTTGTACCATAGATGATTTTCGTAAGCGTGTTTATTTTTCCATTGGTGTTTAATCCAAGTTAGGATTTAAGAAATTAGCAAAAGTCGTGCCCTTGTGCTTTGTTTAAATCTCTGCTTCACTCGTTTTGAGAAATTATCCATTTCTGATCTCAGTGCATGTAATATCCTCTCTTGCAACCTCCATTTTTTATTAAAATTGTTCACTTGTTCTATGGCTCGGGTTGTTAGGTCACTTTTTTGCCTCCATGCCTCCCGGTTCATGAAGGAAATTCAAAATTTGGACTCAAAATGATGAATTTATCTTCCTCTGCATATTTTCCACAGTCGAGATGACAGGCGTCTTTTCCCCGTCAAATTTTGGCTCCAATGAATGCAGTACATGGTCAGATCCTATTGGATGGAAAGGAATGGGATTTTTGTTGAACTTAACACTTTTGGTCATTTTTGGCAAAAATGGTAAATTTACCCATGGCCCCGATCAAGCTATAAAGGAAAAATTCAAAGGTGAAGCCCATTGTTGAAAATTCAAAGTAGGGTGCAAATAGGCGAGAGGCAATTGAGTTTTTGAACCTTTTTCAAAAAAGGGTTAAAATGTTTAGAAAAGATCCGCGACCCCATTTCCAATCAGAAGTAGCCACATGTCTAAGTTGAAAATTCAAAGCGGGAGAGCGGGCTGGTGGAGGCAATTGAGTTTTTGAACCTTTTTCCAAAAAAGGTTAAAATGTTTAGAAAAGAGCTGCGACCCCATTTCTAATCAAAAGTAGCCACGTGTCTAAGTTGAAAAGATAAAGCAAAGTGGTGTGGGTTGGTAGAGGCAATTGAGTTTTTGAACCTTTTTTCAAAAAAGTTTAAAATGTTTAGAAAAGAGTCGCGACCCCATTTCCAATCAGAAGTAGCCACGTGTCTAAGTTAAAAATTCAAAGTGGGGGTGCAGGCCAATTTGTTCCAAATTGCCAAATCTCCAAAAAATCACAAAATGTAAAGGGCTTCCCCTGTAACCGCTCCAATCCCTTCTTGCTATGTGGATAGCCTGACTTTATGGTTAGAGGAGCAAATCTAATGGTCTATATTTAAACTGGAAAATCAAATGTAAGCTTGCTTTTGCAAGATCTAGTTTTTAACTCGCCATGAGTGTTTTTTCACAACAAGAGGAATTTGAAAAAGGCGTCAAAGATTTGTGAAGTTGTAACGGTTTTCGCAAATAATATAATGGCTTCTCAACGTCATTCCAAGGGTCTGGCGATTGATTAAAAAAAGACCAGAGTGCTCTCAGACACTGGAAAAGATAGAAAATGCCATTCTTATTCTATTTTCTCTTCTTCCTCGAATTTATTCCATTCTCAAGCTATTTATAAATGATGTTCAAGATTAAATAATAAAAGAAGAATTTTTTTCCTTTTTGATTGAGGAATTATTTGGTACTTTGCAATCAATGAGTTCCATTCGGTCTTGTAGCTTCTTCTATAGATTTGTTTTTCTTCTCTGATCATGAATGCATGTAAATGAAATTTCTAATTAATGTGTGTGGGCATATAACATTCTACTCACAACATTAGTTTCTCCTACCTCCATTCTCAATCCCTTTCCCTTCTCGACAAAGTTTCTTCTCTAGTGAGAAATTGCTAGCTTTTCCTGTGGTCATGGAGTGCCCCTATTGGATCTTTGGTCAAAAGGCCACCATTGAAATTATCTTCTTCATGCATGCACATACGAAAGCTGCACCATTCAAGTAGGGGACTTATATTCCCATAGAGTTGGCCTGAAACTCACCAATTTGTCCTCAAGAAAAAATTTCTCGCCAACATTTCCTTATGTTATAAATTCTAAATTTAGATCCGGTGCATACAAATTGTCTACTGAGGATGGAAAAGAGTTAAAGGAGCCTATGAATGCCATTCATTTGAATAAGTTCTACTCCCGAATCTTCAAAGAGTAACCCTTTTTCTAGGGGCATATCAGTGTGTTCACATGTTTCGTTATTTCACCTTATCTCCCACTTATATCTTTCTACCTTGCCTTATGTCGCATGTTCTCCTTGTCAGGTCATCATGCCCATTATATACCACTCTTGTTTGCCTTCCATTATGCTTTCATCCACTATGTTCATACGTAACGTGTTGGTTACGGCTTGGGAATTCATTTTCCCTCTTCTTTGGCATGTGGTTCAAAATTCCAAAAGACCAAAAACATTCACACATGTCTCGCAAAATAACCAAAAAATAATATAAAATTGTTCAGAAAATACAAAAAAATACAAACGTTTGAAAATGCTTGCCAAAAACATTCGCAACTATGTACTTTAGTTCGCCCTATCATCATCGATTGTTCCTAATCATCTACATTTTTCCAATCAATCAAGCCACTCTTTGCAATGTAACTTTGCTTAGGGACACCACTTGGATTTGGCTTTCACTTGGGGAAACTTGACATTTGTCTATCTATTCATTGTAGAACACACTAGGAATGTCTTTAGACATTGTTACTACAAACTGTGTTATATTTTTAATTACTTGTTAGTATTTAACATTGGTGTGCATTGTTCACTGGCTTGTTTTTCATCTTTACTTGTCTATTGTTTGTACATATAGAATGTTGTCTTGTATATTATTAGCTTAGTCTCTTATTTTTGTTAGTTAGAATAACTAGTGCTCTATGTATCTGGAATTTTGTTGCACTTATAGACCAATCGCAGAAATTTATTCACATATTAGTTCACATATAACTTTGGTGTGGATCCTTCCTGTTCATATTGGGTTTATTTCCATTCACTGCTTTTTTGTCTTTTTGTCACTTGCATGTGTTGAGTTTTCCTCCTAGTTTATTTAAGCCATAGAATGTTTTCCTTTTTTTGTTGTGTCTTCATGTTTTTTTGCATTTGTATTTCAAATATTTTCGAAACTTGCAAAAATTCAAAAAAATAAAATATTTCAAAAATTAAAAAAATTTACAAATTACAAAATTTTCAAACAACCATCCACTTATCATAGAAATCCTATAATTGGAAAACCCTTGAATTCAATTTTTAAACATCTTCACACAATCTTGATAAACATCATACCTTTATCTATTACCCTAGTGATCATTCCAATATTATAACTACCACTTTCTTCACTTTGCATGATATGCTAACTCTTCTTGGGTAAGTCATGAATTAAATTCACCTGGGGCACTTTCAACTCTGATCATTTGCAAAATAGATATGACAAGAATTTCATAAGGAGTTTCTTCTCTCCATTCTTCCGCCTCGATCCTAATCCCACTTTGGGATAGTTTCCATCTACTTAAACATATGGTGGCACATATTAGGGGCATAGTTGATTGTCTTCTTTTCGACTTTGTGTTTTATTTTTGATGTTTTCTTTTTTGGACCACTGCACAAGTAGTTTGATTACTTCTTGCTTCCTTTATAACCCCGGTGTCTCAGCACCTACTTTGTATGTTGGGTTTTTTTTTTTTTTCATTTTTATCTTTTCTTTTCGTGTTTTTATTTACGCACATCCGAGTTAACCATCTTGATTCTTTTATAATCATGGTGACAACCCTATTGTGTAACAACCCCACCCCACCCAAACATAAGGTTTCTCTAAAATTGTTCTATAAATTACTCTCATGCTATGAGCACATTCCTTTCCCATCCTTGTTCCAATCCCTTGTTTTCCTTCCTATCAAACGGTTGTACTAACCGCTTTGCATCGAGAAAGATCATCCACCTACTTGAGGGGGCATTCCTATACCATTCTAATCGTTGGGGCATCCAAATGCTTCACCACTTCCTACTCATTGGGGCATCAAAATGCTTCACATATTTTTGTTCGATGATCTATATGTCTACTATCTTTAAAGCACTATTGCTTTGCAATAGCACTTTAAAGAGAGGAAAATGTAGACACCCCAAAATCACTCACATATTCCCAGTATTGTCCTAGTACATCTAATTATTCACCCATTTGTGATTGATTAACTAAACTAATTAATCATGTGCTTTGTACCCATTTTGATTAATTAAATTAATCCCAGTACCTCTTTGTACTAATTTAATTATCGTTTATTAATTAATTGAGTGTGCACATCCTAGTCAACTTCTACTCAGGTTCTTAGTCAACAACCACTTGGACTTCACATCCTCATCCTAGTTAACTATACTTCTAGAATCCTTGAAAGGTGGGAGGCAATTGAATTACGCGTATAACCACCTTTCATGATGCAACTTCTGTAATTAATTCATTTACGCCCCCTAAATGTCTTAGAACTGTTGTAACCTCCTCCAATGTTATTTTTAGCATGTACATTCACCCATTTGTAACCAACTTCTAACCACTTATAACTCTATAAAATTCAAAGCTTACACTCTATCAAACCCTCTGAATTTTTGCAAGTATACTCTGTCAATTTGCATACAAAAGCTCTTTAAGCCAACTGCTCATAGCAATCCATGTCCCCATTTTGGAGACCATTCAATAGCACCCACATCCATTCACAAGGTTACACAAATGATTTTTTTAACAACCTACTTGAGGTTTGCTTTGGAGGACTATAGGAAGGTTTGCAATGTTGTGTATCTTTTCATTTATAGTTAGTTTTCTACAATTTACAATGTGGTGTTGGATATCAGTAATAAGTTCAATATGTTGGCTCCTCATCTTAATGATATCCCTATAGTGGATGAAGATCTGAGAGATATCTAGAATAAATAAATGCGGAATGGTGGAGGGTTTAACCCTTGTTGGTTCACCTTCTCACCTAGAGGACTCACATACCAAGGATGAAGAGTTGAATACTTCCTCCGAGAGTTCTAAGGAAGTGGAATCTTAAGTCTTAAAATCAATGAATTCCCTTGCACAACCTTCGAGCTTGTTAATAATAGTCCCAAATTAACACCAAATAGAAAATCCAATCCTATGACGAGAGGAGTCATATCTAAATTGATATTGGTGGAAACAAAGCTTCTTCAAGAAGGCCATCAAAAAGGAAAAGCATGAAAGAGCCTCCAGAAGGAGGTTATGGAAGGACATCAAAGATCCATGATGGAAGGTCTTAAGTCAAATATACGATAAATGATTGTCTTCTCCTGGAACATTAGGGGTTTAAATAATCCTAATAAGCATAGGATTCTCTTGGAATTTAGGAAAAACAAAAACTAATATTATGTATGAGCAATTCGCACAAGAAATGTATTCTTCATATTAATATGCTTCTATATTTTTACAATGGAAGGAAGGCTAATATATAGCCATACAAATAGGAAAATTGCTTCCTACAAAATAGGAAGTCATCTAAACAACTTACCCATTTAAATTTTTTACGGGTGTAACAATATAACCACTAAACTATAAAAATATATTTTTATAACAATATATTTAATCAACTAACCTACTAATCATTTACCACACTGTAATTTACTATCTAGTAAATACCCATGTAAATACTAAATTCCTAACATTCCCCCCCTTAGTGTTTACATGGTAGAAAAACATTCACACTTCCTTTATAGCTTGCCACCTCGCGCTCATGATCTTGGTACACACTCAAACTAAAGGTAGAAGAAGGAACACATCAACTTCTTATCGACCAAGCACTATGGGAACACATCTGACCGAACTAGTGTGGGAACACGTACAAGAACCATCTTCTTATCAACCAATCATTGTAGGGAACACATCTAACCTACTCAATGTGGGAACTCAAGAAAGAACCATCTACACAACCTTCAATGGTTTTACAAAGGTTTACCACAAACCTAGGTATGAACAGGAACACATCTAACTATTCAACCTCTTCAAGAATCATGATGTTGCATTTCATTGTGCTATATGTTCTTCACTATGTTATTACATCATGAGAATTATGTAGGAATAGCCACATATACTAGTGAATAGGAATGAACCTCTGTTCTTATTTTCACACCACACTGAAAATATGAAAAACTGAAATCCACACCACACAACTGAAAAAACAAGTCACCATACAAAAGTGTGGCCCCGTCGTTGGTGAATGACGAGAGGTGTTGATTGACCTCCAACCTCCGATGCCTCCATTCCTCCAATGTCATGTTGTTAACTACACTCCCTTGATTTGGATATGAAGCTCAATGATTTCCACATTGTTTATTATTCCCCCACAATGTGAAATCATTTATTTTCCAGACGTCAGGTAACACCAAAAATGCATCCGTAAGGCAAATTTTTGGAAAAAAAAAATTTTCCAACTTTTTACAATGAATTTTTTTGATATTTTTATAATGACACATGAATTAGACTCAATAACCTATTATTCACCTAAACACACTATTTGAGATGAGACAATAAACAAGGCAATACTTAACTTTGACACTTTTAACTATAGAACAATAATAATAATAATACTTAAACAAAATGAATAAGATTTGTATACTCCTAGATATAAAATTATTATAACCTACCAAGACACTATATTAATAGAACTTTTTTAATTTAATGAGCATGAACATCTTAGTTCACAAACTATTGACTAATAATTAGAGACCCACATTTATATGGACACTAAACCATATGACAACATGGATATAATGAATCAAACTCTAAAACAAAATAAAACAAATATAATCACAATTTTAAATTTGACTTTAAAGACTCGATATTATGACTAAGTTCAAACCTATCAACAAAACATCACTAAACAAATAGACTATACGAATTACATGCACTGGTTTATCGACTTGTACGAATTACATGAAGACATACTGGGCTCACTCTACTATAACCTTGACGTTCAGCTCACCAACAACTTGCAATGCACATATCAGATCACAGATTTTCCTTGAACCTTTGAGTAGTCAACTTTGTATAGCGGTGAGTCTAAAATTTTAATTTACATTAACAGTCCGTAGGAATAGAAACAAATTTGAAAGGACCTTTGTATATATCGATAAATAACTACTTTAAGTTGTCTTTACCAAGGACATCTTCATCAAGGAATCCGCAGATAGCATGCTCAATACATCATCCACAACCATAGAAACTAATCAATGTGAACCCTATTACGATTGAGATGATGAAAAATAAGATATGTAAATTCAACTTTAATGTTCTCTAATCCCACATCAGATGCAAGTAATTATGTAAATATATGAAAATGGCTTTTACATAAAAAAATATCCTCATTGGTTGTGAGCTGTTGAAGCCGGACTAAAAACATTACAGATCCGTCAATGTAAATGATTTTATCAAACATGTATGTTCTGAGCATCTTGTTTCCATTGGAACCTCAGCAAAAATATATGCTACTGTGTGTGCCAAATGAGAAAATAGACCCTGAAAAAGCACGAATAATACAAAACACATCTGACTAATTCCACACAAATGATAATACTAGGAAATAAAAATGGTCTTCAACACATTATTTTCAAAGACAAGGAGATAAAAATAGTCCTGGCCTTGCCCCAAATATTCTCAAAATTCCATAGGTCTGCTCTTGCTCGATACCAAATATTGCATATGAGTAATTTGCACAAAAATGTATTCTTCGTATTAATCTGCTTGCTATATTTTTACAATGTAAGGAAGGCTAATATATAGCCATGCAAATAGGAAAACTACTTCCTACAAAATAAGAAGTCATCTAAATAACTTACCCGTTTAAATGTTTTACGGGTGTAACAATATAACCACTAAACTATAAAAATATATTATTTATAACAATATATTTAATAACTTTCTAATCATTTACTGTGATGTAATTTACTATTTGGTAAATACCCATGTAAATACTAAATTCCTAACAAATAGAGATGAATTTTGTTAGGATGGAAGAGTTTCAGAATTTTTTTAGAAGGAGATTGGGTTTCATTTCCAATCTTCAGTGGGGGCCTCTTAAGGGTTGTTATGTCTTTGGAATTTAAATTTGTTGGAGGGGTTGCCTTTACATGTCATTCAACATCATATAGCTCTCTTCTTCATAAATGTATGCTCAAAAAAACCGTTCATTTTATCTAATGTCTATGTCCCTAATTCAATCAGTGGAAGACGTGAGATTTTGGAGGAAATGACCGGCTTTAGAAGGTCAGCCAATGGATTTAAACTAGATTATAGGGGGAATTTGATACGCCCCCTAATTCTCTCTCAAAAAAAGTGGAATAATCTCTTATATTGATAGTATGGAGGACTTGGCCAACTTTATAAACTGGAATGATCTGTTGGATCTTGAGCTCAGTGGCCCAAAATATACTTGGACTAATAGACAAAGTGGTGTGATCTCATTCGATTAGACTTGTGAGTTTTAGGTTAATTATCAATGGATACATGAACAACAATATTTTATATCCTCTCTTGCTCACGTTGGTTCTAATCATAATCGATTCTTCTCAACTTTAAGGATATGGTGCGAACCAAAGGAAAACCCTTCATATTTGAGAAGATGTGGACCACTCATCTAGAGCTAGAAAAATTTATTGAGGAACAAAGTGGAGTATCAATACCACAGGAAATAACATGTTCCCTGAATTACGACAAAGCTCAAAAATGTCTAAACTAGGATTAAAAAATGGAATAAGGAAAATTTTGGTAGCATTTTCTTGTAAAAGAGAAAATTAAGCGAGGGGGTGAGAGAAATGGAATAAATTATGGAAGATGGAGTAGGGAGTATTGAACATAAAGAAAAAGAAAAATCTTTGTTGTCTGAATTTCATACTATTATCAGTAAGGAAGAAATTTATTGGAAACAAAAATCTTGGGTTAACTAGCTTAAGGAGGGAGATAGGAACAAACAAATATTCCATATATTAGCTATGATCAAGATAAACAAAGGGTGTATACAAGAAATAATGAAACAAGATGGAGTTATGGCTACAGAGGAAGATGACATCTCGAACACTATTATTTCTTTTTTCAAAAAATTTGTTTATCGAGGGTCACCAACCTTCTAGGAAGCTTTGTGAGAGACTCTTAATTTTTTTCTCCTACCATTGGCATAGATGATAATAAATATCTTACATTCATCACTTCGATGAGGAGATCAAGGCTATGTTTTATGAAATAGAAGGGGATAAAACCCCTGAGACTATATAGTTTCCCAACCTTCTTCTTCCAACTTTATTTGGATATCGTGAAAAAGGATGTGGTTATAGCGGTTCAAGATATTTTTTTAGATCCGGTAGTCATATCAAACAAGTTAACCATACTTTCATAGCCCTCATCCCAAAAAAACCAGGATCTAGGGAGTTGGGTGATTTCAAGGCCATCAATCTATGCAACACTTTATATAAAATTATATCTAAAATTCTAGCCTTCGGAATGAGGGAAGTTCTATGTAATTTATTTCCCCTAATCAAGGTGCTTTTGTCCTAGGAAGACAAATCTTGGACAACATCATCTCTATTCATGAAACTATTCACTCAGTGGAAAAATCCAATCATGAGGCTATGCTCATCAAATTAGACATGCAAAAATCCTACGATCGAGTTTCATGGAATTTCATGATCCTCCTCATGCATAAACTTGGATTTGATCCTCATTTTATCAAGATGATTTAGGCTTACACCTCAACCTCCATGTTCTCTATGATTATAAATGGTATGCCTAAAGGATTCTTCACATCGAGAAGAGGTATAATGAAAGGGGACCCTCTTTCCCTTTCCTCTATATCATTGGTGATGAATCTTTGAGCAAGTTGTGTTCAAAACCGGAGAAGAGAAATAATATATTTTGGAAGGTGTTAGATTTGTTAATGGTGTGGACAATTAGTGCCTACAAAAAATTTGGATGATATGGTTCTCCTCATCCGAGTGTGTGTTGGAGAGGCATGCACCTTCAAGGCCATCACCATACAATATGAGGAAATTTTGGGACAACAAGTGAATTTCCATAAAAGTTCTTACTTCTTCATCAACATCAATGAGCAACAACAAATTAGGTTGGCCAATATCATGGCTACACCATTAAATCTCTTCCAGATAATTATTTGGGCATGCCACTTTGTGGAGGTAAATTGGAGGACACTAGATGGAATAAATTAATTGAACGGTTCCACAAAAATTAGCCTCATGGAAAGGATCCTTGTTATCACATGCAAGTTAAAACCTAACTCCTCCAAAGTTTGTTACAAGGAGTGGCTATTTACATTATGTATATTTTCATTCTCCCCACAAAAGTTAGGAAAGTCATTGAAAGCATACAAAAGATATTCTTATGGTTTGGATCGGAGGTTAAGACTAAAATCCATTGATTTCTTAGGAAAAGGTTACTAGACCAAAAGATCATAGAGGTCTTGGTTTAAAAATTTGTAGATATTGAATCAAGCTCTTATAACCAAGATTGGATGGATAATATACAAAGAAGAGGGTACTTGGGTTGATATTTTAAAAGTGAAATACTTTTGAAATGTTGACGGCACTTTGGACCTCTTCTTCTTACTAGAAACTTCCAAAAGGATCAACTTTTTAGAACAATCTTATTCAGTCTAGGAATTTTCTAGTTAAGGGTACAAAATGGAATCTTGGGAATGGTACAAAAATCAAGTTCAGGATGATCCATGGATCATAAATAAACCTTTAAAGATTGAAGAACCATGGATGAACCTCAAGAAACACTATAGGCCCATACAAAGATACGGTGGTGGAAAAGGAGGATCAGTGGAAATTTACTTAGAAATACGGTACCCTCCGGAGTTATCAAGGCGAGAAAAGTGGAGCTCAAGCTATACAAATGTAAAATCAATTAGTATAACCACATGACAAGTGACAATGAGAATATGATGAGACAAGAATTGGTTTCGGACACTCGACAATAGACGAGCTCGAAAACCCTAAGGTTGTACTTCGGTACAACAAGAATTGTAGAAGACCGGAGTCTTGCGAGTTGTGGGAGCTGCCTTTCTTTGTAAAATCCACTTGTAGACACTTAAAATTGGTTATCCAATTTAGTGTCCCTCACATTCGTTCACCTGCTTAGGTAACCTGGGGCACGTTTACGTCACCAACTATCCCTTGGGATAGTTATCCAATTTGTAATTTAATCACTTACTCTAAATTTAATTCATCACATCACATCTTACCCATGAGTAATTAAATATTAAATATTTAATTACGCTTCTTCCCATGCATCTTAATCACTTATCCACCCCAAATTTATTCTATCTATGCATCGCATCCATTTTTAATCTTCCCTAAGCGGGATATTTCCCGTGGTCGGGATAAGTCTTGTCTTTCTCGAATCGATCAATTTGGCCATCTCGGGAGTCTTCTCCGCGATCGGCGCCGACCCATATGGTCGGCGCCGATTTTATAGGAGCGGCGCCGATTATAAAAGCAGGTCCATAGCTCAGTTCGAAGGACCGAAAAAGAGACTAACGAGCGAAAGAAAGCACTTACGCACGAACAGAGAGCGAGAAAGATACAGGTTGCAAGAAGGAGAGATCTTTTTTAGCATCAATTGTCTCAGCTAGGGCAGATCCTGTCCTAATCAATCCCTGAGAGGAGCACCGTTACTCTGCCCGTATCATATCAACATCATACACCACCATCTATCATCTAGTGACTCTGTTCCAGCGTCTCTCCATCTTCGGCACATCCTGCAGACTACATTCACCGTCCAATCCCCGAATCTCATCGCACAGTCCACTGATTGGTCGGTCACCGCCTTGATTAACAACACTGATCTTATCCGGCCGGCGCCGATCGGTCCCGATCGACGCCCGATCTAATCGATCGCCGCCGATTATACCGATCGGACGCCGATTTCACGCTGCGAGACGGGTAAAAGGTCACGAGTAACATAAATCCAAGCATTATTTCACGGTTCCTGTTTTACCGACTTTCTGTCTGCTGTTGATTACATTTTATTACCGCAATCAAGAAAATCTGCGTCTTTATTTACATCTTTATCATGTATGCTTCTTTTCTTTATTAAAAGCATTGGATGACATCCGCCGATGAAGCTTATCGCCTTCCAGGACCCGCTTCTCGGGTGCACCCACCCAAATATCTTCTAACGCCATCTTTTCCTCGTCAAAGCACCGGTGTTTTGCAGGTTACTCGGATCTATTGTGCAGATTGCTTGTGTGCGCCCGTCTTGTCTACATCGGCTTCCTCATCCGTCCACATCTTCATCAGGTATCGATTTCATTGGAGTTTTCGTGGTTTTGTGTTTAGTTTGGTGCATTAACTCGGGACAGGTAACAAGCGCAAAATTCTTGATCTACATTCTGGCACGCCCGGTGGGACCTAACCAAAGTCCCTTATTGGTAAGTTCATTCCTTTTTTAGTTTTGAACTTTGTTCCTTTTCTTCACTGATTCCTATCAGTCCTATTTGAGCATTTCTGCTCATCGTATCAATCTTGCTTTTTTAGGCGAAAGCATTATCTTGAAATTTTTCTATTTCCTTAAAATAGAAATTTTTCGTTTCACCATTATCTGGATATATCTTTCCGGATCTTGTTTGTTGTTTGCTTAACCTCTTCTTGCGGAGCACTTTGCTTGTTCGTGGGATTGTTCGAGGGGAAGAGCTCAACAACGCGCTTTTTGAAGTCCACACACCTTGGAGAGCTAAATCTACAGGTATTCCTCTTTTACGGTGTTTTCTCCTTTTTTTAGGATTTCTTTGTTGGTTGTCTATCACATCCAAACACTTCAATTTTTGGTGCTTAAAAGGAACTTAATCGCATTTGGGAAAGAATCTGTTTGACTTGTCTTCATCGAAATCAAACATTTCGTTTTAAGTGCTTAAAAAGAACCTTTTCTTTATCATTGCTGCATGCTTTTTCATCTAGTTTTAATTAGGTTGGAAAATTGATCAAAATCGGTAGTGACACTATTTGATTTTTATTTTTCACCCTTGCACACAAAGCCAAAATCACTAGGTATAAAGCATCTAAACAAAACTCCTTCCCTGGCCTCGCCTACTTGGAAGTGATATCCAAGAGGAAGAGCCTCACGCGGTACTGGGCCTCGCTATAAATTCACGGAAGATTTTGGTATATATTGGCAAAGCACCCGACTCCCTTATCGCAGCGGTGTGTGAAGTGCGGGGTAGGCCTATATCAAGCCCACGACGGTCTTTTATCAAAGTGCCTTCAGGACTCCTCACCTAAACATTACCCAAACCATCCTTAGTTTGGCTATCTCGAGTAGTTCCTGCTTCTAAAAGCCTTCCCTAACATTTTCTTTTCTTAAAAGCATCAAAATTTAAAGGAGATAATCACTTGCGCCGCTTGAATTGTTTGTGCATTAGCTAGGACAATCTTCTTTCTTGCTTGACATGACGGTTATCACCGGTCACAATCTAGGAAAATGGCCCAACAGGTTCCTTCTTCCTCCGAAATCACCACCAGCGTGGATGTTTCGGCACCCCTCCAATCTTCCTCGGGACCGCTGTTAGTTGGTTCCCCCTCATGGTCGTATAATCCTTTCCATCAAGCCAAAACAATCCCATCACGTCCAGCTTCTCCTAGTCCATCAGAAATATCTTCTGACTCGGAGTCTATCCCTCGCGGGGATCCTGAATTTCAGGCTCTCCTTGATCGCAATCCGGTAGCCCTCATGGACTACCTAGTACACAAGTCCATTCGAATATCTGATCAAGGACCGCCAATCCAACAAGTGTACGATTATCCTCGTGGTCCATCCCGGGCCTATGTAGAGACAGCCTTTTCATCCTCTCTCCGCCTCGAGCCACGGAAAGGGGGAGGCTCTTGTGCCTCCTTTTCTCTTCCACCAACCATGTTGGCTAGTTCTCAAATTGCCTTACCTATTCCTAATACCTGCAGTTACCTCTCCAACTATTCCTCAACCTACCTTTGAGAGGTCTTACGCCCTGGCGATAACGAGAAAGGTTCTGCGGCACCCGCATATATTTGTTAATTCATCTATGCCCTCTATTGTGTCTCAAGGTCGCACTCTTCATGAGCCAACCCCCTCGGCTAGTCGGTTGGTTCCTACTTCTCGTCCCTCCGGTCAATCTTTCTTCCAATATTCCCAGAATCGTGACCTTCGCCCATCCTCTAGTATCGGCACCCCCGATACCAAATCCGCGGTAGAAGGCCCTTTCAGTCTTGTTCCCCAACATGAGCAATCAAGTCGGTACTCACGTTCCTCAACTGTCCCTATCCAATCAACAAACATGGGAGTCCATCAATCACAGGCTCCATCCGTCTTCCAACCCTCATTTTCCCAATCCCTTATTATCTCACAGCCTGCCTATACGCAAGCTACCTCACAACAAATACCTCACCAGGCGTCACCCAAAACACCTGGTTATTCCTCTTACCATCCCACCAATCAATGAGATCAATCCCCGGTGACACCTCAACAACATCTATCACTTGCTCCTTATGTAGGACATACCAATGTGCCTACTCCTCAATCGGATGTGGTTCAACTTCTCTTCAAGAAAATTGCAGACTTGGAAGCCTCCACCAAAGGAGCTCGTCCTTCATATTCCTTTGAAGAGGGGTGTAATGAACCCATTCACCCTTCTGGCTTTTAAGCCTTATCCTCCCAATGGGAACTTCCAAAATTCTCAAAATTTCATGGGGGAAGACCCTCAACAACATCTACGAGCATTCAAACATGCTTGCTACCTTATCGTCCAGGACCAGGGAACTCATGCTCGCACCTTTCCTATGTCTCTAGCAGTCCTGCTTTGACTGAGTACAATAACATCCCTCAACATTCCTTATTTTCTTTCTCTCAATTGGCCCAGATGTTTGTCGAAAACTTTTCAATAAATATTGCCCATAAGATCTCAATTACAGATCTTTACAACATTCGCCAATTCGACGATGAGTCTATAGCAGACTTTGTCGCTCGTTGGAGAGGGATAATCAACCAATTGTCTTTCTCCCTTCCCCAATCCCAACAGATCGAGTTGTTCACCCGATCTTGTGCTAGTCACATTTCTTCCACGTTAAGGATCCAAACTTTTCATACCTTTGAAGAGGCCTTCACGATGGCACGTAAACTTGAATCTCGCGCCATTGAACAAGGGAAGTTAAAACTTCGCTCCAAATCTAAACCAGATTTCTCTCGCTTCACCAAACCTAATTCTTCCCCCTCTAAAGACAAAAATCAAGGATCCACCAATGCCATCGTATTAAAAACATCACGAACTGACAATACCTCTAATCAAACACCACGAAGAGAACCCTCATCTTCTCGGAAAGGGGCTTCACCATCCCGATCCTTCGCTCCTTTGGGGGAATCATATGCCTCTATCTTAGAAAAAATGCTGGAAGTTCGCATGATCGAACTTCCACCCATTAGGGATATTGATGAAAGTCGAGAACGTCCTTTCTGGTATAGGGAAAACGATTTTTGTCATTATCACAGAACCAAAGGTCATGACATCGAACGATGTCAGACTTTCAAAAATCTTGTCCAAAAATTCATTGATAAGGGCGAGCTTATTTTGGATAACCCAAATGCTCCCCCAAATCAGGCACTGGACGTTTTTAAACAACCATTCCCCAATCATGCCCCAAATCATAATTCTTCAGAATCTCAAAAACCAAACACCCACACTATCAATTTCATCTCTACCGAGGACTCTTCTTCTGAAACCAATCCATCTGCAAACACATCAATCGAATCAGATCCTCCTTCCTCTTCATCAATCACGGGAGTTCCAATATCTTCAGATAGTCCATCTTTGAATATCCCTACATTACCAAGCACGGAGTTATCTCTCTCCGCTCCTTTGTCTGACCTTCCATCTATACCCGAGACAGTGTCATCCTCATCTGTCTCATCATCAGACATTCTTTCAATGCTCGAGGCAATCACATCCCTCCGAGTTTCCACTACGGACACATCTACTTCCGTTGCTCCCATTCCCGCCGCAACTATGCCTTTGGTGAATGTACCCATAATTGTGCCAACTTCGACGGAAGTGTCTTCGATCTTGACCCTTCCTATCTCTTTTCCTACTACATCAGAAGTTCTCCCTCCGCAAGGCACTCCTTCTTCATCACTCCCTTCTTCCATCACCAATGTTACTTCACCTATTCAGGAAAAATCAAAAGAAGTAAAGACCAACACCTCGCACTACTCGATTCCTCAACCTAAACCGCTTGACAACCAAAATCTAACACTACACCATCAAGTACCATCCCACTTGCTTCCTCCGAAAAGGTTACAGTCACCTTATGCCGTGGAAGTTGTCACCATCCCTGAAAAGGGAAAACCCATATTTCGAACCATCAAAACTCTTGGTGCTCTTCCACAAAAATCTCTCTCTACGCCTCATAAACGATTGGATTTGTCCGCTGAAAAGGCGTCTTCCTCTACACACCCATCAAAGCTATCATCTCCTCCTATAACACATTCTTCATCAATAGACTTACCCACTAAACAGACGGCACCTCTTCTATCAAGATCCTCATCTTCGTTACCAAAAACCAAAGCACCCTATATTCCTCCTATTACACCTACCTTGGGAACTTCTTCCTCATCTAAATCAACATTATCTAAATCATCCGTAAATCCGACTAAGCAATCCCCTTTGTCTCCAAAGACCGCCAAATTAGTCACAACACCATCATCCTCAAAATCTATCTTAGTGGGCCCCTCCACCAAAGTCAATCATGTCTCATCTACTCC
>CM031240.1:989288516-989417576 GCA_018340775.1 Taxus wallichiana var. yunnanensis
AGTTACGTATTGCTGAATGCCACTTTACCCAAAATATGTTTCTCAAGGGCCCTGTACTTTTGTTCCGAATGAACATGTTCACAGCTCAATGTTCACCTTCACCCATGTTGGCCGTATCACGCATTTCACGGTGACATTCATCCTCATGTCCCAAAACCATTTGTGCATTCTTTCGCCACTTCACCCACATCTACTGAGTCACTTCTTTTCACGCTCCCTTGGTGGGTCCCAAATGAACCAAAGGCCATCCGCGGCTAATTTTTCCGCTCTTTTCCTAATATCTTGATTTTCAAGTCAGATGCATATTTAATGCACATTTATTATCTTTCTCTCCTAAACGGCTATTCAAAGTAAGCCTCCTTCTCCTACGATTTTTACACACTGCTTTCTACTTATCAATCGCCTATACCTTTCTCAATCTGGAATTTCTCGCAGCACATACCCCGATTCTCCCGCAATTTCACTGCCAAGAGTTTAGACTTATGAATTTGCTTTTTCAAATCACTATCAACATGAAGATTAAATTCCTGTAGGTCGAGCAAGTTTCACCACTCGAGTCTACCATTCCCGATATCTAGGGACAAGATGTTTCGCCACCTCAGACTTCGAGATTTCTGACTAGGACGACAGACCCAATCCCTCTCCTACAGTGCACAAATGATTCACGATAATTGGCTTAGCATTTGCCACCGGTTTCCCAACTTCAGCAGTAATGTGCGGATATTTAAGCCTTTCACCGTGGTACTCATTTCAATCCCTTCCACTCGAGCTAAATTAATGAATGTGCATGGAGAGCTCATTGCCAAGATCGATGCGTTACCACCATTAACATTGCCCTAAGGATTCCCCGAAATGGAAAATTCTATAGTAATCTCTCATAACTGTGCATAGGCCCTCTTCGACTGCAGACAAAGAAAAATACAAGGCGAGGTGGCAAAGTCTCGGCTTAAAACCCTAAAAAGTGGGAGTCCTGCCTGCCTAAAGCTCTGCTTTATGCCGATTTTAATGAGGAGTCAACGCTTATTTATAATCCTACTAGCTCTGTGTCATGGGATTACCCTCTACCAATGAGTTCCATTTCCTCGATGTCCCACTTATCAACATGGTGTGCGAAGGAACTCAAAAAATACCAACTGGGTAGCAAAGATCATCAACATGAATCCCAAAGAACAGTATGTCCAATGTACACCAAACAAAGAAGTTTTACATGACTTCATATCCCGATGTATACTCCTAAAGAACATCAAGGAAATGGTTTGATTCAAATACATTAATGCTCATAAAGGTGACCCTATATATGCTTATTGTCCTCAATTCACCTCGATACTAAGAATCACAACTTTAGGAGGGCTGAACGATGCTTTCACCATGTACATTGTAAGACTTCTAGAGAGTAACAAGGCGAGGGAGGTTCTCGATGAATCCATTAACCTAATATCAAAATATGATGCCTACTTCATCCAAAGCTTCATAAAATTTCCTATATCAAAGCTTACAGAAGGCTGAGAGCACCCCTCTCAAGCTTACTATGTTCCGCAACGATAAAATGGCCTTGATCTGAGATATGCAAGAAATTGAAAAGTTACACGTAACCTCCACAGGATAAGAAAATCACCGGCCCACACTTCCCTATATCTGGGAAATTACACCTACAAGACGGCTCTAGATGTACAAAACATAGAGAGGGCCTCCGCCCTCATCATTGTCCATTTCTTCCGTGCCAAGAACTTGTTTTGACTTGAAGAAATTTATCGAGCAGTAACTCGTAATCAATTGTTACTATCATAGGGGCGTATACAAAAGACTATCGGGCCGATCAGGCCGATGATTTTGAGGTAAGGAGGAGGCATTATGGTCAGTGTTTCTCTCCAATTGATTCAAGAGCTTAACTTGTACTCAAGTTCTCAAGGGCTTCAGATGATAATTCTCGACCTTTTTCATATGAATATGAAAATTAGTCAAACACACTCCTCGGGAAGATTTGGATTGGTTCAAAAGGAGAAGGATGATCCGGCTGAAATCTTAGCCCCTGTCCTAAGAAGAACCAAAATCTGGCTCGACAGAGAGTTCGTGAGCTTAGAAGGAATTCAGGAGAATCCTCCTCCAAGGATACTTCAACACCAAGAAAGGAGGCATTGAAACCAATTTGGAAGCACTGCATGACCCTCCCGCCTCACAACTAAAGGTCCTACATCCTCCACTCCTTCCTCATCCACCCAAGTATATTAAGAAAATCAAAGAAGTCAAGAAGGAGCCCGTTGAAGAAGATCCTCGATGAAGAATTCAGAATTACTCCTCAGACTGTGAGAACATCATTGTTCTCAATGAAAGTGAGGAGAGTGAAGTGCCGGCCCCTATAAGTGTTCTAGAAGCCCCAATGGATAAAGAAAAGGAAGTTTAAATCACTAAGCTTCCAAGCACCATTGACTCCTCTGTACTGTAAACCCCGAGTGCCCCACTCATATCTCAACTAGAGGAAATGGCAAGCGCACACTTTGAGTGCAATGAGTTTTCTTTCTCTCGGTCCTCTCGCCCCACATTCTTCTTCCTCCTCTTTCACATGGGTATCCTTTTCACTGATAAGGAGGAGAAAAGTCTTCCTCTCGGATCTCGTCGACCCAACTTTGATGTCAGGCGGCCTTATCGGGTACCACTCCTCCTACTCCTACCAAGAAAGCCAGACCACCTCATGAATAGTATCCGATGCCTGTGGCCAAGCAATTCCTCGGGATAGCCAAGCCCAAGGTCGATAAGCCAAACAAGATTTACAAGCATCCGATCTAGAGCTCTCAAGGATCCCCATGGGAGAATCCACCCCTAAAGGTGAGATACACAATCTTCAAGAAACAATCACTAGAGTCATTGGAAGAGTTGAAAAAGGGAAACAAACAATAGAGTACTGGAAGAGTAGGGTCAAAGTTCTCGCATGTGTTTCATCAAGTCACCGTTATCCAAAGATAAAGTTTTAGACCCCACCCCATTGACTACTCTTTTCCACCACCCGTGATCCTCACCAAGAAGAAGTCTAGAGTATCAAATATATACATAGATATTCCATATATGGAAGGGCTATGGAGGCCATGGTGGATTATATGCTCATCGTAGGATTGAATTTCATTGGTGAAGCCTTCAAACTCAATGAGAAGGTAACTAATATACAACAAAACTCTCCTCCACCATTGGAAATATAGATAAAGAGCTCAAACTCCTGAGCAGCAATGTATAAGAGACCTTCGCCTCATAAAAAGGTGATGAAAATATTTTAATGGCAAGCAAGGTCTTTGATGATAGAAAGGATAACTTGTCAAATCATGGGTGTACAAAGGTGGAATGGAAAATAAAGGTGCCGAGGAGGCTTTGGGAGAATTGAGAAATAATTCAAAGCGTAAGGGTGAGGCCTTCAAGACTTTGGTATCCGATTTCAAGGATATACATTGCCACCTCCATGATGAGACCTCGTGTGCCTCTCTCCTTGAAAGAAATCAAAGCTCAATTCGTGAGCTTTTGTCAAAGATAATTTATTCAAAGAGGATTCTGTCTCCAAGGAAAAGATGAAGGAAATCTGCTTCTCTCTAGTCTCGCTATTAAAGAAGCCAATAAATATTATCATACACATGTCAAATTCGATAAAGAGATGGAGAAGTGCCTTGGATTTTGATGTAGTCCACTTCCAACACATCGTCCCACATGGCGTAGACATACAGGGGCCTTTAAAAAGGTTTAGATAGCTAGATCCTCAAATCAACAAGGCCCTTCTCAATCATGAACACTTGTCTTCTTCTCTTGACTTTTCTCCTTCTTTCTTTCCTCATCTCGATTTATCAGTAATTAGTTGGGGTTTTACGTTAAGAAACCCTTTAACTAAACATTATTTAAAAAATGTAGTTACCAAGAGTAACCGATTTGTAGAACTATATAGTGGCATCTCTTCGCCATTTTGAAAGGGGGGAACTTGGCTTATTTTTGAAAGTGTAAGAAATAGTAAAGTAATTAATACAAAAGGATCTTCTTTCTTTGTTCATATGTTTCTTTTATTCACAAGCTATCTGTTGAATATTGTTAGATCATTTGTCTACATTATGCTGAGAAGCTTTGTATTCTTGTAGATGTTGTTTATGGAACTATGTGTCTTTTCAAATTTCATCTTATCATTCAAGCACAAATGATCTTATTCTAATTCGCTATATTCTGGCACGCATAAGGAATTATTTTGTCATCTATAATTCTAAGAATGCTTTTTTGCTCATTCCTATGTCTTCATTCCTCTCAGTACTTTTGTGATTGATGATCTATTAAAAAACACTTTCATGATATCCAAGTTCCGTGGTAAAACTATGCTCTGTACATATGTAAATAAGTTTTGATTTTGAATAAGGGAACCTCTCCCACTAAAGAGGAGGGACTTCTTGTCCCCTGACTCACATTATTCTTCTTGAAGTCCTTTTTGACAACCAACATGCATAAACGTGCTTATTAAAAAAACATCAACTAAATTGACAAAAGCATAGTGATAAAGAAGGAAACACATTAAGAAATGAAAAATTCAAAACCTAACCTAAATGACAACACCGCCTTATTACAAACTCCAAGAAGACTTATTTATAGTAGGGCTTCTACCTACTCCCATCAAGTAACCTCGTAACCATATTCCATCAAGTGCATCTAACTAAAAAGTTCTGATTCGAGTATATGAGTGATAAAATATGGCCCCAACCAATGTAACTTCATTTTGCTGGATGGCACAAAAACTTAGAATCATAAAGGAGCACCATCTCTTGTCCTATCTCAATCTTTTTATCCCCTAATGTTCTTGTCATGCCATGCTTTATGCACAGCCTTCTCTTATTTTTGACTCCAACATGCTATGGCTCGTCACTCATACAACTTAATGAACTTTTCAATCCATTCTTCTAATGCTTTCTCACCAACGATACCTCCATCATGCATAATACGTAAAGAAGGTAACATAAATTCCATAGGAAGAACTACTTCTACGCTAAATACTTACTAAAATGGTGTGGCTTTGTTAAACCTTTTATATGTTGTTTGATATTCCTAAAGTACTAAAAATAATTTATCACCCCAATCCTTTCTTCCAACATCACATGATTTTTGTTAATATGTGGCTCAAAATTTTGTTGAAAGCCTTATGCGCTTCCATTTTCCGAGGATGATAGGGTGTAGTATTATGGTGTGCAATCATGAATTCATCCAAAAAAATTACGATTGTCTCATTAAGAAAATGTGTGCCTCTTTCATTGGTAAAAATTAAAGGACATCCAAACCTCATAATAATAATTTCCCAAAGAAACACAGGTAGCTATAGCCACTCTACAATCCTTTGTAGAGTGCTGCTTGCCCACCTTATCGAGATAGTCTATGTAAGTTATGATGTAGTGTGATCTAGTTTAACATATAGTTGGTGAAACACATTTCTCAAATGGTTCTTCACTAGTAATGGGTCTTAGAGGCATTTCATCTCATTGACCTAGTTTTCCAAGACGTTGACAATGATCACAATCCTTACAAAAATTCCTTATAATCTTTATACGGTGTCTCCCACTATAATCCAAGCAAGTAATCGCTTACGCTTACGTGCGGTGAAATAACCTACATAGTGGCCACCTGCAATACCATCATGAGTGTCTTCCATAATATCCATGTGCTCATGTTCCAATACACAACGACGCAATACTTTATCTCGACCTAATTTGTGCAGTCACCACTAATTAACATATAGGGGTCATATCGTATAACAAGTTGTTTCTTCTCCAAGGATTTAATTCCTTCTAGTTCCATACTTGTTCGTAAAAAGACAACAATGTCCTCTAGTTTTGATGGTGCTCATTGTAACCTATATAACGTACATCGCATGGTATCTTGATTTCTTGTGCTTTTCTCTTGATTGTATTTTGGATAGATGGTCTAGTCCAGAATTACTTTTCCTGGTTTTACCATAATCTTGTGAAATCAAATTCCTGAAATAAGAGTACCCATCTACATATGTGCCCTTGTAGAACGGGCTTATTTACCAAATACTTCAATTCCATGTGATTTGTATAAAAGATGAATGATGTAGCTAGTAGGTACTGTTAGAATTTATGTAGCACATAGATCATTGACAAATAATCACGCTCTGTAGTTTTGTAGTTATGTTCTGCAAGAGTCAACTTTCTACTAGAAAAAAAGATAAGATAATCTACAATACCTTATACCAGATTGATCCAACACCATGCCAATGGCCATGCCGCAGGTGTCAACATGTACATGAAATGGTTGGTCCCATGAAGGAAAACATAGAATAGGTGTAGTAGTAAGTTTTCCTTTAATGTCTCAAATGCGCATTGTTGTGGTTCTCCCCAGTAGAATGCACCTTTTCATTTTAGTAACTCTTCTAACAATGTGAAAAATTTGACATATCCTTTGATAAACTTCCTATAATATCTCTTGTATGACCCAAAATCGGCGCACTTCACTCTGACTATGTTGTCGCCCTCAAAATCCCCCTCATTTTTTAAGTCAAATTCGAAAATTTTGAGCTCACACCCTCTATAAGTATTTAAGTAAAGTTAGAAGTCCAAAAAGATAGAGAAATTCATGCTTTGAAGTTGTTTAAACTCTCCAGTCTACACGTTTTGATAAATTTTCCATTTTCTTGTCTAGATGCATGAAAATTTTATTGTTGTCCTCATTTGAATGAAATTTTCAATCTTTCTATGGCCATGGATTGTCAAACCTTGTATTGTTTTCAATTCCTTGGTTCAGTGAAAGAAATTTGAAAATTAGGCATAAAATGGTGGAGTTTTCCTCTTTCTACATTTTTCCATAGTCGTGAATGATGGGTGTTTTCTTCCCCCAATCAAATTTTGGCTCTAGTATCCATGTGCATGTGGAAATATGTAATTGGATGTGGCGGAATAGGTCCTTTTGGTGAACTTAACATTTTTGTTATTTTAGCAAAAAATGTCAATTTGGCCCCGTGACCCCGATCATGCTAGGGAAAAAGTCAAAGCTTGAGCCCGCCATTGGAAAGTCAAAGTGGGTCGGTAGAAATTTGGGTCTTTAAGCCTCTTTGTAAACGGAAAAAAATCATAAAGTGACCTACATCCCGATCATGTTATGAGGAAAAGTCAAAGCTTGAGCCTACTTTAAAAGTCAAAGTGGGGAAGCGAATCGACGAAGAAATTTGAGGTTTTGAGCCTCTTTGTAAAAAAGGTGAAAAGTCATAAAGTGACCCAACCCCGATCAAACAAAAGGGAGAATGTCAAATATTAAGCCCGAAGAGAAGAGTCAAAGTGGGAGGTGGATCATCGGGAGATTTGAGGTTTTTGCCTTTTTGTAAAAAGGTTAAAATTCATAAAAGCGAGCCACGTTTCCTTCACCAATCAAGTGAAGCCACGTGTCGAGATTATATCAAAAATGGAAGGGCGAGATAAACAATGTAAAAATGCCAAATCTCTATAAAGTCACAAATGCAAAAGGCACCCTCCATGCCTACTCCAAGAAATTTCTCCCACATGGACGACTCTGGTTTAAATTTTCAAAGGCAAGATGAACGCAGTTCAAATTCAAAGTTAGAAAATGAGTCTAATTGTGCATTATGAAAAGTCTAGTTTTTCCACCATTGACATTTCTTCGTGAATCAAGAATTTGAATGAACGCAAATGATTGAAAATATTGTAAACCATTTCTCGCTAACAAAGAAGAAGTTGTAACTATTTCTTGGAAGATATTTAATGGCTTATTCACGCCATTGTAAAGGGCTGAAATTGATCGTGTAAACTCACAAGTGCATTGTACTTAGAGAAAGCAAGGGAGATAGCCATTTTCTTCTACTTCCCTCCATTCTCAAATTTTTTCCATTCCCACATTATGTATAACCTCTCGTTTAAGCATCAATACAAGAAGAAGGAATTTTTAGCCTCGTTGATGAGGATATTTTAGAAACTTTGATTTCGTAATCTTATCTCATCTTGTTACCATTTTCAGGGTTATTTCTTCTCATAAATGCATGTGTTGAAGTTTCTAACTAGTGTGTGTAGGAATATGATTTTCTACCTACAACATTAGTTCTCCTACCTCTTTTCTCACTCCCTTTCCCACCTTCATATAAAATTCCCCCTTACGAGATAATTGCAAGAATTTACCGCGAGTCGAGTGGAGTGCCCTTGTTGGATCCTCGGTCGAAAGGCCACCATATAAATCCACACTTTATTTTACATGCATATACGACAATTGCCTTGGTTAAGCGAGAGGGACTTAGATTCCCGAGCATTGAAAGGAATCCATAAGTTTGTCCACCTGACAAATTTTCTTGCCAATAGTTTTTAGTGCCTACCATGGGGCAGATTTAGCAAAGATCTACACCTAATATATGACCGCAAGGTTTGAATTTTAAAATAAAATCAAATATTGAAAAATAAAAAGAAAGAGTTCATGAAAAGCCATTGCTAAAAAGATACACTCACTGATTTTTGCACATGTCTTTTCATATTCCCACTTCAAGAATTTCAAGAAGCTTTGGTGAAGGAAGAAACACCAGGTTGAGTAGGTCGAGAGGTGTTGATGATTTCAATTTTGAGGCTTCAAAAAATCAGCAAGAACAAATTAGAGATAATCCATACTTCTTCTCTCAAGCCTCCTCTCCATCCATCTCTTCAAACAAGTTCACTGGAAATCTTATCAAGACTCCTGTTGATACTCCTCCTTCAAATTCTCCAATTTTTCAACCATCATTGAGCATTGAGTTCTTAAAAGAAGAAGTTGAAGAAGAATTTGTAGAAGAAAGAGCTGAAATAGAAGAAGAAACGACAATGGAAGATGAAGTAGAAAGACCCCAACCCATTGTTCCATGGGGAAGAAATACATGTCCACTTTCTCTTGAACCTCCTCTTCATGATCTACCAACAAGTTCCCGCAAGAACTTGCCAAAGTTCAAAGGTGAAAAAACAAAACATCTAAAGAACACATCACTACCTTCACAACATCATGTGGAATTCTTGGTGTCCAACATGAAGATGTTGTTGTGAGACTATTCATGGAGTCCCTCCAAGAAAAATTAGCAGAATGGTTCTACCTCCTACCTTCCCGATCCATCACTAGTTGGCATGACATCAAGGATGCCTTCGAGGAAAGATTTAAATCAACTAAAGACTGTCAAGACCTCTTGGTGTAGTTTTCTCAAATGAGGAAAGGATAAAGTGAAATGATGAGAGACTTCATGGCTCATTTCAAATGGTTACTTTGTAGGATACTGGAAGAAGATTCACCATCTCAGAACAATATCAAAAGATTCTTCATAAATGCTCAATCACTAGAGGTAGGCTTTCTCCTACGAAGAGTTCAACCAAGGAACATTGTAGAAGCAAAAGGAGTGCCATTGAACTGGATGATGATCTGATCCTCTTTGAAAAGATCAAGAATCGATCGAAGGGAAAGACCCAACATCTTGAAGATGAGAGAACCAATCCATTGCTGCAAAGGTTGGCGAATGAGATGGTATCTTTGAAGAGGGAATTATTTGAACAAGTGTCTTCTCAAGGAAGCAACATAAATTAGATTGTAGGAGCACCCCAAAGGCTCACCTTGGAGGCCCCACCCATGAATGTAAATTGCAGATTTCAAGAAAGTGAAGAAGAGCTTGAACAAGAAAGTGAAGGTGGTAATTTCCTAGAAAGTGATGAGTTTGAAAATGATACAAAAATCAGATTCTGTGAGTATTATGGATGTGATGAAGAAGACAAATAAGATGCACCCAGTTTCTCATGTGTAGTATTCACTCATTCTCAGTTTGAGAAAGGAAAATATCCTTCCACTGATTGTAGAGAAAAAGAAGACTGGAGATCCTCTTGTGGTGACTCCACAAAATAAAATAATTAGTTGAGGATCCCCACTTCCATCTTCCATGAAGTCTGCATTGTTGGAGCCAGACCCTGTAGCAAGTAAGAAGACTCCCATAATCCCAAGTAAGCTTTCTGATGTCTCTTCCAAGTCTAAATCTAAATCTACTCTTGCAAAATCTAATACCTTGAAAGCTCCTAGTGTGCCATTCAAAATACCGTCCATCCCTCAAACATCAAATCTTTCTCCCAAGCCTATACAAACTCTAAAATCAGTTCCTTCACCCCCCTTGTCCACATCTACTCCCTTTGACTTTATAGAATATGCAAACAAGGCCAAAGTGTAGATTACTGAAACTGAATATTTGTGGACTCATCCTGGACAATTTGAGAGGTTCATCTGATATATCAGGAGTGGTAGTCTAAAAACCAATGATGTAGCTCATCATCCTAAAGGAATACTACCAAACCCACCTACAACTCCCTCACAGAACATGCTTTCTTTGAGTGCATCAAAGATTGATAAAGTTGAACCTTTCTATGTTTCCCTTCTTGTTGGAGAATATGTACTGAAATATTACATAATAGATTCTGGTGCCTTAGACAACGTGATGCCTTTGAAGGTCACCAAGGCTCTCAAACTTACCATGACTCCACCTAGCAGCTCTTGTTACTCTTTGGAGTTGAGAAAGGTCCCACTTGTAGGGAAGGTCAAAGATACACAGGTGTCTCTCACCAAATTTCCAAACAAGAAGATTTCAGTGATGATTTTGGTAGCTGATGTCCCAACCTCATTCGAATGTTGCTAAGTAGAAGTTTCTACCAAGACTTGGGAGGTAAAATTTAGATGAATTGGTCATCCATAACCATACCAAAGAAGGAAACATGGAGAAATTACTTTGAGAAAAGAAGATGAGGTACACGATATGAAAGTTCGGAACCCGAAAGCTAACATCTTATACCAATGTAGCGAGGTAGATGAATCACTTGGTGGAAACCAAGGAGGAGGAGGATATCCCCATCTTGATAGGTCTAGACATGCCTTCCCGAGAGAGATTTAGACTTTGAAGAAGCATTGAGGGATTCGAGTTACAAGCGGGAAGCCTGAATTTCCAAATGATGCAAATCATAAGGAAGAGGAGATGGTTCTCGATGATTTTCAAGAATAAAAATCAGCTTATATGCTTACCCAAGATGAGGAGTTATTCTCCCATTTGGGGATGGAAATGATATTAGTCGGGCCATATATGGAGAGACAAAATCAGCTTGTGATGAGCCCGTGAAAGGTTTGAAAGAAATGTCTATACATGAAATGCTTAGATCCGCGGAAGAAATAGAAGACCCTGAGATAAGTCTTGAACTCTTGATGCAAGCCATGAATATGCAAGAAAAACATGAAGCTAACTTGGAAGCCTCAACCAGTGTGAAGGTTGGCTATGTTGAAACAAAGTAAGAGGTGAAATATGATGTCCTTTTTGTTGAGTTATGGAGCTCAATTACTTGGTTTAGCATGCAATATAAACTTCTTTGGAAAATACAAAGTAACCATCATCGATTAGGAGGAACCAACATCGGTCACCCAGGACCGGCATCGGTCGAGAAAGGGAGGAAGGCGCAGCATGGTTAGGTCTAGCGGCGTCGATTACCTATGCGAGGATATTTTAATTAACTCTCGGGAATTAGATCTATTTTTAACATTAAAGTATATCTATTGCTTTTAAGTGCATGGCTCGTGCCCTAAGTCTATAAATGACTATATAAATATAAAATATAGGGTTTAGAAGGTATGATTAACAAGAATTAGAAATAACTTGCAAAATTTGGTGAGAGTGAGAATTCTTGGTGATGAAGCAAAATCTTGAGAGAAAGAAAGTACGTACATGTGAGAGGTGTGGAAGATTGTAAATATTCATTGTATATCTTGTCAAATCTTTGGATAATAGATTGAATTGTTTCTTGTGGATGTAGTCCACATTAGGTGAACCATGTTAAATTTGGTGTTGATTTATGTCTCTTGTTTTGTATATTTCTTAGGTAGAATATCCACTTTTATTTACATGTATGCTTAGATCGATATATATTATGCATGCAACCGGTGTCTAACCCCAACAACTAGTATCAAATATTTTTTGAGGTTTTTGTGTTGAAAGATTTAAACTCACAAAGGTTTTATGATTGAGTGGGAGCTACAACAATGGTAGAAGAAAAAAATACAAGGTAGAGAATTTTGACATTGAAATTATCAATTATGGAAGATTGTAACACTCTGATTTTGTATGTTAACTTGGTAAATGTTTTACATACTATTATAGCTGCTGAAATGAAGGCAAACATGTTAAGATAAGTTCTGATCTTAAGAGAATGTGTTGCTAACTTGGATTCTTGTATGCTATGATTTATTGCATGGGACAACAAATATTGTACTTGTGTGTTTGCTGATGTGACGACAAATTGTCGTATACTTGCTAAACTCTCTTTGCTGATTGACAGCATACCTTGAATCAATTTCACTGATCCAAGTATGCTGAGGTCCTCTTGTGATTTCTGTGTCGATTCACACTTGAACCGAACCCGAGATTGTTATGAACGTGCAGCGCCTGATTGCAGGTGTGAACAGCTAGCACGTAGATGCCAACGACAGGGGTTCGATTCTTGAACCCTGTACTGTCGAACTTGGGACCTCGTGAGGCAAGAAATGCCTGGACACGGGTGGCCTTGGCACGTAATCTGAAGGACGGAACGTCCTGCTCTGCATTAACGTGAATGTTAGTAGGGAGGCTGGATGGAAGTTGTTAGTGTTAGTGGTTAGTATGAATTAAACCCTAAATTAATACTAAGTCCTAACATGCATCCTACCCTACTATCCTAAGTGGATTTTTAAATTATAAAAAAAAAAAATAAAAGGGGAAAATAACCTAAGGCTAAACTAAGACCTAGGTTGAATACTATATGCAACCTAAACTAATCCTAATCTAAAAGGGGTGCGCAGACCCTTGGAGGGAAGGGATAAGGATGAAGGAAAGGCATTCATTGGCATTTAATACACAGTCCATATGTGGACAGGCGCCGATTTAGGCGGGCGGGTAGAAATAGAGGCATCTATTTGGAGATAGAGCCAAATCGGTTTTGCATGGGAATTTTGAAAGATTGAGTCCGCCAACCCAAGTGATGGCGTGGAAAGTAAGGAAAAGGAAGAGCCTTAATTGCATTAATTGTTTTCGGTCCCTCGGCAGTTCACCTTGGAAAGTGTATGAGGAATTTGATTTTCATTATTTCGGTTTGGTTTTGGAAAATTTCTCTGCATTTAGTTTTTCACTGATACAGTTCGGTCAACCAGCTCTTGGCATTTGACATTTTCTTGGAGATTTCGAGGCTGTTGCTAAGCCTGAAGAAGAAAGAAGTGTTGGGGAGTTTGTGCTGTCGCTGTGGAAGGAAAAACGTGGCAAACGAAGTTTTCTTCGAGTTCAGGAGAAGAGATTACAGGCATGTTAAGCCCTTCTCTTTAAAAACTCTTGCTTTGTTTAAGTGTCTCATTAAAACAACCCTGCTCTTGGGTTTTGATTCTGTGACTGTTGTCGAGTCGATTCGAATTGGGTTTCATCGATTCTTGCTTCTTTTTGTTTGGAAAATGATATGATGAATCATTCTGGTTGCTCGGTTTTGATTTGTATTTGCTCGAATCAAATTGGAGATGAATTATTGTATTGGTTATTGACTGTATGGAGGTCTGAAATAGATATTTCTTTCACTGTTCGTGTTGTTTGAAAGTGGAACAGGCCTGTGTAATCGTTCCTTATAGTGTAACTGTTTTCCATTTAGTGTAATCGTTTCTTTACTGTTGTGCTTGGAACTGCCTTTGCAAGTAAAGAGGAAATGGAAATACAGTCGTGTATATTGCTTTGATGTGGGTTCGTCGACCCTTGCTGTTCCTTTTCTTTTGAAATGATATGTAAGCCGTTTCTCTGTGCTGTGTTTAACTGCCTTGCTCTTCTTACATGGAACTCCTCCATGTTGTGCTGGCTATTGACATAATATGAAATTGCGAACTGGTTATTCTTGTAAAATAGAATGTGGAACTGTACAGGCAGTATGGGTATTTTATTGCTGTACTATTGTTTGCTGTCATCTGAACTTGTGTTATAATTGTATCGGCTGTGCGAGTTGCATGAGGTCGTTTCTATAATGAAATTTCTTTTACAAGAGGAAATAGATCTTCTCTCTTCTGCTGTGTTTGATTAGGATGAATACAACATTGGATTTTGTCTGAATATGGGAAGTTGCCTTGGGAAAAGAAAAGATAACACGTTATTGGCTGTTCTTTCCTTTCTTGCTTAAAAGAGATAAGACTTCTCTCTTCCTTTGCTGTTTCGGATTATGAGGAAATGGTATCTTATATTTTAAAGGAATGGGCATTAAAATTTCATATGAATGTTCGTGAGAGTTGGAAAAAGGAATAGTTTTTCCTTCTGAACTCATAGAGAAATATACTGTTTCTTGCTAGGATGGTATGATGATTAGTTGTGTTTATTAATGCTGATCGGTCCTTTAAGAACGAACTGTTTGGAGATTATGACTTAATCTGGGATTGCTGTACAAAGAATAAACGCATGGAAATTTTGTCTCGTTGTATGGGTTGTCTTGATTATACTAGATTCATGTATTGACACCCTGTACGGTTTACTTTACTAAAGGTAATGACATCTGATTTTGCATTCTGGAGTTTTGCATACTATTATGAACTTGGAAAATGGATTGGGTAGAATCATTTATTGGAAGGGAATCCTTCTTCTGCCTGCTGTTCTAACTTGGTGAAATTCATAGTCAATGTGAATATTGGACTTGCTGTAGGTAACAGCAATGAATAAATGTTATTTTGAACGGAGGATACGTTCATAGGACTAGAAAAATATGAAATTAATTAGATTTGTATAATTGTAATATCTTTTGTCATGCACTTATAGCATACGGTGAAAGAAATATGGTTTCTTTTAGTATGGAAAATATATGGTGTGCAACCTTATATTGTTTGATCTTGGATGAACCTAATGTTGTACTAACTTTTTTAGATCTTTATATGAGTCGATTGAAAAGAAGTATGGAATCTTCTAGTACAGCAAATACATAGTATGCATCTTGATATTGCTTGTTCTATGATGAATACGATGTCTTACTAACCTGTTTTGGTATTCGTATGAACCGGAATTAAATGAAATTATTCTTACTGCCGGAAAGTGAATTCCGAATGGATTTTGTAAGTTTCACTCTGAACTGTTATCTTGATTTGTCTTTCATTTGGATTCCACTGTTAGGACAGTCATGTGGAAAGAAATAGAGATATGAATGAATGACTTGAAGAAAATAAGCTTTTATACTTTCATTCAGTTGGAAATCTGTAATTCGTGAATAATGAATTTTATAGTGCTTAGATGGGAGCAACTATATGCATTGCTGTTGTTAAGCTTTCTTATCTGTACTTGATTGCTTTGAATTTAATACATGAAGCTGAAAGGAAAATAATGAGTTAAATTTCAGTTAGTTTCATCCTTTGCATTTATTATTAATGAAAGGCGTGGAAAGGATAATAGTATGTTTAAAATTATGTGGAAACAGGACAGCAGTCTTATTGCTGATTGTGATAATATTTTGATAGTTCAGTTGTTATGTTGATCTTTCTTTTGTGCCTATTTTGTGATTGATGTTTAACTGTCGTTTCATAAAAGCAGGGTTCTTTTATTGAGACAGTTAGTTGAAGCACCTTATTTTAAGGATAAGTGCTTAATATGCTCGATTCATTAAGCCCGGCCCATGCAAATCATTTTGCAGATGGAATTTGATTAGAATGAAGACATGGCTGTTTTCTGATGCTTCTTGATTAATAAAGGATGAATTGTAATTGTTGCTTTATTTCCTCTTCGAGGAATTGTGAAAAGAAGAAAATATATTCTTCTGTCCATGAGTTGTATGGATGTTTGTATAAACTATGTCCAATCAATTTGGATTGGCAAATGTACTGATTATGACTTGAAATATTGAATACAATTACAAGTGTGATATTTTCAATAGTTATATCAGTTTGATTTTGTTGTCTAATGGAAATATAATGTTATTTCTTGATTTGGAATTGTTATTTGTCCTTGGATGGATGCTAAATGGAAACTGATATCTATTCTTACCTAAACGCAACTTTTAAGTTGAAAAATGCAAGTAGTTCATACTTGGTAAAGATGAATTTTAATTGACATTAAAAAGGATTAAGAAGAATATGATTCCATAATTGGAAGGTATTCAGGATTAGCTTAGGAGCTAAGGAATATCAATCAACTCCGGGGTAATCGAACTTCGCTTTCGAACTCCATTAATGATCCCGTTTGATAAATTCAGAATAATGGATATAGGATAAGTATATCCATAACTAATGGACCTTAACTACATAATGTTAAGGAGAACAAATGAATACATTTCTTGGGAATTAGGCCTCGTTTAAGCGACGTCTAATAAGTTAGAAATCTGAATCTTGTTGCAGTTGGAAAATCTTGGTTAAGTTTAATAGGTTAAACTTATCATGTCCGTCGGAACGGACTGCTTAATCCAATGATTAAGAAGTGAACCAAGTAAGGAAATGCAGCCCTTCGACACGAAGGAGAAGATGCATTGCAAGACAATGGGCGGATTTAGTCCCTCTTAGCCTATCTGACTATAACGGAAACGAGGATCAAGGATCAGCGTGGATGCTGAAAGTTGATTTTAATTATTAAAATCATATCCGAAGCACTTGAGCAGGATGTGTATTCTCGATGGGAGAATTCCGTAGGACATTGGCATACGCCAGCTACAGCAAGGTGTCTCCATGAAGACAGGGTCTTCATGATGACACACTGTTGCAGCTGACATATTGCAATGCCCTCCTGAATTAAAACATCAAGAATACATAGGCTGAAGGTGTAATTGTGGACAGGGGATAGGAGTATGATCTGGTATACGGAGTGACTCAGAATACTAAAGATAACTAGACCCACGGGGTCGTGGGGAAACGACACTATATGTCTGCGTATCTTTAGTTACCGGGAGTGCCTTCCTATACTCGTTCATATTACTAACTGTAATTGGGAGTTAAACTAACCTTAAACGAAGAGGAGTGGTAGGAACCAGGAAAGACCATTCTAGATAACAAAAAAGTGAGGTGAAGGATGTATTTCGTAGATGTGTATCACATCCAGGGAATATGATCATGCAAAGCACGTGAAAATCTTTAGCCAAAGTATCGCAATTGCTGGTTGCGTTGTCCTTTCACTTAATTTAAGATGCGGGATGTCGAGATGAATATCAAAAATAGATATTCGAGATAGGCTTCTTAAATGGATCACTTGAATAACCGGAATTGGTTATGAGAACATGTATATAAAATATACCATGCATAAAAAACATGAAGGATCGGTTGTTGCGAGTCATGAACATGAAGGAGATCGGTTGTTGCTTGAGTCATGAAATGAAGGATCGAGGAAACTCCGAGCCATGAAAATGGAAGATCGGTAGTTCCTCGAGTCATTTACTGACAGACATATAGAATCATTATAAGATTGAATGGCATTGAATGTGTGTTCCATATTGTAAATATGTGAGCGAGAACATTCGTTTTAAAAAGAAATTGTGTGATCCAAACTGTGTTGTTTGGGCAGAGAACAATTATTAAAACTTGAACGTGTGTTTGAATTTTATAATTCATAACAGTGAATGTTATCAAAAAAAAAAAAAAATTCCCTTGTTCTGGTATTTTGAAATGAGGATGTTACAAGATGCAGATTGAGGATTATTTGTATCAAAGAGATTTGTATTTACCCTTGGATGAGAAGTCTAGAACTATGAAGATTACTAGTGAAGAATGGAATATTATTCATAGAAAGGCTTTGGGATCTATAAGATTGATTCGATAGCATCATGGCTTCCAATATTATAGAAAGCGGCTTCTAAGTTAGACTTATGAAATCTCTTGCTAATTTATATGAAAAACCTAGTACTTAAAATGAAGTTTATTTAATGAAGAAACTATTTAGTTATAAGATGCATGATGGTGGATCTACATCTAGTCATTTGAATGATTTCTTATCTATTTTAAATCAATTAAAATTAGTTTTTATACCATTTGATGATGAAGTAAAAGAAATTTTATTCTTATGTTCTTTGCACGATAGTTGGGATAACTTGGTAATGGATGTTAGTAATACAACATCTACTAATAATATTTCAATTTTTGATGATGGGGTTAGTATAATATTGAATGAAGAAATTTACAGGAAGAGTGTTTCACTGATTCTTAGACATTTCTTTGAATATTGATGAAACAGAGACAGAGTAATGGGCATAAGAAGAATACTTGTTGAAATGATGGTTAATAGGTTGTTGTGCACGTGTTGACTCCTTGATCCACAACTGATCGTGAGAGCTTCCTTTTGGTTGGGAGGAACTACCTAAAATGGAACACAAGACCACCAAATAAAAGTTAAACAATATGTGCAGTGAACTACCTAGTGTGTGCTAGATCCGGGAAGTGTGATACTTCCTAGACGGCTGTCATTCCATTGTTTAAAACAATTTAATGTTGGTAATGAAGTAAATCATATTGTACTTAAAATGATTTAGGTATCTCATTCAAAACACAATAAGAAAGATCTAATCTAACAGGCTAAGTTAAAATAAGATCCAAGGTCAAGTAACTGGTTTTGGGTCTTTACAGGTCTGACATAGGTCTTAGGTAGGTCACAGGTGATTAAGGGTGATGTGAGAATAGGTGGGTCAGCTACTTTTCTAGGTTTGTATTGATAAATACAAAGACCAATGCCGGTTAAGGGTGACTGATGCCGGTTGGGGAGAACTAGTGCCGGTTACTGTGGAAAACTGGGAATGCCATAGAATGAGCTTTGGATCTCCCTTATGATTGCACAAAGGACTAGGCTAGTTGAAATGAGGTATTAAGTTGTTTGGATGGGATTTGGTGAGGTTTTAATGGGGATATGGAGGGGTGAGTATTAAAGGAGGTCAATGGGTGGCTAGGAGAATAAAGGATGAAGATATAATAATTAAATGAATGAATTAGAGGAGTAAAATGTTCTACTTACTTGAAATCTGGTTCTGGGTGCCCGTGATTGATGAATGAAGGTGTTGGTAAGAGGTTGAATGATGTTGAGGATCACCAAATGTTAGAAATCTCTTGCATGGGCTGTATGTGCATTGCTTTTTCCTTGGTTGGATCAAATCTATGTTGGGTGGTTGTTGGATGAATGTTGGATGTATGTGTAAGAGAAAATGCCAAATCTCCTTCCCTTGCATGTGTGTTCTTGTAGAAAATTGTTCTCAAAATATGTGTTATCTCTTAGGAATCCACCAACCTTTTGCCAACCTTGAAAATAAGGTTGTTTTGGGGATTAAAAGGTGATCGACGGAGGTTAAAACTTCTGGTGGCGATTAAGGATAACCGACGTTGGTTAAGGTAGGATTTCCTAGGTTTACTAAACTAGGTAGATCCCCTTGATTTTCTCGAGATCTCATGTCATTTACCCACAGTTAGGCTGGAAGATTCTTGTAAGTATGCGGGAAGGTGGTTAGAGGGAATGTAGGCATTGATTTTTAGGGTTTGGGTAAGACTTAGTTAGTTATGGAAACTTACTAAGAATAGGTTTTAGCGTGAGGTGGCTTGATGAGGTGTCTAGGTGAGGTGTATGTGTGGGTATTATCTAAATTAAGATATTTAAATAATAAATATGGTGAGGATAATGAACTAATTTAATTAAATTTATTAAATTAATATTAGTGGGGTGAAGGGGGCCATGACTAGGTGAATGTGATGAAGGTGTTTATTTGTCGAGGGACCAAAGGGAGTGTGACCTAATTTTAGTGTCTACATATTTCCCTTTTTTTGCATAGCTTGTATTGGTAAGCGGCGTTGAAAAAAATAAGATGTGGTTGCCCCATGTGTGGGTGAAGGTGCTCCCCTCGGGCAAGGAACTTATGAGGCAAAAGGTAGAATTAATGAGTGTTTTGATAAAAGGTAAATGTGAGAAAGGGAAAGATGGGGAATGGAGGAATAATGGAAAAAGGTCAACTCGAGCAATCTAGGTAATGGTTAGGATCAAAGGTAGTAATCAAATGCACACACATGTATAAACTACAAAGACTGCTACCTGGGTTGAAGAACATGAAAGCTCTACATCATCTAAGGTTGATAGGTTTATCCAAACAAGGTTGAGGTGATTTCGGTATCTAAGGTATATGATATGGTTAGGAAACATGATGTAGGTTAGGTGTAGGAACGTTTAGGTATGTTTTGGTACACCAAAGGTAGGGTCATGATAAATGGTCACAACAAGAGGTAAGGTAAGGTCATTAGGTCAATCAACACAGGTAACAGTGCTACAAAGTATAGCAAACACATGAGGTCAAAGGTCACTAGCGATGGTCCAGGTCCAAATATCTAGGTCATGGCACGCAGGTAAGGCCGAGGTATGGGTAAAATAACGAGTCCCCAAAGGAGGACAAGGTTAGGCAATAAATGATGAGGTCAGGGGGGTGAGGTAAATGGTTTGGGTAAAGGTTGGGTGTGGAAAAAAGAGTGATGGGCAGGGTAATAGGGTAAAATTTAGGGCAAGGTGCAAAAGAGGGTGACTAATACCGAGGTTAAGGGTAATCGACACCGGTAGAGTGGAACCAATCTGGTAGGGTAGGGCACATGAGTGATGTCGGTGAAGATAAAACCGACGTCGGTTAGGTCGGGTTGTTATAAAAAAAAATCCATGTTTTTGTTATTCATTTGTCATTTAGCGAATTGAGAAAATGACAAAGGAGAGAGAAAACAAGGAAAAGTAACTAGATGGAACAAAGTGTGGTGAGTTGGCGATATGAGAAGTAGGTGATTGGTTGTTGAGAGGCGGAGTCCACATGAATGAGGTGTAGTGGGGAGGTGTAGGTAATTTTAGGTGGGAGAAGTGTTAGGAGAGGAAGTTTTTGAGAAGAGAGGGTTTTAGGATTGTGGGTTTTCACCGCAAAAAGTGGCCGGCCTTAGTCGGGGTTGAACCGGAATCGATATTATCAAACCAATATCGGTCACAAAACATGTGGACCGATGTTGGTTTAAAGAGTGACTAAGTCGATTAGAGAGAAGCGCTGGTGGTCGAGTTTGAGAAGTAAGGGGCCAAAAGTGCCACAGGTTGGGTGGTTGAGATGGGTAGAGGTAAAATAGGGTGTAGAAAAATGATAGTGGGTGATTATGGGTATGAGAAATGTAGATTAATTTGTTGTTTGTATTGGATGTAGGGGAGAGATCAGTTACACATGTGGGACAAGGTTCCACCCCTGCTCGTGATTCACACGGCCACGGTGACCCCGAGGAGTTGTAGTATATGGAGGTGGTGGGCACGAGTGGGGTCCGATGCTATTGAAATGCGATCGACAACTTAGTCTAATGGTCGTGCTCATCAATAAATGGGATTCCGTGACCAACATGTTCCACCTTCCAACAGTGAGATCACTTGTCACCTTAGAGGACGTGTTCAACATTCTTTAGCTACCCATATTGGGTATATAGGTCTATTTGATCTCCTTCGAGGCCTCGAGAGGAGTTGATGTTGATGGTGTTTGGAGGGGATGGCCGAGCGACATTCCATAGTGCTTAGCGTTTTATGGAGAGGGATGTACCTAGCCTATCTGGAGGAGATGAGGCTAGTAGTTCTATTGATGGAGGTAGTGTCTTTGCTTTGCACTGCTAGATGTAGAGGGAGGTAGATTTCCCCACTCATTGATGGGGCACTACATGATATGATGATAGATTAGACACACTTTTCCGGACGCCTTGGCATTCATGGTGTAGTTATACAGGAGTTATGGGCATATGGGCAATGCGTAGGTTTAGCTTTGTCTTTGTACCTTTTACTTCATTGTTGGGCTTATGAGCACATAGTTTGTGTGTGGCCAGTAGGGATGCCTCGAGCAGATGCATTTCCACTAAGATTGGTGTGGGTGGGGTATAAGTGATGGGTGCCTACTATTGGAGAGTAGAGATCAGACAGGCCCACACATGATGTGGCCTATTTTTGGCATTTATTAGAGGGGTTTTCTAAAGTGGACATCATATGGAGGTCATATGTGGACTTCCCATCATATAGGCATATGCATGATGAGCTAGTTGAGCTCTAGCTATTGAGATGGATACAGGGTCGTCATGCCAGGAGCATGAGATGATCCTAGTTGATAGAGTTAGGTGGCAGTTTAGGCTACTATAGGACATACCTCCGCCTTTCCCGTAGTATAGGAGAGACGATGTGGAGAGGCCCTTACCTCTACTCATAGCTTCTAGTGCCCACAGGCGGGAGGAGCGAGGCGGTGGACTGGCCGGATTGATGATGTCGGGTCATAGATAGATATAGACAGTGGTGGGTGGCTCATTTACAAGCGCCATACCCCCAAGCTAGGGTAGTTGGATCTAGCGACCATCATGGTATAGAGGGATGCCCTACAGGGGCAGGTGGTGACTCTAATTACCTAGTTGGGTATGGTGCGATACACGCTTGTGAGCTCGAGGCCGAGGTAGCGAGTTACATGCTCGGTGGCGATCTTTAGGCCCAGATGGCCGGGGGTGGGATGGAGACAGAGATGGGGATGATGGTTGGGTGGCTGCCTTATAGGCACAGTGGCAAGGTTGTAGGGTTAGTTCATCATAACTCAGGCATAGATGGGCCCTTACGAGCCCGGATACGAGCATAGGGTAGAGGGTACCACCACGAGGCACCGGATAGGGTTCCAGTTCATAGGCAGGAGTAGGACAGGGTCCCACAAGATAGGAAGTATAGGGGCCGAGGCCTATGGGGCCACCACAAACCGTGCTTATATCCAAGTTACGGGATGCCCTAGGTGAGGCCGAGATCTACCAAGATTAGTTGAGCGAGGCCTCAAGTGAGAGGACTAGATCTCACACTCATAGTGTAGAGAGCACAATGGGCCATCGAGCTCCGAGGTCAAATCATGGAAATGCCACCACTCACGAGAGACTAGCTCTAGGTGAGGCACCAATAAGATCCAACCACCACCCATGATGGGTGGGGAGATGTTACGGAGTCACCGAGCCCAGGGCCGAGGAGGCCGAGGGTATAGGTGACATAGATATGGAGGATGTGCACTAAGATACCTATATGGTGCCTAATTTTGATGTATTGTAGTCATTTTTGATATATCTGCTGCGTCAAGAGAGTGAGGATGTATGAGATTTTTATATTTTGAGCATATACCGGCCTACATGCCGAAGATATTTTATATTATTTATTATTTTATTGTATATGAGACCAGCCTGCGTGCTAAGAGATTGTAATATTTTTGATCACATACTAGCCTACACACCAAAGAAATTTTGTATTATTTTATTGTATATGAGACCTGCTGCATACGAATGACATTTTATATCGAGTATCGGCCTACGTGCCGATGATGTGTTTGAGATAGACATGATGGGATATCTATGTATATTGTATTGAGACACATATATTTATTTATATGATGAGATGGATGAGATTCTTGATTTTTTGGTGTTTTATGAAACTTTTAATTTTTGTTGTGATATGAATGCAAATTAGGTGAGTTAGGCATGATGGAGTCGAGTTTGGTTAGGCATGGATCGAGTCGAGTTGGTTTAAGCATGGATCGAGTCGGGTTGGTTTAGGCATGGATTGAGTAAGGTCTTAGGCATGGATCGAGTCAGGTCTTAGGCATGGAGTGAGTCGTGTCGGTTTAGGCATGGATTGAGTCAAGTTGGTTTAGGCATGGTTGAGTCGGGTTTGTGGTCTAGCGCAATTGATTTTAAATTGGTTAGGGTTATGATTCATTAATTTATATAATGAATGATAATATGGGCTATTTTAAGATGCTTTATGATATATGGATGATGAGGGTAGTCATAATAAATGTATGTTGTGGTGATGATAAAAATATTAAGCAACTTGTTATTTGTTTGGTTTAATTTCCAAGTTTTAGATATAAAAGGAAACTAAGTAGGGTAGAATGTAATGTGAGGAAAATGAAAGATGAATTGGTTAGGGTAGAGAGTGGCCAAGCTAACCTCTAAGGGCCCCATGACCTTAGAGTGCTACCTACATAGTCCCGACGAAAAGGGACCTCAGGTGATGTAGTTCTCCCATGAGCTAGGGAAGAATATGAGGAGGTAGGAAAATGAGTTGGTAGGTTTTAGGCATGATTTGGGTTTAGGTCTGTTAGGTGTGGGTGGGTTATAGGTAAATTGGTATAGGTGATGTTGATTATGGTGAAAGAAGAAGAATACCCAAAGGTAAGAGTCGAGGACCAAGTCCTATATAAGGTAATCAAAACGTAAATAAAGATGGTTAAAAGATAAGAAGGGGCAATAAAGCCACCTGATTGGTTAGGATCATATCAAGTAGATCATACCTTGGATGAGGTGATGAACATAAGACCCTAAAGATAGTGCATGATTGAATGTTCTTAGGTGAAAAGTAGTCACATGATCACCAAATGTCTTTGTTTCAAGAGGTCCCTTGAGGTGTTAGGAAAATAGGGGTGTAAATGGTGAGAGTGGTGAAAGGTGGGTAATTTTATGGTATATGAGGTGGCATACTCTATGGGAAAGATATCCTAGGTCACAATGGGTAAGTCCATGACTAAGAAGTTATCTGTTTTGACTTGTATTTGAGATAGACCGGTTGATGCGAAAGTCTATATGGGATGAGAAATGAACTCCTTGAGGTATTCATGAAGTGATCAATGCGGGAAGCTTGAGTCTCTCTCATTTTTTTGTTTTTTTAAATTTTGAAAGAGATTTACATAGTTGTCCTTCGAGGGAGTAGTCTATTTATAGCAGCGATTACGAGAGGAAGATGTCCTTTTGAGGGATTCATATTTTTTTAGAAGTTTGACTCAAGGAGTTGGGTCCCATGTGGAGCTTTGAATTCATGGACAAGACCAAGGTGAAAAAAGGATTCTTGTTCAAAAGCGGGGGTGAACGACCATGAGATCTCATCTAAAGGTAGATGAAAAGTATCCATGAGAATCATGCTATGCGTAGCAATGTGGTACACATATTCAAGAGAAGATAACAAGTGATAGGTACTCACATGATTCTTGTTTAATCATTGGTGAGGTGTAAGAAGTGGAGATCACTCAAGGGATGAGCATGGAAGGAGGAAAAAAGTGATGTAGGACTAAAAGTGAACAATAGAACAGTCGAAGATGTAAGGCGTTAAGGGGCTTAGGTTCAAGTTTACCATCAAGGGAAGATAAACGATAAGCACTTGATCCTTAAGTATGGTTCACGATGTATGGTCCAAGCCAATTAGGAGCAAATTTTCCCGTTTACTTTTTCTACTTTGGTTACATGTTGATTTTCTTTCAGGACAAGGTCACCGACTTGGAAGGTTTATTCATGGACACGTTTGTCATAGGCATGTTTGATACATTTTTGGTAAACTTGAAGGTGGTCAAGAGCATTAAGACGACGTTCGTCTAATAACTCAAGCTGTGCTAAATGGTCCTAATGAAAGTCATCATCAATGAGCATGTCATGGAGAGAAATGTAGAGTGAGGGAATTTGGACTTCGAGAGGTAGAAACACCTTGGTACTTGTAGACCAAGGAAAATGGTGTGGTAGTAGTGGAAGTGTAGATATTAGTGTGGTATGCCCATAGGGAAAAAGGAATGTGTGTATGCCAATCCTTCCTAGTATCAATAACCACTTCCATGAGAATTTCTTTTAGGGTTTTGTTAGTGGATTCAGCTTGGCCGTTAGTTTGTGGGTAATAAGGTGATGAGAAACTTAACCGAATGCCAAAGGTGTCATAAAGTTTATGTAATGTTTTTTTTTGAATTATTTTCCATTATCAGTGATGAGGCAATGAGGAACACCAAAGTGACAAATGATGTGATGATTAATGAACTCACATATTTTCTCATCTTTCATGGAGATGAGTGGTATGGCCTCAACCTATTTTGTGTAGTATTTGGTAGTGGTAATAATCCATTGATTTCATTGGGAAGAATGAGGATTGATCTCTTTGACAAGATCCAAACCCCATTGAGAGAAAGGCCAACGGTCATGGGTGACCTGTAAGGAGTGATTGGGTGTATCATGAAGGTTGGCATGTTGTTGGTATTTTACACAACGTTTAATGTAGTCATAATAATCATGGTTAAGGTTTGACTAGTAATAGCCTGAGTGAAGAATATGCTTAGCCAGCAAAGGCAATTGAAGTGACCTCCACATATGCCATCATGAACTTCCTTAATGCGTATAAGGAATTTTAGAACTCATGAGGCATCGTAAGAGAATACCATCAAATCCATGCTTATAGAGAAGGCCCCCATGATGACATAATGAGAGACCTTTTTAAGGAAGGCACATTGTCCATTATGGGTGAGATCAGGAGGTAAGATGGAGAGAGAAAGGTAGTCGGAGTATTGTTTATACCAAAGGTCACTCGGGTTGGGGGAGTGGTTCCGATAGAGTAAACTTCGCGAGGTAAATAAGAAGGTGATTGGAGTCATTGTATGGTGACAAAGATTTTAGAATCGGTAGGAAAAGCGGGTATTTGAGAAGCCAAGTAGGCCATGGTATCTACAAATTTGTTGGTTGAATGTGGGATGATTTTAAGGGCGTAACAGTCAAAGGTGGTAAAATTATGTCTACATAATGTTTATACTTTTAAAGTATCTCATTACTACATTGGTATATACCATTGACTTAGTTTACGACCAATAAAGAATCACCAAAGATGTTGATTGATTTGACATCTAGGCGTAGGTAGCTTGGAGACCTAATACGATCACTTCATATTCAACAATGTTGTTTGTACAATCAAAATATAGTTTGAAAGACAAAGGCATGGGTTAACCATCAAGAAGAATGAAAATAACAACAACCCTAACTCCACACCGACAATTAGAACCATCGAAGAAGAGCGTCATTTGATAAGTAGGTTCATCCAAGGAAAGGGTAGCAATGGACTCATCTAGAAATTCAAAATTAGAGGGTTGATCCCCAAAAATAGGTGCATCGGCCAATTGGTTGGCAATGGCTTGGCCCTTGATGGAATTTTGATGAATGAATTTGAGGTTGAGGTCAGCTAAGAGCATAAGCCATCGTGTGACACACTGATTTTGATAAGGTTTGGCATACATGAAGTGTTGGGGGTCAGTGTTGGTTACAAAATAGGTTTTGTGGTTGAGTAGATAATGGCAGAGTTTTGTGGCAACAAAAACTATGGCTAAGAAAATTTTCGGGATGGGTGTATCGGGTTTCATTGTCCAAAAGAGTAGAGCTTATGTAATAAACCACATGCTCCTTGTGTTGTTCATCGTGATGAGTGAGCATGGCTCCCAAGGAATGATCAGTAGATGAGATGTATAGGTAGAAAGGTTGATCGTCTTTAGGTGGAATGAGTACGGGTGGTTGGAGAAGGTATTGTTTTAAGGCCTCAAAAGCTTTGTGGCAGTCATCATCCCATTTAAAGGAGACATCCTTCTTGAGTAGATGATGAAATGGTTGACATCGATCAGATAATTGTGAAATGAAATGATGAATAGACTGTAACTTACCTTATAGGCTATGGATTTTTCTAAGGTTAGTGGGCGGAGGAATTTCTAGAATGGCCTTGACTTTAGCAGGGTCAACTTCTATACCACGTAGGGAAATGATAAAGCCTAGGAGTTTTCCTGAGAGGACTGCGAAGACACACTTCTTAGGCTGAAGGTGAACACAATATTTAATGAGGTGGTCAAAAATGGTTTTTAGGATGGCAAGGTGCTCGAGAGCAGCATTTAGATTTGGTGAGGAGGTCATCCACATAATCTTCCAATATACGATGCATGATGTCATCAAAGATGTAAGTCATAGCCCACCGATATGTGGTACCAAAATTTTAAGGCCAAAAGGCATGACTCGATAGCGTGAAGGTCCCCAAGGGGTGATGAATGAGGTCTTGTGTTGATCTTCTAGGGCAAGCAAGATTTGGTTATAACCCGAGAAGCCATCCATGAGTGATAGCATCTCAAGACCAGTGGTAAGGTCAACCAACTGATCAATATTGGGTAAGGGAAGTCATCCTTTGGGCAGGCAAGGTTGAGGTCATGGAAGTCCATGCAAATGTGGAGTCCCCCTGTCACCTTAGTGATAGGGACAATGTTAGAGATCCAACGAGGATAATCAATGGGTAATATGAAGGAAACAGACAGAAGATGTTGAAGTTCTTCTTTGACAAGAAGGGCAATGTGAGGGTGCATTTTCCTTAGTTTTTGTTTGATGGGTTTGGCGTTGGGAATGGTTACGATATTGTGGACCACTATGGTGGGGTCAATACCGTAGCATGTCTATGTAAGACAAGTGAACACGTGGTTATGATCTTTGAGAAAAGGAGTGATGGCTTCCTATTCAAGCGATCTAAAGATTGAATGATCTTTAGGATGTGGGGTCATCCCAGGTATGGATGTTGATCTTGATAGTTGATTCATTAAACATAGTTTATGTCTTAGAAGGTAATGACTGATGAATATATGAATCTTCTGCACCAAGGTAGGTGAGTATAGATTCATCATCCTGACATTGAATGACGTTAATGGAAGGTGTATCATCATCGATCATTTTAGGGTACAGAAGGGAAGAGAGGAAGGGGCCTCGCCCTCATGTTATAAGTCAAAGGTCCTAAGGAAACATTGTTTATGAAAAAAAAAAAAGTTAGGAGGGATAGATTCTGATCCATCGACTTTGTCATCGAAGGTGGCATGAAGGTGGAATGGGTGAAGAAGGTCGAGAAGGGTTGGCGTTCTTGATGGGTTCAATGCGGGCTTTCTTATTAGGTGGTTCAGGAAAGCTGATACCACTACAATCGTTATGTTTTTGGGTGGTACATGGGATGATAGTATGGTTGCCTTGTTCATAAAATCCAAAACCAAAGTCCTTCCACACACATCGGTGTAAAAGGTGTGGGTGAAATAGTGATTGGTGAGATACTGGAAGTCAACAGAAAATGGGTGGGTTTGTGGCAATGGTTCGGTGTGTAAGTGGTAGTATCAAGTCCCCATAAGTGAAACTGTACGGAGATGTGGAGGACCATAAAGGAGGCATTATCCCATGTGCGGTGATCATAGTGAGGGTGTTAGTGAAGACTTCCATACTCTTGTGGAGTAAGGAATGTGTTGATACTATATAAGTGATATTCTCCTAGAGTGAGGTGTTGAAAAATGCCTTTTAAGGGATTGGTGGTTGGTATGTAGGTAGCTAGAATAGATGATGTGTTAGAGGTTGATGTGGAGGTGGAGTTAGCAGATTAGGAGGTTGATGGGTCTATTGTAGAGGTTATGGTAGCGGTAGGAATGGAGGAGGTGTGTGCGGTTGAGGTAGCAACTATACTGGTAAGTGGGGATGTGGGTGTAGCGGTAATGGTTGAGGAGGTAGATGCCTTAATGGGTATGAGCATGTAATTGGGTTGGTAGAGTATGTTGTATGTTTTAAAAGGTTATGGATTAGATGGAATGGTATAGGTGTGTCCTTCATGTTCAAACTTTTCACAACAATGCAAAGTGGAAGGAACGCAACCCATGAAACGAATCCGGGTCTCGCTTGGAAGTAACAAGTTATATTGAAATTCCCCTCCAAGATGTAGAATAGCTCTGAACAATGTGAGGGCCCACTTGAATGTGGATAATGACATTTCCTAGTGTAGAGGTGATAGCGTCATTAAATGAATGCAACATGACAGGATGTTTATGCATGTAATTTTTGGGTATGTGCATTTGAGAAATGCATGGGATGAAATGATGTTAATGCTAGCACACCCATCAATCATTACACATTGTACATGTATATCATCAATGTGAATAGAGATGAAGAGGGTTGGGTCTAGGTCATCTGTTTGGTGCGGTGTGATCTCTTCCTCTGAGAAGCTAAGGGAGGCTATTTGGTGAGTAGGGTGAGGTGTGGATAAAGGTGGTAATTTTGTGAGAGAGGCTACATGATGGGGTGTGATAATGGAGGCTACAGTGTAGGGTCATTGGGTAAAACCTCAATAGATTGAAGAACCTCCATGAGAGCTTGACGATGGGATTCCGAGGTTTGGATGAGGTCATATAGGGACATTTTGAGGGGAGATTGGTGTAATTATTTGAGCATGGTGTGATGTGTGACCCCATTAGAAATAGGGTATGTGGGTCCGCGATAGTAATCTTAGGTGTGGGTGTAGATGGTATGTTGGGTATAGGATTGGTTGGTGGGTCAGTTGCCTTTTCCTTACCTTTATCCTTCTGAGCATGGGTAGTAATGTGGATCATGTTGATCTGAGGGGAGTTGGAAAATGGAGAAGGTGTAGGGTGAGTGGTATAATGACATGATGGACAAAAACCTACTAGGGGAGAAAATCCTTGTGAAGTGAGCTGGGCATAATGACATTTAGGTAATGGTGTAGCAAGTTCTCTAATGTGAACCATGTTAATTTCAAATCTTGGAGGTGGCTCTAGGAGCTGTGGGGGTGGAGGTCATGGTTGTTGAGTGGGAAGTGAGGGAAGGACTATGGGAATGGGTGCCGGTGAAGCAGGGTCCTCATTGAGAAGGTTGTCATTGTCAAAGTTTTCTTCTGGAGGACACAACTAGATAAGGACGGTTTTCAAAGCCTTGCAATTCTCCACATCATGCTCTAGTACATGATGGTAGGCACAAATGTTAGTGTCATCAAACCCTTTTGGCTTGGGTTTGAGGGTCATAAGGTTTGAGTGGCAGCAATGTGATAACGAAGTCTCAAGGAGGTTGGTTAATATTTTGGCATAGGACCCATTAGTGGATCACAATGGGAAGTGTGGGTATAGGTGTGGCTGATTGTTAAGGAACAGTCCTTGTAGGAGGAGGGAGTGGGTTGAGCCATGGTTTTGGGTTGAAGTGGTCTTGGGTGTTGGTTGTGTTTGTTTGGTTAGATGTATGGTAGATGAATGGGCGGGGAGGGTGTATGGTTGCTTTGACTACCTTATTAGAGGGTAGCGGATTTTTTTTTGGTTGCACCTTCTTGGTAAAGGTGATATGGGTGTATGAGATCTAGAGGGAAAAGTAGATGGGGAAGAGGAAAGTTACCCATGGGGATAACGGAGGTCTTTGTGAAGGTAGATGATGTGGGTTAAGCGGGGGTGTGAGAGATAGAGAGCTGAAATGTAGTGGGTAATGAAGAAGTTCTTTGAGGTATTGGAGGTATGGGTGGTAAAGATGTTGTAGGTGTAGGTGTAAGTTGTGTTGGGTGCTTGGGTAGGTTAGAGGTTTGTGAGGAAGGAGTGGGCTGTTGTGTTTTTGGTTTATTGATGGGTGGAAGTTTCTTGATCATGTTGGGAGGTTGAGGTCCTAAAATGGAAGGAAAGGGTGAAGGTGATCGGTAGTATGATTAGTGTAGGAGGGTATGAGTTATATAGGTTTGGTTCTTATGTTTGGGTGCCAAAGTAGGTTTGGTGTTGACTTTAGAGGATGTGGCTAAATCTAGTTTGAGGTGTATGAGTAAGGGTGGTTGGGGTGACCCCTAAGGTAGTAATAGGTTTAGTCAAGGAAGATGTTATTGTAGATCAAGAATTTCGCGTTTGTTACTGTCCAGTTAATGCACCAAACTAAACACAAAACCCCGAAAACTCCAATAAAATCGATACCTGATGGATAAGATCCGAAGATGTAGACGGATGAGGAAGCCGATGTAGACAAGACGGGCGCACACGAGCAATTCGCACAATCGATCCGAATAACCTGCAAAACACCGATGCTTGACAGAAAAAGACCACGTTAAAGATATTTAAGTGGACTGCCCGAGAAGCGGGTCCGAGAAGCGATAAGCTTCCTCGGTGGATGTCAGTCCACGTTTTCAATTAAGAAAAGAAGCATACATGATAAAAGATGTAAATAAAGACTAGATTTTCTGATTGCAGTAATAAGAATCTAAACAGCAGACAGAAAGTACAGAAAATAGGGAACTATGAAATAAATGCTGGATTTGTGTTACCTGTATCCTTTTACCTATCTGCAGAGAAATCGGCATCGACTGGGTAGAATCGGCGTCGATTGAGACTGGTCGGCGTCGATTGAGAAGGGTCGGCGTCGACTGGATAAGATCGGCGTCGACCGAGACAGATCAATCGATCAGGGACTGTGTGCGACAAGATTCGGGAATTGGAAGGTGAATGTGGTCTGCTGGATGTGCCGAAGTTGGCGAGATACTGGAACAGAGTCACCAGATGATAGATGGTCGTGACAGGGACAGAGTAACGGTGCTCCTCTCAGGGATTGATTTGGACAGGATCTGTCCCAATCTGAGACAATTGATGCTAAAAGGATCTCTCTTTCTCACACCCTGTATCTCTCTCGCTCTCTGTTCATGCGTAAGTGCTCTCTTTTTCACCTGTTCACTTTTTCGCTCGTTCGTGATCTCTTTTCGGTCCTCTTCGGTCCCTAGAACTGAGTTCTGGACTTGCTTTTATAATCGGCGCCGCTCCTAGAAAATCGGCGCCGACCATATGGGTCGGCGCCGATCGCGGAAAAGACTCCCGAGGTGGCCAAAAATGATCGATTTCGAGAAAGATAAGACTTATCCCGACTACGGGAAAATATCCCGCTTAGGGAAGATTAAAAATAGATGTGATACATGGATAGAATAAATTTGGGGTGGATAAGTGATTAAGATGCATGGGAAGAAGCGTAATTAAATATTTAATATTTAATCACTCATGGGTAAGATGTGATGGGATGAATTAAATTTGGAATAAGTGATTAAATCACAAATTGGATAATATCCCAAGGGGATAGTTGGTGACGTAAACGTGCCCCAGGTTACCTAAGCAAGTAAACAGATGAGAGGGACACTAAATTGAGTAACCAATTTTAGGTGTCTACATTTTGCCCCTTTTTGTCAAGTAACTTGCGATAAGCAAGGTTATGAGACAAAAACAAGGAGACGGAAGAAGAGAGGAATTTGTGGTGATGTGATCCCCCTCAAACTAGGGATGGGATGGATGATAGAACAGACGATCCCGAGTTTGAAAGAGGTAGATGAAAAATGCAGGATGCCCCAGTCGGATGTCTGGAGTAGATCTGATCATTGATGACGCATAAAAATAAACAAAAAGGCAGCAACCTAAGGAACTCACATTGGTAGGGAAAACTAGCCGGTCTCCTCATGAGACGACGTTAGTGCCTACAGACCCATGAGTGTAAGGAGAACTGCAAAAATAGTCAGCATCTAGAGAGAGACACATTGGTAGGGACAACTAGACGGTCCATAAATCAGACGACGTTAGTGCCTACAGACCCGCGTAACTCTAAGCTGCCAAAAAGTACGAGTGTCCCACGCAAAAGGGAACAAACCCGAAATAGACAAGGATATCTAAAAGATGCGTCAAAAGGCAAAATTCAGCACATCACAATGATCAGATAGACCAATAAGCCAAGCTTCAACACTATGGCAAAAAGATATGGAAAATCGGCGGCGACCAAACTAATCGGCGACGATCAAAACAAACGGCGTCGACCAAAAAAATCGGCGCCGACCAATCCAGACGCATATAAATATGCGAACGGAAAACGTAAACGATTTATTTGCAACGTGACGATTGATTCAGAGAGAGATAGATTTGTGATTTGAACACAATGGAAGCCTCTGGGAGCGGACAGAAGCGCAGGAGGACACGACCTGGGGTAAGTGGTCATTCTTGAACCCACGTTTCTTATTATTTTTTTTTTTTTGATTTTTTGTGCATGGGAGGCCAGGGTCTGGTTTACGTCCGGCCAGGCAGTCGGCGCCGATTGGTTTAATCGGCGTCGATTTGTTGTGGATCGGCGTCGATTGGTGGTAATCGGCGCCGACTTAAATGAACGACGCCGATTTTATTAAATCGGCGCCGATTGAAATATAGGCATTTTTTTTTTGTTTTTAATTGTTTTGGAAGATGAGATTTGGGGAAATAAGAGACTAATTATGTTTGGTGATGTCGTGGATGCAGGCACGAGAGGCTCTTCATATGAGGGATGCCATCCCTGAGCTATTGGAGACGATCCTTCCTGATGTGACGATGCAGACTGGCAGCATTTAGAGCTAGCCGGGCTCGGGGGTTTCAGATATTATAGACGAGTGCCACGAGATGTAGAGCTCATGCGGGCACTAGTGCGACGGTGGGACAGCCACACGTGCACATTTTGGTTCAGGACGGGTGAGATGACGATCACCCATGAGGATGTATTCAGGATCCTCAGATTACCGATTACTGGGGACCCGATCGAGATCACACCTCGGGAGCAGCAGCAGAGGGCCCTGGTGCGACTATACAGAGACAGGGCAGACGATTCTGAGATAGTATCTGGGGCAGTGAGGATAGCCTCACAGTACAGGCAGGATAGCCCTCGGAGCAGGCGGATAGCCTTGATTCAGATGGCTATCTCCTATTTTGCCCCGCTGCACTCTGTGAGGTGGAGATTCCCATTGCATATCGCTAGATCAAGCCATGACATCTTGCGCATGCATGCATGTGCTTTTACCTTTGCCGATGCCCTGATAGCTCAGGTATATTATGAGCTATGGATGTACACCACTGGTCGGAGGACAGGGATCGATGTCACTTTGTGCTTCATTGCTGGGCATACGAGCATATAGCAGTGATCAGGCCATCCGGGCTTCCTTGGATGCCAGCAGCAGGGGTTGATTATGGATTTCGGAGATGGCGGGCTGACATGGCCGCAGGAGATACAGGTAGATCAGCCGAGTGGTACTCTGAGCGTTTCAGGACGCTTACACCAGATCAGGTCATCTGGAGGCCATATCGGGCATTCCCGACATGGGCTGGTCAGGACGCCCACTTGGCAGCATTGAGACGGAGTCGGGTGGTCAGGGGCCGTAGGCCAGATATGTGGGAGCGAGTCCCGTTTATGCGGATACTGAGACAGTTTGGCCTAGTACAGACAGTACCGGCCACCTACACGCCGTATAGGCGGGATAGCAGAGAGACGGATTTGCCGATTTTGATCCCGGCAGACCCATTGAGAGAGGCCCCACCCTCCACAGACAGTGATGATGACGCGGGGGTGGATGAGGGCTACGCAGCATGGTACGACACCGAGCTTCCACGACATCTCCCGCCCTCTATAGATGTTGATGAGGAGGACATAGCTGCTACGCTGGACAGATTAGAGGGAGAGCATGCCACCCTCACACGTACACATCGTAGGTAGCTCTGGAGGAGATCGTGGCTTTGACGAGGAGAGGGATGCCCGGATTGTGGAGAGAGACACCACTCGCCAGAGCGAGATACAGCGATCCAAAGAGAGGGACCGCTACTTTCGGCACAGGGAGGCCCTCAGGGCCAAGTATGGGGAGACAGGTGCCACATCAGAGTCTGGCACACAGGGTACGACCCTAGGAGGGGTACCACCAAGAGAGCTGGCCAAAGAGCCCCAAAGAAAGATTGTTACGAGCACCGGCACCGTGAGCTCCGAGCACGTACTCGCTCTCTCGCTGAGGTGAGATACTACGAGGATGCCCTAGCGCAGCATGCCCCAGATGTGCCTCGATACGGGGCGAGGAGGAGAGCAGCGACGGCTACGGCGAGCGGAGCCTCGGGTGGAGGGAGTACTGGGAGAGATCGGGGTGGGCCGAGACCTCCAGCAGCAGGTGCATCGAGCTCGATAGGCGGCGGCCAGGAGAGACAGCCAGGTGCAGAGGAGGGTGGAGGGGATAGTGTCCTCCATGCGTCAGATTTTACTATATAGAGATTTGATAGATTTTGTATTTGTATAGTGATGTAGCCTCGATTGGAAGGCATTGTATAGATGGCTTGATTGGAAGCCACCCATTTTTGTACAAACACACATGTATATATAGATTGATCACGTTATTTGTCATATAATTGTACTCATGCTTTTAATTTTGATATACATGGGTAGATGGATATAGATAGAGGATAAAATAGATGTGATAAAATATATGTGATTGATGATAGATAGATGTGGATAGAACTGATAGATGATATGTAAATGTACATGTTTAAATTTTGATGATATATGTACTTGTGATAGATGGATTAGATATGATGTACCTTAGATGTACTTGATATGTACATGTGTTTATGGAATAGATTTTTTGATGGATATATATGATGTGTTTGATGTAATGTACCTTAGATGTATGGATTAGATATAGATAGATGTAATGTACCTTAGATGTACGTATTTTTCGATATTTTGATGGATAGATAGATAGATGTGTTTGATGGATAGATAGATAGATGTGTTTGATGTATAGATAGATAGATGTAATTTTAATGAGAAATGAACAAAGATAGATGTCCTGATAGATAAGAGGAATTTTGATAGAAGATAAATTGTGATTGAATTAACATGTGAAATGTCAATTTAACAGATGCAAGAGCCAAAGATGAAAGCGAAACAACCGTGACTTAGAAGAGAAGACACTTAAAAAAGAAGGAAATGATAAGTCGGACTTCCAACCGACCATAGATAAAATCCAGATAAGAAACCGAAAGACCAAGCATACAAGGCCCTATATAAGATTAAAATAAACCTAACACTAACTAGTCGCAAACCAGATCTAGGATAGAAACGGAAAGAAAAGTAAGTAAGTATCTTGTCGGAACTTACAAGGGACAGAATACATGTCCATAGTGGAAAATAGGATTCTCCATATGATCGACAAAAGGTCTTAAATCTCAGCTTCATGATTTTGACAGAAAAGCAAACTGATCAATGCGGGAAGTTTGCTTGATATGGAAAGACTGATCGATGCGGGAAGTCTTTCAGTGATGCTAACAAGTGTATAAACTGACTGGAAGGCTGATTGATTACAAGAAGCCTTGAATATTTCTTTGAGAAACAGCCGTCCTTCAAGGGAGCGGTCTGTATTTTGAATTTGAATGATAGCCATCCTTCGAGGGTATGGTCTATATTTTTAGAATTTTTGATTCACTTGATAATATATGGATAGCTGTCCTTCGAGGGATCAGTCTATCTTTTTGGATAGCATCTCTTTTTTTTTTTTTTTTTTTTTTTTTTTTTTTTTTTTTGAAACTTTTTGGAAGAAGCTGAGTTTAGACCTAGATAGATCAGATGAAGGGGAGGAGAACATAGAAGAACATGTACTCATGCCCCGAGCAGATCCGATTAAGATAAGTACTTGGGACAGATGAAGTGGTAATTAAGGTATTCCTACCATGAGGAGGAACATATCCAAAAGAAACGTGCAATGAGTAGAGCCGCGATACTCATATTTAAGGTAAACGAGTCAATAAGCGGAGAACCACACAATTTCGAATCACCACGAAAGTAGATGACTGGTTATTAGGACGGATGAAAGATCTGAGTTGCGACTAGATTTGTGTAAGATAAATTTTAACAATAGAAGGGCCGTAAATGCAAAGCATTAAGAGGTTCCGCTTCAGGGACACCATCCATGGAGGATAAACGATAAGCCCCAGACCCATATTTATGAGTGATAATGTAGGGGCCCATCCAGTTGGGAGCAAACTTACCACGTTGACTCCTTTCGAGTGTAGTGACATTTTGATTTTCCTTAAGAACAAGGTCACCAATTTTGAAGTCACGGTGTTGCAAGTGCTTGTTGTAAGCACGTTTGACACGCTCAAGATAGACTTGATGATGCTCAAGAGCGTTAAGACGCCGCTCATCTAATAATTCAAGTTGTGCTAGACGATTTTGACGATAATCCTCATCGGAGACAAATTCTCTGAGAGAAACACGGAGAGATGGGATTTGGACTTCCAAAGGAAGGACAGCCTCAGATCCATAGACGAGAGAGAAAGGAGTAGCACCAGTAGGGGTACGAATGCTAGTCCGATAAGCCCAAAGAGCAAAAGGGATATGTAAATGCCAATCCCTGCCAGCTCGACTAGTTACCTTTGCGAGGATACTACGCAAAGTTTTATTGGACGCTTCGGCTTGACCATTAGCTTGAGGATAGTATGGAGAAGAAAAACTGAGCTTGATATTGAAAGCGTTGCAGAGATTTTGCAAATCGGCGTTCTTGAAGGACTTACCATTATCTGTGATTAGCCTATGTGGAACGCCAAAGCGACAAATGATGTGTTGATAGACGAAATCAACTATGGGTTTAGCCTTTGTTGAAGAAAGAGGGATAGCTTCTACCCACTTAGTAAAGTACTCATGGCGCAAAGAATGATAGAATGATGACGTTGTGAAGAACGGGGATTGATGAGACCAATAAGATCAAGACCCCACTGCGAAAAAGGCCACAAATCCACCGCAGGTTGCAAAGCCTGACTAGGGATGTGCGTGAGATTGGAATGTTGCTGACACTTGACGCACTTCTTAGTGTATTCACAACAATCTTGATTAAGAGAAGGCCAATAATATCCCAAACGTAAAATACGCTTGGCTACAGCTAAGCCACTAAAATGTCCACCACAGATACCGTCATGGACCTCCTGGATAGCTTTAGATGATTCATGGGTTTTGAGGCATCGAAGCAAAATACCATCAAAGCCACGTTTGTAAAGAATCCCGCCTAGGATAGTATAGCGGTTGGCGCGTTGGACAAAAGATCTTCTACCATTGGAAGTCAGATCTGGAGGAAGGACCGAATGAGATAGATAATCAACTATCTGTTGATACCACTCATCCTGAGTATGGGTTGTGACAGCATTGATTGACGTTAGTTGCCCAAGATGAGATGGTTGATCTAATCGTTGCACAGCCACATAAAGACGCGAGTCTTCGGTAAAAGGCGGATAAGGGAGGCTAAAGAGGCCATGGTGTCCGCGAATCGATTTGCAGTACGAGGAATGGCTTGGATAGTGATCTTATCGAAAGATTGGAGTTGGGCAAGAACGATGTCACGATATTTTTGAAGGATATCATTCTTGCATTGATAGACACCTGTGACCTGATTAACGATGAGCTCAGAGTCACCAAAGATGTCAATATGACGCGCGCCGAGATTAATGGCATTTTGAAGACCTAAGACAAGAGCTTCGTACTCAGCCATATTATTGGTGCACTCAAAGTTTAATTTGTGTGCAACTGGGATAGGCGTACCCCAAGGAGGAATCATCACGAAACCCGCACCTCCCCTTTGCTGGCATTTGGATCCATCAAAGAAGAGCTTTACTTTAAATGGAGATAGACCAAAATCAATTTGTTGGATATACTCATCGGGGAATTGAGCAAGGGGGTCTTGAGTGTCCGGAAGAGGAGCATTTGCTAATTGATCCGCAATAACCTGACCCTTGATAGCCTTTTGCGGGATAAACTCGAGGTCAAATTCTGTCATGAGCATAAGCCAACGAGTGATACGATCATTGTGATAAGGCTTTGCATGAATTGTCTTGAGGGATTGACATTTGTGACAATGTAAGTTTTGTGATTAAGGAGATAATGACGAAGCTTAGAAGTTGCAAAGAAGAGAGCGCAACATAGTTTTTCAGCTTCGGAGTAACGTGTCTCATACTCATGGAGGGTGCGACTGATGTAATAGACAGCTTGTTCTTTACCACAAGTGTCCCGATGCGAGATCATGGCTCCCAGAGCATGGTCAGTCACAGAGATATAAAGATAGAAAGGTTCCCCCTCGCGTGGAGGTGTAAGCACGGGTGGAGAAAGAAGATAAGCTTTGAGATCATCAAAGGCCTTTTGGCAATGCTCATCCCATTCAAAATGAACATTCTTACGGAGGAGATGATGAAAAGGTTGACAACGGTCCGATAATTGGGAGATAAAACACGCACCGATCAAGACGCCTCGGAGATCAAGTGAGTTGCTTCAAGTTAGACGGGGAGGCATCTCGAGGATGGCTTTTATTTTTGCGGTCGACTTCAATACCCCTCGATGGAAATGATAAAACCTAAAAGTTTACTAAAGGAGAACGCCAAATACGCATTTAGATGGATTTAGACGAAGACAAAAGTGGATAAGCCTCTCAAAGAGAGGTGCAAGGATGAAAAGATGATCCCGATGATGCTTAGACTTGCCGAGGAGATCGTCAACATAATCCTCCACGCTTTGTGCAAGAGATCATGGAAGATGTAGGTCATTGCTCGTTGATAGGTTGCTCCCCGCGTTCTTAAGACCAAAAGGCATGACACGATAGCAAAAGGTCCCCAAGGAGTTATGAAGGAAGTCTTATGTTGGTCTTCCAAGTGCGATGAGGATTTGATTATATCCAGAGAAACCATCCATAAGAGAAAGCATCTCATGACCCGCAGCTTAAATCTACGAGTTGGTCGATATTAGGAAGAGGAAAATCATCCTTTGACAGCAAGATTAAGATCCCTAAGTCGGTACAAATTCAATCTTCCCAAAGAGCCTTAGTTATCGGTACTACATTGACACCCATCATGGATAATCGATGGGTTGATGAAGCTAGCCGAGAGCAAGCGTTGTAATTCTTCTTTAACAAGAAGGGCTACTCTAGGGTGCATTTTACGCAATTTTTGCTTGACTGGTTTGATGTTGGGAAGGGTAACGATATTGTGGACCACAATATCGGGATCGAGTCCTGGCATATCCTCGTATGACCAAGCAAAGGCTTGACGATGTTTGGAAAGAAAAGCGGTAAAGTCCCCTAATTCCTGTGGATTAAGGGATTGGCCGACCTTAATGATGCGAGGGTCTTCAGAAGTCCCTATATTAAGGTCGATAGTGGCTTCGTTGAGAAGGGTAGACGTGTCAGAAGGAATAGTCTTGGGAAGATATGAATCCTCTGCCCCTAGATAGGTGAGGACAGAATCATCATCCGCACAGTGGATAGTGTTGATAGTAGGAGAGTCGTCTCCAACTATTTCAGGGAAGATTAATGGTATAGAAGCGGACCGATTGTTAGTCTCGTAGGCTAACGGCCCTAAGGAAATGGTATTGATCAAAAAAAAAAGTTAGGTGGGATGGAAATGTCATCGTCCACATCAAGTGATGCTTCTGATTTAGTGGGGGAAGGTGGTTCTTCAGTAGGAAGAGGCTCATCAAGAATAGTGACGGTGGCTTTTGAAAGAGGTTTAAATCCTAAACCAAATTTCTGATGTGGCATGAGAGTAGGAATGGATTTGAGGTCATGTATACCTTGTTCATATTTTCCCAGGCCAAAACCTTTCCACGCGCATCGATATAGATAAGTTTTTGCAAACGTGGGATTCTGTAGATAATCAAACCCTGTTGAGTAAGGTTTGGTCTTAGGAGGAGAATCTGGGCGATAGTGAGGTGTATCAAAACCACCGTAGATGAAATTAGTCTGTTGATTGGGCAGACCAATGGTGACGATGCGACCGAGACCTGGTTGATATTCAGGTTGTTTGTCTGGTCTACCATACTCATTAGGTTTGAGATGGGCATCGAAAGAAAAGAGAGGAAGCTCTCCTAGTGAGAAACGCTGCAATGTCTCTTCCAGATTTTGTAAATCCGGTAGTTTGGTTGCAGGTATGGAAGAAGATGAGGCCCCATCAGGAGAACATGGATTTTCTTTTAAAGGGGCAGATCTTGTGGTCATGTCGCATTGTGCGGAAGGAAAAGGATCTCCTGGATGAGTATATATTTTGCCCTCATATTGATATTTTAAGCATCGATGGAGGGTGGATGGGACACAATGCATTGCGCGAATCCAGGAGCGTCCGAGGATCATGTTATAGTGGAATTTTCCTTCGACAATGTAGAAGAGTTCATGAAGCAGCTTCTTACCTACTCGAATGGGTAAGACCACAGTTCCTAGAGTGACTGCTAGCTGATCGTTAAATGATCGAAGGGCGAAAGGTGGGGGTGACACTACATTCTTTGGTAACTTAAGTTGCTCAAACGTGTGCGAGGAGATGACGTTGAGTGCAGCTCCACTATCGATCATGACACGTTTTAAGGTAGTGTTATTGATTTGGACTGTGATAAAGAGGGGAGCCTCCAAATCCTCTGAAGAAAGAGGAGGAATTTCCGAATCCTCGAAAGAAATGGTGGTTGATGGTCTATTCAATCCAACAACCCACTCGAAGGGCTGGGGCTCATCCGAATTCACTGCGATGCGACGCAGATTATCAATTAGGGCCTGGCGATGTTGTGGAGAGGATTGGATGAGGTCAAAAAGAGACATTTTGACCGGAGCCTGGGTGAGTTGTTTCATAACACTCTCCTCAACGGATACGGGAACTTGAGCCCGGGTGCAGCACGAATAGAGACCCTGGGTCGTGGTGCTGATGAGGAAGGAGAAACGCCTTCAGGGGCTGCAGAAATGACAACCCGTGGTCGAGATGCTGAAGATGAAGATGGGTTATCATAGTGTTGGGTTCTAGTGGCGATATGGATTGTGTCAATTTGAGAAGGTGGAAGATCAAGTGGAGTGGAACCACTAGAGGTCTGAGTGGATGGTTGAGGTTTGGATGGGGCTAAGGTGACAGGAGGTACTTGTTCCTCCTCCTCCAAAGAAAAGGTCACTTTCTTCCAGAAGGTTCTTGATAACGGCTTGAAGAGCTTTACATCCCTCAGTATCATGACCCGGAGTACGGTGGTAAGCACAAATCAGATCAGAGTTAAACCAGGTAGGTTTGACTCCTTTAGGGTTATAAGGTTTAATCGGAGGAAGGGTTATGGATGAAGATTGGATAAGTTGATGAAGGATTTCGGTGTAGAATCCGGTAGACGAAGAGGAGGATAGAGATGATGGAGATGGTTCTTTCACATTAACCGACTGCCGAGGTAAGAGGACTTGCATGTTAGGTTTAACAGTTTGTTTAGGAATCCTCTTATTTGTTTGGACATTTGGAGGAGCAGTCTTGGGCACTTGAGATGGGAGTAAGTGAGACATGATTGACTTTGGTGGAGGAGGAGCCCCTAAAATAGATTTTGAAGATGATGGAGATGTGACAAATTTTGCGGTCTTTGGAGGCAAAGGGGGTTGCTTGGTCGAATGTACTGATGATTTAGATAATGTCGGTTTAGAAGAGGAAGAAGCTCCCAAAGTAGGTGAAATTGGAGGAAGATAGGGTGTCTTGGTTGTTGGTAATGAAGATGATGATCCTGATAGAAGAGGTGACGTCTTTTTAGTAGGTAGGTCTATTTTTCGGAGTATTGGTGAGGAATGTGTTGTAGAAGAAGATGATGGCTTTGATGGGTGTGTAGAAGAAGACGCCTTCTCAGCGGGCAAATCCAATCGTTTATGAGGCGTGGAGAGAGATTTTTGTGGAAGAGCACCAAGAGTTTTGATGGTCCGAAATATGGGCTTTCCTTTTTCAGGGATGGTGACGACTTCAACGGCATAAGGTGATTGTAACCTTTTTGGGGAAGCAAATGGGGAGATACTGATGGTGTAATGTTAGATTTTGGTTGTCTCGGTTTAGGTTCAGGAACCGAGCGTATAGATGTTGGTGCTACTTCTTTTGATTTTTCCTTAATAGGTGAAGTAACATTAGTGATGGAAGAAGTAAGTGATGAAGAAGTTCCTTGCGAAGGGACCACTTTTGGTGTAGTGATCATGGGTGGAACTACCGTAGGAAAAGAGATAGGAAGAGTCAAAGTCGAAGACACTTCCGTCGAAGTCGGCACGATTATAGGTATGTTCACCAAGGGCATAGTTGTAGCGGGAATGGGAGCAACAGAAGTAGATGTGTCTGTAGTGGAAACTCGAAGGAATGTAATTGCCTCGAGCATTGAAAGGATGTCTGATGATGAGACAGATGAGGAAGACACTGTCTCGGGTATGGATGGGAGATCGGACAAAGGAGCGGAGAGAGATGACTCCGTGCTTAGCAATGTAGGAATATTCAAAGGTGGGTTATCTGAAGATGGAGGAATTCCAGTGATTGGTGAAGTGGAAGAGGGTTCTGATTCGATTGCTGTGTTTGTAGATGACGTGGTTTCAGAAGCGGATTCTTCAGTAGAAATGAAGTTGATAGTGTGGGTGTTTGGTTTTTGAGATTCCGAAGAATTATGATTTGGGGCATGATTGGGGAAGGGTTGTTTAAAAACGTCCAGTGCTTGATTTGGGGGAGCATTTGGGTTATCCAGAATAAGCTCGCCTTTATCAATGAATTTTTGGACAAGGTTTTTGAAAGTCTGGCATCGTTCGATGTCATGACCCTTGGTTCTATGATAGTGGCAAAAATCGTTTTCCCTGTACCAAAATGGACGTTCTTGGCTTTCATCGATGTTCCTAATGGGGGGAAGCTCGATCATTCGAACCTCCAACATTTTTTCTAAGATAGAGGCATATGATTCCCCCAATGGAGCGAAGGATCGAGATGATGAAGCCCCTTTCCGAGAAGATGAGGAATCTCTTCGTGGTGGTTGATTAGGAGTACTATCGGTTCTGGATGTTTTTAATACGATAGCATTGGTGGACCCTTGATTCTTATCTTTAGGAGGGAAAGAATTTGGTTTGGTGAACCGAGAGAAATCTGGTTTAGATTTGGAGCGAAGTTTTAGCTTTCCTTGTTCAATGGCACGAGATTCGAGTTTGCGTGCCATCGTGAAGGCTTCCTCAAAGGTATGAAAGGTTTGGATCCTTAAAGTGGAAGAAATGTGATTAGCACAAGATCGAGTAAACAACTCGATTTGTTGGGATTGAGGAAGGGAGAAAGACAATTGGTTGATTATCCCTCTCCAACGAGCGACAAAGTCTGCAATAGACTCATCATCGAATTGGCGAATGTTATAAAGATCTGTGATCGAGATCTTATGTGCGATATTTATTGAAAAGTTTTCAACAAACATTTGGGCCAATTGAGAGAAAGAAAATAAGGAATGTTGAGGAATGTTATTGTACCAGTCTAAAGCAGGTCCTGCTAGAGACATAGGAAAGGTACGGAGCATAAGCTCCTGATCTTGGACTATGAGGTAGCAAGCATGTTTGAATGCTCGCAAATGTTGTTGAGGGTCTTCCCGACTATGAAATTTTGAAAATTTAGGAAGTTCCCATTGGGGAGGATAAGGCTTGAAAGCTACTGAGGGGTGAATGGGTTCATTACATACTTCTTCAAAGGAGTATGAAGGGCGAGCCCCTTTTGTGGAGGCTTCCAAGTCTGCGATTTTCTTGAAGAGAATTTGAACCACGTCAGATTGAGGAGGAGGTACATTGGTATGTCCCACATGAGAAGCAAGTGGTGGATGTTGTTGAGGTGTCAATGGGGGATTCATCTGTTGATGGATAGGATGATAAGAGGAATAACCAGGTGTTCTGGGTGACACCGGGTGGGGTATTTGCTGTGAGGTAGCTTGCGTATAGGCAGGCTGTGAGATAATAAGTGGTTGAGAAAATGAAGGTTGGATGACGGATGGAGCCTGTGATTGGTGGACTCCTATGTTTGTTGATTGGATCGGGATGGATTGAGGAACATGGGTGTTGGTTGGATTGGACATGTTGGGGAACAAGACCTGAAAGGGGCCTTCTAGTGCCGGGTTAGGTATTAAGGGTGCCGATGTTAGCTGATGGGCGAAGGTCACAGTTGCTGGAACATTGGAGGAAATACCCCCTAGAGGACGAGAAGTAGGAGCCAGCTGACTATTCGGAGGGGGTTGGCTCATGAAGAGGTACTGACCTTGGGACACAATGGAGGGCATAGATGAATTAACAGCAACATGCGGGTGTGCAGACGCATTCATTATAGCAAGGGCAGAAGACCTCTCAGAAGTAGGTGGTGGAATATTCGAGGTAACTGCGGTGTTAGGGATAGGTAAGACTATTTGAGAACTAGTCGACATGGTAGGTGGAAGAGAAAAGGGAGGCATAGGGGCCTCGCCCTTCTCCGTGGCTCGAGGCAAGAGAGATGGTGCAAACTGCTCTATAAAGGCCTGGGATGATCCACGAGGATAATTGTACACTTGTCGGATTGGTGGGTCTTGGTCAGATATTTGGATCGACTTGTGTACTAGGTAGTCCATGAGGGCTATTGGATTGCGATCGAGGAAAGCCTGAAATTCAGGATCCCCGCGAGGAACATACTCCGAGCCAGATGATATCTCGGAGGGACTAGGAGAAGCTGGACGTGATGGAGGCGCTTTGGTTTGATAGAAGGGATTATACGACCATGACGGGGAACCAACTAACAGCGGTCCCGAGGAAGATTGGAGGGGTGCCGAAACATCCACGCTGGTGGTGATTTCGGAGGAAGAAGGAACCTGTTGGGCCATTTTCCTAGATTGTGACCGGGTGATAACCGTCATAAACAAGCAAGAAAGAAGATTGTCCTAACTAATGCACAAACAATTCAAGCAGCGCAAGTGATTATCTCCTTTAAATTTTGATGCTTTTAAGAAAAGAAAATGTTAGGGAAGGCTTTTTAGAACAGAACTACTCGATATAGCCAAACTAAGGATGGTTTGGGTAATGTTTGGTGAGGAGTCCCGAAGGCACTTCAGTAAAAGACCGGTACGTGGCTTGATATAGGGGCCTACCCCCGCACTTCACACACCGCTGCGATAAGGGAGTCGGGTGCTTTGCCAATATATACCAAAATCTTTCGTGAATTTATAGCGCGGCCCGAGTACCGCGTAGGCTCTTCCTCTTGGATATCACTTCCAAGTAGGCGAGGCCAGGGAAGGAGTTTTGTTTAGATGCTTTATACCTAGTGATTTTGGCTTTGTGTGCAAGGGTGAAAAATCAAATAGTGTCACTACCGATTTTGATCAATTTTCCAGCCTAATTAAAACTAGATGAAAAGCATGCAGCAATGACAAAGGAAAAGTTCTTTTTAAGCACTTAAAAACGAAGTGTTTGATTTCGATGAAGACAAGTCAAACAGATTTTTTCCCAAATGCGATTAGGTTCTTTTTAAGCACCAAAAACTGAAGTGTTTGGATGTGATAGACAACCAACAAAGAAATCCTAAAAAGGAGAAAACACCGAAAAAGAGGAATACCTGTAGGTTTAGCTCTCCAAGGTGTGTGGACTTCAAAAAGCGCGTTGTTGAGCTCTTCCCCTCGAACAATCCCACGAACAAGCAAAGTGCTCCGCAAGAAAAGATCAAGCAAACAACAAACAAGATCCGGAAAGATACATCCAGATAATGGCGAAACGAAAAATTTCTATTTTAAGGAAATAGAAAAATTTCAAGATAATGATTTCGCCTAAAAGCAAGATTGAAATGATGAACAGAAATGCTCAAATAGGACTGATAGAAATCAGTGAAGAAAAGGAACAAAGTTCAAAACTAGAAAAGAAATGAACTTACCAATAAGGGACTTTGGTTCAAGTCCCACCGGGCGTGCCAGAATGTAGATCAAGAATTTCGCGTTTGTTACCTGTCCAAGTTAATGCACCAAACTAAACACAAAACCCCGAAAAACTCCAATAAAATCGATACCTGATGGATAAGATCCGAAGATGTAGACGGATGAGGAAGCCGATGTAGACAAGACGGGCGCACACGAGCAATTCGCACAATAGATCCGAATAACCTGCAAAACACCGATGCTTGACAGAAAAAGACCACGTTAAAAGATATTTAAGTGGACTGCCCGAGAAGCGGGTCCGAGAAGCGATAAGCTTCCTCGGCGGATGTCAGTCCACGTTTTCAATTAAGAAAAGAAGCATACATGATAAAAGATGTAAATAAAGACTAGATTTTCTGATTGCAGTAATAAGAATCTAAACAGCAGACAGAAAGTACAGAAAACAGGGAACTATGAAATAAATGCTGGATTTGTGTTACCTGTATCCTTTTACCTATCTGCAGAGAAATCGGCGTCGACTGGGTAGAATCGGCGTCGATTGAGACTGGTCGGCGTCGATTGAGAAGGGTCGGCGTCGACTGGATAAGATCGGCGTCGACTGGAGACAGATCAATCGATCGATCGGGATCGTGCGCGAGATTCGGGAATGGAAGGTGAATGTGGTCTCATTGGATGTGCCGGTTTGGTGATATCGAACAGAGTCACCGATGATAGATGGTCGTGACAGGGACAGAGTAACGGTGCTCCTCTCAGGGATTGATTTGGACAGGATCTGTCCCAATCTGAGACAATTGAAGCTAAAAGGATCTCTCTTTCTCACACCCTGTATCTCTCTCGCTCTCTGTTCGTGCGTAAGTGCTCTCTTTTTGGTCTCTTCCGTCCCTAGGCCGAGTTCGACTTGCTTTTATAATCGGCGCCGCTCCTAAAAAATCGGCGCCGACCATATGGGTCGGCGCCGATCGCGGAAAAGACTCCCGAGGTGGCCAAAAATGATCGATTTCGAGAAAGATAAGACTTATCCTGACTACGGGAAAATATCCCGCTTAGGGAAGATTAAAAATAGATGTGATACATGGATAGAATAAATTTGGGGTGGATAAGTGATTAAGATGCATGGGAAGAAGCGTAATTAAATATTTAATATTTAATCACTCATGGGTAAGATGTGATGGGATGAATTAAATTTGGAATAAGTGATTAAATCACAGATTGGATAATATCCCAAGGGGATAGTTTGTGACGTAAATGTGCCCCCAAAGTTACCTAAGAAAGTAAACAGATGAGAGGACACTAAATTGAGTAACCAATTTTAGGTGTCTGATTATAGGTGTGGGCCTAGATTTAGATGTATGTTGGGTTATGGGTAAGGGAGTATTTTGAGTGGTGCTTGAGGGTTATGGAAGAAGTAGTGATAGAGGTGGTTATGCTTGGTTCAACTGGACATAATATTTTTGGGTAGATAGTGGAAGTATCGATGAAGCAGTATCTACATTTGTGTTGTAATAGGAAGCGAAGATGCCCCCATAATAAGGCTCTGTCCACATAATCTAGGTGATCACCAAATGTGAGAACAACACGTATGTAGGTGATGTTGATGAGGACCCAATGGCTATTCTGTAAAATGTGTCTTAGAGACAGGGAAATTTTCTAGCTTAATCTTCTCGTAGGTAAGAGAGCCAAAAGTAGGTCTCACAGGATCTTGGGTAGGCGATGGAGAATGCTCACCTAGAGGCAAAGTTATCTCTCTTGGATCTTTGATAGGTGGACAAGAAAATGGGTGCTCCTCTCAGTAGGTAGAGAAGATGATGGGTGCCTCTCTCGTGGGTAGAGGTGATGATGGGTGCTCCTCTGTGGGTGGAGGAGATAAACAAGTATCTTCCATGGACTGAAGAAGTACTGCATGTGGTGATGTTTCCCTAGGGTGAGAAGCCAAAGGTGAAATGGTCTCGATATTAGTAAAGGGATCCTCCACAGGTGAGTAAGGAGGTGAAATTTGTTCCTCTATGGGTAGAGGAATAGGTGAGGTAGGTTCCAGTGCAGAAGGAGGATTTCAAGATAGAATTTCCTCTATGGAAGGAATATGGGGTAATTGGGAAGTAACAAGTACATCACTAAAAATAGCATGGACCTCGTGAGGTATGGCTATCATGATTTGAGGTCTCACCGGTTTGATCAGATGAAGGGGCATGATTGGGAAAGGGTTTCTTGAAGATATGTAGGTTTTGATTGATGGTGTGTTAGGATTATCCACGGTTAACTCACCTTTCTCAAGCATTTCTTGGACAATATTTTTGAAAGTGATGTAATTACCATCACTATGACCCTTTACTTGATGATAGTTACAGAAGTCATGTTATTTATACCATGCGGGCATGGGGCAAGAAGGGTCAAAACCAGTGTGTGGTTTTATAGGTGGAAGGGTGATGGCCCCAACTTTGATGAGCTTTTCTAAGATAGAAGAGTAAGGCTCCCCAATTGGGGTGTATTTCCATTGTTTTTGTCTGAATTGAAAAGTATGGATGGGTGAGAGATTAGATGAGGGGGTAGCTTGATTTGACAGATGAGCTAGACCGGCTTTGAGTACCACTGCATTAGCGGTGCCCTTAGCTTTTGAATAATTTCTCTGTGGTTTGGAAGAAGAAGAGGTATCATTTGACTTGAATGCCAAATTCTTATTGTGTAATTGGATTTTCTTCTCTTGATGGCCCAAATCTCTAAATTTTTGCCATGGTGAATGCTTCATAAAATGTTTAGAAAGTTTGAACACCAGTAGGCTCAGGTGAGATGTGTCTAGCACAAGCCCACATGAAGAGATCAATGAGTTTAGTTTGCAGTAGTTGGAAGGTGAGTTGTTTGATTAGGCTACGCCAACAAGCAACAAAATCAGCGATAGATTCATCATCATATTGACGCATGGAGTATAGGTTAGTCATGGTAACCTTCTTGACGATATTGATGGAGAATTGATCCAAGAAGGCTTGGGCTACCTGATTAAATGAAAATATAGAGTGTATAGGTAACCCACTATACCAATCTAGTGCAAGTCTATTCAGAGACATGGGAAAGGTCCTTAAGAGCAAAGCATCATCATGGGCGATTAGAAATCACCCATGTTTGAACAACTATAAATGATGTTGTGGGTCTTCTTTGCTATTGAAATGGTTGAATTTAGGAATTTCCCAATGCATGGGGTATGGGCGAATAGGAATGGATGGGTGGATAGGCTCGTTGCAAATTTCATTGTAGGTGAGGGTGTTGCAGGAGCTAGAAACCAATGCCTCCAATGTCTGCATCTTTTCCATCATTAATTTGATTAGGTTGTTGGTGGGTTGTGATGGTTGGGTGCCTCCTGTAGTGTAAGAGGGTTGGTGTTGGGCATGTAACAAGGGTGGCATTCCAGTATATGGTGCTGTCGTGTAGGTAGATTGAGAAGAAGGTAGTGAAATAGGGGGTACATACCTAGAATGAATAAAAATGAAACAGGAGGTTGTTGATAGTACGTATATGGAGGTGGAAGGGTCGTGGTGACCCTAGTGGCAATGAGGGCTAATGATTGGGGAATAAAAAGGACCACATTTTGAAAGGGGGTGGGGTTACTGACATGGGAGGTGGTTGTGTAGCCATGGGTATATGCGAGACAATAGGGGCAGATGAGGTTGTGTTTTGAGTGGTTTTCAAAGGTATGGTGGATGTGGTGGGTGCAAAATATGTAGCGACATCAGTAGTCATAGAGGGTATGGGACCTAGCTCTAAAACAACCCAGGGGGTAAAGTAGATGCGGTAAACATGGAGCCAAATGGGGCTGATGCAGGAGTGGGAGCAAGGGTCGGGGGGATAGATACGGGTATGCTGTATATCAATTGACCCAAGGTATCTCAAGTGGATGAGTGGGAAAGGTAAAACTACAAGGCGGTAGGGTTTAGTTAAGGAGTCATGCAAACTCTCATCTCGATAGAAATAGTGATAGGTTTGATAGGATCCATGGCAGGTGATAAAATGGAAGGTGGCGAAGGGCTAGGTGGGAGCGGTTGACAACTGGCGTGGAATATGAGGGTGTTAGCTTGTCGATGCGTCAATACCATGTGAACAGGTACTAATCAGGTTGGGTTGCCTTTCTATAAATGACATAGAAATACAGTGGGAATAGGAAGAACAAGTGGTAATAAATGGATTAGGTACCAAATTTTAGTTGGAAAGTGGCACAGGATAACCGATGTCGGTCAGGGTAAACCAACACTAGTCACAGTAACATTTGCCGGTCCACTGTGGGAAATGGATAGTTGGTCAAAAACAAGGTATAAGGCCAAATTTGATAGGTATGCCGAATACTAACGAGATTTACAAGGTCAATGGGAATGATAGTAGTGATAGGGACTCTGAATAGTTGAAGAAGGTGAATAAATGTCCTTTTGGGTAGGTTAACCAAAATGACAGTGAACCGACATTGGTTGGGTATAATTGACGAGAGTTAGGGTGTAACAAGATGACGGTCACCTTTGGTTGACACCTGGTCACTGTGAAATTGAAACAGTGATGAAAGAAAATTGGTTGTGAATTAAAATCTGATGTGGAATCAAACCTAGAATTCTAAGAATGATTATAATGTGGTCCAGGGAACACTCGGAAGAAGCCGGAATACACCAACTATGATGAGGTGCATGTAAGGAGAAACAAAAATAATGAAGAATGTGGCTTCTCACCTCAAAATGCAAGCCAAGCAGAAACACTAAGAAAAATGTGATCCTAAGAGTGCCTTTTCTATTATGTTTGTTTAGCTTATGCTATTTAAGGACTGACTCATGAACTGTAGAATATAATTTTTGGTGAGGATGGCTTCCTACAAAGAAGGAGATCTAAAAGGTGAGGTTTTAGGTATGTTATGGCAGGGGCGGGCTTCACTCTAAAGTATGACTCGACAGAGCAGTGAGTTGGGGAGTACCTACCAATCCTCAGATCAGTGTGATCATTGATAGGCATTCCTAGGAAAGATGTTGTTTAAGAATATGTATTTGTTTTGAATTTGTGTAATTTGGCAAGACTTAGAGAGAGAGAGAGATGTGATTTCTATGATTCATTTTTCAACCATCAGTTAGGAATGACTTCCAGATTGTATAGGTTACCCTCAATTAATGTGAGCTAATGCAATAAATTAGAATGAAATGTAATGATTTTTAAGCCCAAATCGAAATATGAAGTTTGATGACACAAATAGATGAAGAGGAAGAGGGATGCTCTTTCACTAAAATGAAAAAAACAAGAAGAAATGATTGTTTTTAAGTACACGAAAAGAAAGGTTTCTTTTAGAGAAAATATAAAGAAAAAGAGGGTTACCAAGGAAGAAAATTAATGTGTATGCTTTTCAGAAGGGAAACAAACACAAAATTTTTCCTAGGAATGAATAAAAGTGCAAGGAACCCCGGATGGGTCCCACCAGTGTGCCAAAATGTTTCACTTGATTCTTAGACGTTTCTTTGAATATTGACGAAACAGATAGGGTAATGGGCATAGGAGGAATACCTATTGAAATGATGGTTGATAGGTTGTTGTGCACATGTTGACTCCTTGATCCACAGCTGATCGTGAGAGCTTCCTTTTGGCTGGGAGGAACTACCTAAAATGGAACACAAGACCACCAAATAAAAGTTAAACAATATGTGCAGTGAACTACCTAGCATGTGCTAGATCCGGAAGTGTGATACTTCCTAGATAGCTATCAGTCCACTATTTAAAATAATTTAATGCTGGTAATGAAGTAAATCCTATTGTAATTAAAATGATTTAGGTATCTCATTTAGAACACAATAAGAAATATCTAATCTAACAAAGAGGCTAAGTTAAAATAAGATCGAAGGTAAAGTAACGGTTTCGGGTCTTTATATGTCGATAGAGGTCTTAGGAAGGTCACAGGTGATTAAGGGTGATGCAAGAATAGGTGGGTAAGTTACTATTACTGCTTGCATTGTATTAGTAAATATAGAGAATAATTCTGGTTAAGGGTGACTGATTCCGGTTGGGGAGAACCGGTGTTGGTTCTTGTGGAAAGCTGGAAATGCCACGAAATGAGCTTTAGATATCCCTTATGATTGCACAAAGGACTAGCTAGTTGAAATGAGTTATTAAGTTGTTTGGATGGGATTTGTGAGTTTTTAATGGGGATGTGGAGGGGTGAGTATTAAAGGAGGTCAATGGGTGGCTAGGAGAACAAAGGATGAAGATACAATAATTAAATGAATGAATCAAAGGAGTAAAGCATTCTACTTGAAATTTAGTTTTGGGTTCCTATGAGTGATGAATGAAGGTTTTGGTAAGAGGTTGAATGTTGTTGAGGATCACCAAACGTTGGAAAGCTCCTGCATGGGCTACATGTGCATTCCTTTTTGCTTGGTTGGATCAAATCTATGCTGGGTGGTTACTAGATAAATACTAGATGTCTGTGCAAGAGAAAATGCTTGATCTCCTTCCTTGCATGCGTGTTCTCGTGAAAAATTGTTCTTAAAAGATGTGTTATTTCTTAGGAATCTTCCAACCTTTTACCAACCTCAAAAATAAGGTTATTTTAAGGACTAAAAGGTGATTAACGGTGGTTCCATCTTAGCCGGCAGTGAAGGATAATCGGCGTTGTCAAGGCGGGATTTCACGGGTTTACTAAACTAGGTAGATCCCCTTGATTTTTTGGGATCTCATGTCGTTTACCCACATATTAGGCTAGAATCTTCTTGTAAGTATACGGGAAGGTGGTTAGAGGGAATGTAGGCATTGATTTTTAGGGTTTGATGTGAATAGGACGTTCGGTGTGATTGGGACACATGGGATCACCTCTCAAGCTGTGGGACTTGGGCTCGAGGTGAACCTCCGGAGAAGGCCGGCTTCCTCTTCCTAAACTAAGTGTTGTACTACTCCTAGTGTAACAAAAACGATTATCTAGTCCTATGCTAACATTTTCATGGGGTTTTAGGGAAAGAGTTTTACAGAAATGAAACTATACTAGGGATGGTGATGCACCGAATAAAGGGTGTCTTCAGATTTAGGAAGGGTTAATTTGAAGAGGGTGTGTGCACCACAGGTCAACTTCACCTACTGCAACTTAGAGAGGGTACAGGATACCACAGGCTAAGAGACACGCGTTCCTTTTGTTAAACTTTATCAGACCGAGAAATATACCAGTTTCCCAGTGAAGAAGGATGAACTCAAGAAGGGTGAACAGACACCACAACTCAACTGCATGCAATACTTCACCACTCGATAAGCACAGAACTCCAAGAACCTGCAATAGAAACTTAAACTTGCACAGTGTACCTGCAAGTATGAGAAAGGCACAAAGAAGCATAGAAGGATGAAAGGACCGAGATTAGTCACAAAACACACACTTTTATTGCTTCAATAACATGCACAATGCATCATACATTCAGAAGAGGCAATAGTTGCCATTACAGTCTTGAAGAGGAGGCTTGAAAGTTCTCTCAACACACAAGAACAACTTGCAGAAGAGAGAGGACCCTTGAAAAGTATACACTCTTGCCTGAGATATCTAACTGTCCAACTTGTCTGAACTGTTGGAACCCTTTGAAATGAGCTTCCAACTTACATTTATAGAAGAATATGTGAGAAAGAAGAGGAAATGGTCATAATTACATTCCTAAAATGAAGGCCCATGATGTATTTATTACAGTTAGTTGAACTACCTGAGAAGGTTCCATCATGGGTCATTAATTGCCTGATGACCAAGTCTTCTCAATTAATTAAAAGAATATTTAAATAAAATATTTAAATAATAATAATAAATATTATTATTAAAATATTTAAATAAAAATATTAATTTAATTAACATAATGTTGGGACCCCCCGTTGACCGTTTGACTTGAAGAGGAGGGGGGTCCATGTGGATAGAATCTGCACATAGCCAAATTCGATGAGCTTCGAATCCTCTAACTCGGTGTTGCAATTGATTTTGAACCCCACACCAACTCTTTCCTTGTCTTGGCAATCGGGCTCTTTTGCATTGAGTCCTTCGAATGGTGAGCTATCAAACTCGATTCTTATCATTTTCCTTTGTTAACTCGAGGCCATTTACGTATTCCTCGTTCAAACTTCATGAAACATCACCACGAGCTCCCTGCGAAGTCACCGAGCTCTTCATCCAGCAAACGATCTTACCTTTCCTGGGCTCAAACTCACTTGAATACCGAGCTTAACCCAACATTTCTGAAAAGAATGGTTTTACCACAATGCTCACGGTTCTTCCTTATCATATAACACTTGTAGTAAGAATGTTTAGCTTTTCCATAATAAGCACAATTGTACCCTCCAAACAATGAGAAAATGCCATTACCAATAAAGACCTAATGCTGCCATGATGATGACACAGGCTCATGCCCATAACATGTCGATAGACATCCTTGAGACTGAATTTTGGCCAAAGAGCCCTTCGGTATTTTGGCAGTGCACTCGGCAATCTCGGCTCCAATCAATAATTATGCCACTATTGGGATTATGGCATAGGTAGCCGTGAGCTACACAATATACTCATTTTTTCAGAAACTAAAAGATCCTTTATGTTACAACTTGCAACACATAACAGAAGCCCTTCAAAAAATACATTGAACAACTGGGGCAGCCAAGAGGACCTTGGAAAAATGTACAGGTAACAACCATATGAATTCTCCCTTAGTCGTGGATCAAAGCTGATAGAAATGAGCTAGATAAAAATAGCTTGAAACTACAGTATAATCGTCCATCAAAACGAGCTTCTCTGAACCTGGTAAAAGAATATTGTTATTGTCTGATTGGACGTACATAATGGAAGGGTATAAATATTGCCTCTGCTCTCGGATTTTCTCGAAGAGACCATTTACGAGTAACAAGGATATAGCATGCAAAACAGCCGACCGGGTATTTTCAGAGTTGACCTTCACATTCAATTCGTTTCTAGGAGAAAACAATGCTGAGCAATATGAATCGTTTCACTCCGCACGCTTTATTTTTCGATTGGCTCTGCAATGATTCTTCTTGATTCGGACTTGGCATTTAATCTGCGAATACTTCACCACAAGATTGGTTTTATTGTCAATTCCTGAATGAGGTCTTCATTCAGTGTGGCTTGGTCACGATTCTTCTTGATTCAGACTAGGCTATCTGCCTACTAAAATCTTAAAGAAATCTAAGCCTACCTCCATTCGACTTGCTATGACTGCCAACTTCTCCTAATCCTCATCATTTCTCAAACAGACCATTTACAAGTGACAAGGATGTGAGTCGTGACATACAAAACGGCCGACCAGGTATTTCAGAGTTGACCTTCGCATTCGTTTCGTTTCTAGGAGAAGGAATGCTGAGCAATATGAATCGTTTCATTCTGCACGTAATAAACCTTCATCTCCTGACTCAGGCAAATGTTATGAAGCTTTGAATGGCGTGACTCCAATCTATCATACACGGCAGTGAATGTTTGTTTCCTGCAACTGCTCGCTGGAAGCGCTGAAAACGGCTTCTACTGTATTGCACATGCCTGCTGCCTGGTTGATGATTTTCTCTCGCGGCCACCGAACTGGACGAGTTTTGAGCACTGCTTTCCTGTTACTCGATATCATTTGACAAATATCTGCATAATGAGACGAGCGGCCTGTAGCCTCCGCAGAAATTGATATCACGTCGCGTTTTTTCCATGACCCGCTCTAATTCACAACTGTCCTATTAATCCTCCCGGTGACTCGCACAAAGACTCGGACCACTCCAACTGCGCGGGGTTTTCATGACGGATTGCCATCTTAATTTTTCCCATTTGGCAGTGTTTGCCTGAATCTCCCCTTCGCGGAAGTTTAGTCATGGTTTGCCAAACCAATATTTCCACGGTTGGCAGTTTGACCCGATTTCTCCAACGCGAAGTGAACAGCCTCGGCGCGGGATTTAACAGCTTGGCCCGCCATCATCAAATTTCCGCTTGGCATTGCTTGCCGGAATCTCCCCTACGCGGAGTGAACAACATGGTTTGCCATCTTAATTTTCCCATTGGCACTGGTCGCCTTATTTCCCACGTAACGGCCCCTCGCATGAAGCTTGCGACTCGTCTCTACGAGCCCCGAGTGTTTTCATTGCTGAATAACTCCCACCGAGCCTTGTTTATCCTTACCGGGCTCCATTTCCTCTGAATCAGTGAGCTTCTCATGAGTTTCACCAAGCTCTACGCATCGAGCAGATCTGCCTTCGACTGAACTCAGTCACTAGATTGCTTCAATGCAGCTGTGTTGCCCATAACCCAAAGCGCTCTGCGAGCTCGTGTCAATGTCACATTCATGTGGCGAACATCAGCTATAAAACCAACCCCATGATTTGCAGCTCGGACACAAGACATAATGATTATATCACGCTCCTGGCCTTGAAAGGCATCTACCGTATTGATATATAAACCTTTTCCTTCATCAAATTTGAGGACAACATCAAACTCTCGGTGTAAACATTTCAGCTGTAGCTTGTAAGGTGTGATCATTTCAACAGAAACCTTTATGCTTGCCAACCTAGTGACTCGTTGAAGATGCTCGTATAATTGCAAAGCAAATTATGCTCCATGAATATTCTGATATGAAACAGTTACACCTCTATGAGATCCGTTTCCATGAGTTGCATTGTAAAATAAATTTAATCAAGTCTCCCGGTAACATTCTTACTGTCACTTAATTGATTTTCATAAAAATATCTTGAAGGAAAATCCTGAATTTGAGGATGCATACGATGCTGATCAGATAACAACATTGGACAACTTACTTGCTCAAACGGGCTTCTACTATACTGCAACATCCCTGTGCACCGAATACTCGACCGAGGAAGGTCTGAACACCATTACAATTCACAGTTCTTTGTAAGATGTCGGTTTGACTCAATTTCACATTGGTATTCGATAGTGCTTATACTATCTTCCTGGGTCGATAGAAGTCCTTCCATTATGTAATTACAAACCCGAGATTCAATGATGTTGAACCTCCCATATCTGCATATTTTCATAACATCTCGGTCAAACAAGATAATTCTCCCAAGTGGTTGGTCGAGCGTTGTCTTAGTGGATTAAACCTGGCATCATGTTGACTTTGACTCTCCCTGACTTGGCCTTCAGATCTTTTTGCATCGATCTCCACCGGGATCCTTGTACAGTTCCTTTCATTCGTCAATTTTCAACGAGCTATATTTTGCATTAACAAGACCATCGTCGAGCTCTTACAACTGAGAGTCTCCACTGAGATGATTTCTGAGATGATTATCAATTTGACACCGGGTTCTTTATCAACTCGACCCTGAACTCTCCACTGAGTTGAGATCAACTGGGTGCCTTTCGATGCTAGGTGATCTCTTCATATGCAATTTAGGAATTATTTTTAATTATTGCATTTCGATAATAACCGAAGGTGGGTTCCTGGGACTATTATTTTATTTTGAACGTGATAGGACCCCGTTGTCCAATCTTGCCAGGTGTGCAAAATTGGATAACATTTTTGGCGACCTCTCGGGGATGATTGCCTGCTAAGCATGATTCCAGTAGCCTTAAGTCATCCATTGGGCATGGAGTCTATGTTGGAATCTGAAAGAAGTATGATTTTCTTTGACATATCCCTAATCTCCTTGAACATTGCTTGATATCCTGGTCTCCTGGAATGCTAAGCATGAAGTATACCGAATCATTGAATTCTTGACATCCATGGAACACTGCAAAAATTTGAATGAAGCAGATTTTGAACTGTTATGGAAACCTTGAACCTTTCTTCTCCTTGACACCTTCCAATGATGAAACAATGTGCAGAACAACACAAAACACAACAACAAGGAAAGCAAAACAACAACACACAACAATGTGCATAAGCACTTGGAGGAAAACACCTAATTTAACTATACAGGGGTGGAACGCTTCTCAAAAACAAGCTTTGAGATGTATCCCATTCACATGAATGGGCAGTTCTTCTCCATTGAGCCTAGATAGATGAAATGAATTTGCCTCTTTGCAACTTGTGATGATGTATGGTCCACTCCAGAGAGCGTCAAACTTGGCATGCTTGCCTGGTTTGGCCCTGTCTTCATCCCATTTGAGAACTAAATCTCCCTCTTGAAAATGTCTGTCGGACGCCTTCTTGTCAAAAGATTTCTTAACTTGAGCCTGATGCTGCTCCAAAGTTTTCATAGCCTTATCTCGTACTTCCTCTAACTCCATGAGTTCAGCAAACCTTACTGTCAGAGGATCACTCTCTATAACTTCAAGTTGATGAGCTAACTCCAAAGAAGGTAACTCCAATGAGAGCGGGAGTTTTGCCTCTCTTCCATATACAAGAACGAAAGGAGAATTTCCAATGGCCCTTTTAGGTGTGATTCGATCTGCCCATAAGGCTGTCTTAAGCTGTGTATGCCAAGTCCTCTTGTTAGTCTCCATTGTGCGCTTAATAATCCTTATGAGGTTTTTGTTGCTAGACTCAGCCAATCCGTTTCCTTGCGGATAGTAATTGGATGAAGTTTTGAGGTATACCCCATTTTTAACAGCCCATTCACTCAGTTTCATACCAAGAAAAGCCAGTGCATTGTCTGAAATGATTGTAAATGGAACACCAAACCTCGTCATTATACCCTCCAAAAAATCTAGAACTGCCTTTTCATTGCTCTCTTTTAATAATGCTACCGCCTCTTTCCATCGAGTAAAATAGTCTGTTGCGGTAAGGACCCACTTATGTCCGTCACTGGATGGAGGATTAATCATTCCGATGAAGTCCAACCCCCATTGAACAAAGGGTTGATCCACTTGAATTGGATGCAGTGGAAGAGCTGCCAGCTTCTGCTTACCTGTGAAAAAGGCACATTCCTTACATTTCCTTACCCAGAGATGGGCATCCTTGAATAAATCCGGCCAATAGTAGCCGGCTCGCATGATCTTGGTAGCTGTTGTTCGTGCGGAATAATGTCCTCCAGATAGGCCATTATGAAATTCTTCTAGTATCTTACTTACCTGTTCCGGTCCTATGCACCGAAGGAGAACACCGTTCAAATCTTTTCGAAAGAGAATGCTATCTACCAAAACATATGGAATAGATTGAAGACGGAAAGTTCGTCTTTGGTTTTTATCCATGTTTTCGGGTATGCTCCTGAGAAGATGAAATTCTTCATTTTGGATAACCAGTCAGCTTGATCAACATCCTCATCAGTATTTAGGAGTGTCATGTCCTCATTACCTTTTGATTCCATGTCTGCAGCAAGTTGCTCACATAAACCCTTACCTCTGACAAGTTTAGTGACTTTGATATGCACGTCATACTCCATTACCTTCGTGATCCATCCAGCACGCTTTTCGTTCATTTCTTTGTTCAGCAAAAACTCCTTGACACCTGGATGAGACACCATCAGATGAATCTTGTTGTTGGACAACATGTGCTTGAATTTCTTCAAAGCTCGAATAACCGCAAAGACTTGCTTTTCAATGAATGAGTATTTGAACTCGTAGTCTTTGAGGGATTGACTGAAGAAAGCGATTGGTTGCTCCATCAGGTTATCGTTTTGTTGGGTGAGGATCCCTGAAATGCTCTCTTGACCTGCAAAAGCATAAAGGATAAAATCTTTGTCAAACTCAGGGTTCTGGCGTGGGAGCTTGGGAAATGGCTGTTTTGATGGCTTCGAAGCTTTCTCGTCCTTCCTTTGTCCATGAGAATGGCATGTTTTTCCTTAGCATGGCTGTCAGTGGTTTAGCCAATGTCGCGAATTGGGGGATGAATCTCCGCACGAAATTTATGGTTCCCAGGAAGCTCTGGAGGCCCTTCTTGTGACTCGGGAGAGATAAGGACATAATCGAATGAATCCTGGCTGGATCGATTGATAATCCTTCCGCTGAAACAACATGCCCCAACAATTTTCCCTCGTGCACTGCGAAAATACATTTCTTGGGGTTAAGTGAAACCCCAAATTCCCTACACCTTTGGAAAACTTTCCTTAGATGTGTGATGTGATCTTCTGCATGCTTAGAGTATACAGTTATATCATCAAGGTAAACCAAAATAATATCGTTGATCAGTCCCTTAAATGCCATGTCCATGGCTCTTTGGAAAGTAGCCCCGGCATTGGACAATCCGAATGGCATTTTATTGTAGGCATATGTGCCCCACTTGGTAGTGAAAGCCGTTTTGAATTGGTCAGATTCTTGGACTAGGATTTGATTGTAACCTGAATATCCATCGAGCAAAGAAAATCTTTGAGCTCCTGCCACCGTTTGAAGGATCTGCTCCATCGATGGAAGAGGATAATGGTCTTTCAATGACGCACGATTCAAATCCCTGAAATCTACGCATAACCGGATCTCTCCGTTCTTCTTCCTCACGGGCACCAAATTGGCTACCCATGAGGAATGCTTGATGGGAAAAATTATACAAGCCTCGATGAGCTTGGTTAGCTCCTTTCTCATTAGTGGCTCAATTTTGGGATTAATTGGTCTCTGTTTCTGACGAACTGGCTTAGCATTAGGATCCAGTTCGATGGTATGTTGCGCAAGACCTGGATCAAAACCACGCAGATCTTTATAGCTCCATGCAAAGATGTCATGATACTCTTGACAAAGTTTGATGAAAGCTTCTTTCTCCTCAGAAGTACACACTTTTCCGATCTTAAGAAATTTTTCATTTGATACTTCGACTTCCTCAAAATATTCTTCTTTGACCACCATGTTAGGGCTTTGTCTTTTGGCTTGGTCATCTGAATTGAAAATGGATTCCAAAGTGACTAAACCTTTTGGTAACTTGTTGCTTTTCAATTGGATAATTTGTTCACCATATGACTCTTGTAACTTATCTTGATTTCTTGCAGCAAACTCCGCCTCTTCTTGTAGGAAGAGGACAATTTGGTTGTCACTATCGAACACTTGCCAACTACTCACATTATCAGGGACTGCTGGTCGAACCACCATTTTAACAAATTGCTGCCCTTCTTTCATGATATCAACTGGTATGTTGTATTGTGAACCAATTGTAGCAAGCCTGTCTGCATCTTGATTTTGATCTCTAGGGATTGCATGGATCCCAAAAGCTTCGAAATCTTCAATCAGGTCCCAGACTCGGTTCTTGTATGATCTTAAAAGATCATTTTTGGATGCACTACGTGCTGAAACTTGATGAACAACTAACTCACTGTCTCCAAAAACAGTTAGGGCCTTGATTCCCTTCCTTTGGGCTAGCTGAATTCCTTGCACAAGAGCCTCGTATTCAGCAACATTGTTAGTGCAACTGAACTGCAACCGGAAAGATGAGAAGTACTTATCTCCCTCTGGAGAAATTAACATAACACCAGCACCGGATCCATTCTTACTTCTTGAGCCATCGAAGAACAATTTCCATAGTCCTTTAGAATCACTTGGTGTTTTGACAAGTTGTGGTATGATTGTATCTTCTTCATGGATACAGTAGGTACCTAATCCTGTTTCTTCCAAGACCAACAAACCAGCTTCTTCTTCTGCCAATACATCAGCGTAGGGATCGTACTGATGATCTCTACTTACTTCATCTAGCAAAGTATCAGGGACTTCTTCAACAAGGGTGGTTGGTTCATGATCGGCACCTTCCTCTTCTGGATCGCCAATGGTGTAATTTCCATTTATGGGACTAGAAGTGTAGGGTTCTACATGATTATGGCAGATTGGTTCTGCCCTTATAGTTACTTTGGTTCCATATCGAGTCCTGAGAATCATATGCGACCAATCGGCTGATAGGTAACCGCCCATCTTGGCAGTGAAATCCCGTGATAGGCAGATGGCAAAGAGGGGAGGGAGGTCAATAACCGATATGTCTTGAGTGAATGACAAACTTGGGCATGCATGAATGGTAAGTTGAAGTCCTTTGATAACCCCAACAGTCTTAACAGCTGTGCCATCCAGTTGAACAACCCCTCTTGCAACTGGCGCATATTGTATGCCTAGTACATCTGCAATTTGTTTCGGCATGACAGAGCTACTGGCACCAGAATCGATCATGCAATTATGTACCAAGTGGTCTCCAATGATCAGGGAAATGTAGAATGGCGGTGGTTTGTTTGCTGTAGGAATGATTTTCCCTTCCGGTTGACACAAATTTGTAGCATTTGTCACTCCATGGCTTGGTGATCCGTTGGTTGTACTAAAACTGTTCAGAGCTTCTCGCAACAGGTTTCTTTGAGAAGGAATCGAGAGTGCATCCCACATGGTAACGCTCAGATTGGTTTTCTTCATTTGTTCTACTATGCTGAAGGGAATCGCTCCAACTTTATTGACACTTTTTTGGGCATTGGGGTCCTCCTTTGGAAAATGTTTGTTGGGTACCGTGATGCCTGGAGAACCATCTTTCCCTGCGGTGTGGCTAGCCGATGTTTCTGGTGATTTCTTTCCCGCATTTCTATCAACCGCCATTTGTAACCCATGTTGAGAAGTGGATGCTAGATCAGATTCGAGAGCTTGAGGCTCCATTGCTCTCTTCTTGGAACGAGTGTTTGCTGCCACTGATGAAGAATCTATATTCAACCCACAAAAATCTTCTTCTTGCCGCTTTAGCAAAGCGTGATTCTTCAGTGCCATGTGGTTGATCTGCTTTGCTTCTTGTGTAGATGAATTGTTTGTTAACTCTGAAGGGGCAGATACACTTTGAACCATAAGGGCCTGGCTAAGAACCCCATTGGGACAAAGATTTTGATTGTGAGGTTGAGAGCAAGGATAACACCATTCGTAGTCTTGAACTAGATTATTTTGAACAGGTACTATAGCTCTAGATGAGCTAGCTGCAAGAGGGTTCCGGAAGTTCAAGGGCCTGACATTTGCAACTTGACTCGTAGTTTGATTTTGAGGCTGATTGTTTCCTTGAAAAGGAGGACGGTTAGCCTGATACTGCTGATTTTGTGGTTGATACGGACGATTGTATTGAAATTGTTGCCTTTTGAGTGCAACGAGCTCATTTCCAAAATTTTGCAGTAGTGATTTGACTTCAAATAGGTCATTTGAAGAGGCAGGGGAAGATTGAGATGGTTGCTTAGAGTCCACTGGAATAGGAGCAATGATAGGCTGATGATTCGTAAGATCTGGAGAAAAGGGCATTGGTGGTCGTGGAGCTATCTTTCCAGCCTGAATCAAAGAATTCTCTGCACTTATGGCAACTTCGTAAGCATCAGGCAGTGTAGTCCCTCCCATGGACTGGATCATAACTGCTACATCGCTATTCAAGGCTCGCAAATAGTACAAGAATGCATTATGTGCAGAAGGCTTTACGAGCGCCGGAATCCTATTCCAAGTCCTGTGGAATCGGAAGTTGAAATCACTCATGTATTCTTGGGAAGCTCTCTTTATGGTAGTAAGTTGTTCCAAAAGTGATAGGTGATCACTTTTGTCTTCGAATTGTTTACATAGCTTTTCTCCCAACTCGTCCCAAGTGGTTATAGTGCCAACACCTAACCCACGAAACCATTGAAGTGCTTTTCCCTTGAAAGAGGTAGCAAGAAGTCTAACTGCAACATTGTCTTCGGTGATATTATGTATTGCGCAGATGCTGGCTACATCAAAGATATGCTCCACTGGAGTAACGTGAGTTTCCCCCGTGTAGAAGGGTAAACTTTTGAGTGCCGCAATAGGTATCGGATCACGTTGAGCCAACATAAGAGGACTGCTTGCATTGAAAGGGGGAAAAACTTGGTTCCTCGCCATAGCGACGAAAGGTTGATTGTTCCTGGGTGGAGGAAATCTTCCGTAAGGAGGAGTTGAATGACCCCTACTAGGTAAATCTGCAACTGGGGATGTGGAAATGCCTCTTCTTCTTCTCTTTGGAGGAGACAAGGAAAGTTCGGTATGTTGATAATTTCCTTTCTTTGAAGAAGCTCTTGTCTGAATTCTTCGCATAAGTTATCGCCTTTGAGAGATTCGGAATCCGGAGATATAGAGTCGCCAGGTACTTTGACTTGTGTAAGTGAGAAGAGAAGTACCAACTCTGTCCCACCGGCGTGCTAAAATCAAGCATGTTGTGTGTGGTCGCACGGTGGCTTAAGATTTACTGTTTGATAATGAGACACCTTGAAAGATGGAAGATCTAACTTCCGTGATGTCCCATGTCCCGCACGGTGGCTTAAGATTTCGATAATGCACCTCTCGAAAATGAAACTGTTGTCGCCAAATCACTGCACCCTCCGAATGGCCAGGATGTGAATAGGACGTTCGGTGTGATTGGGACACATGGGATCACCTCTCAAGTTATGGGACTTGGGCTCGAGGTGAACCTCCGGAGAAGGCCGGCTTCCTCTTCCTAAACTAAGTGTTGTACTACTCCTAGTGTAACAAAAATGATTATCTAGTCCTATGCTAACATTTTCATGGGGTTTTAGGGAAAGAGTTTTACAGAAATGAAACTATACTAGGGATGGTGATGCACCGAATAAAGGGTGTCTTCAGATTTAGGAAGGGTTAATTTGAAGAGGGTGTGTGCACCACAGGTCAACTTCACCTACTGCAACTTAGAGAGGGTACAAGATACCACAGGCTAAGAGACACGCGTTCCTTTTGTTAAACTTTATCAGACCGAGAAATATACCAGTTTCCCAGTGAAGAAGGATGAACTCAAGAAGGGTGAACAGACACCACAACTCAACTGCATGCAATACTTCACCACTCGATAAGCACAGAACTCCAAGAACCTGCAATAGAAACTTAAACTTGCACAGTGTACTGCAAGTATGAGAAAGGCACAAAGAAGCATAGAAAGATGAAAGGACCGAGATTAGTCACAAAACACACACTTTTATTGCTTCATAACATGCACAATGCATCATACATTCAGAAGAGGCAATAGTTGCCATTACAGTCTTGAAGAGGAGGCTTGAAAGTTCTCTCAACACACAAGAACAACTTGCAGAAGAGAGAGGACCCTTGAAAAGTATACACTCTTGCACGAGATATCTAACTGTCGACTTATGCAGAACTGTTGGAACCCTTTGAAATGAGCTTCCAACTTACATTTATAGAAGAATATGTGAGAAAGAAGAGGAAATGGTCATAATTACATTCCTAAAATGAAGGCCCATGATGTATTTATTACAATTAGTTGAACTACCTGAGAAGGTTCCATCATGGGTCATTAATTGCCTGATGACCAAGTCTTCTCAATTAATTAAAAGAATATTTAAATAAAATATTTAAATAATAATAATAAATATTATTATTAAAATATTTAAATAAAAATATTAATTTAATTAACATAATGTTGGGACCCCCCGTTGACCCGTTTGACTTGAAGAGGAGGGGGGTCCATGTGGATAGAATCTGCACATAGCCAAATTCGATGAGCTTCGAATCCTCTAACTCGGTGTTGCACTCGATTTTGAACCCCACACCAACTCTTTCCTCGTCTTGGCAATCGGGCTCTTTTGCATTGAGTCCTTCGAATGGTGAGCTATCAAACTCGATTCTTATCATTTTCCTCTGTTAACTCGAGGCCATTTACGCATTCCTCGTTCAAACTTCATGAAACATCACCACGAGCTCCCTGCGAAGTCACCGAGCTCTTCATCCAGCAAACGATCTTACCTTTCCTGGGCTCAAACTCACTTGAATACCGAGCTTAACCCAACATTTCTGAAAAGAATGGTTTTACCACAATGCTCACGGTTCTTCCTTATCATATAACACTTGTAGTAAGAATGTTTAGCTTTGCCATAATAAGCACAATTGTACCCTCCAAACAATGAGAAAATGCCATTACCAATAAAGACCTAATGCTTTGCCATGATGATGACACAGGCTCATGCCCATAACATGTCGATAGACATCCTTGAGACTGAATTTTGGCCAAAGAGCCCTTCGGTATTTTGGCAGTGCACTCGGCAATCTCGGCTCCAATCAATAATTATGCCACTATTGGGATTATGGCATAGGTAGCCGTGAGCTACACAATATACTCATTTTTTCAGAAACTAAAAGATCCTTTATGTTACAACTTGCAACACATAACAGAAGCCCTTCAAAAAATACATTGAACAACTGGGGCAGCCAGAGGACCTTGGAAAAATGTACGGTAACAACCATATGAATTCTCCCTTAGTCGTGGATCAAAGCATGATAGAAATGAGCTAGATAAAAATAGCTTGAAACTACAGATAATCGTCCATCAAAACGAGCTTCTCGAACTGGTAAAAGAATATTGTTATTATGCGATTGGGCGACGTACATAATGGAAGGGTATAAATATTGCCTCTGCTCTCGGATTTTCTCGAAGAGACCATTTACGAGATAACAAGGATATAGCATGCAAAACAACCGACCGGGTATTTTGAGAGTTGACCTTCACATTCAATTCGTTTAGGAGAAAACAATCTTTGAGCAATATGAATCGTTTCACTCCGCACGCTTTATTTTTCGATTGGCTCTGCAATGATTCTTCTTGATTCGGACTTGGCATTTAATCTGCGAATACTTCACCACAAGATTGGTTTTATTGTCAATTCCTGAATGAGGTCTTCATTCAGTGTGGCTTGGTCACGATTCTTCTTGATTCAGACTAGGCTATCTGCCTACTAAAATCTTAAAGAAATCTAAGCCTACCTCCATTCGACTTGCTATGATTGCCAACTTCTCCTAATCCTCATCATTTCTCAAACAGACCATTTACAAGTGACAAGGATGTGAGTCGTGACATACAAAACGGCCGACCAGGTATTTCAGAGTTGACCTTCGCATTCGTTTCGTTTCTAGGAGAAGGAATGCTGAGCAATATGAATCGTTTCATTCTGCACGTAATAAACCTTCATCTCCTGACTCAGGCAAATGTTATGAAGCTTTGAATGGCGTGACTCCAATCTATCATACACGGCAGTGAATGTTTGTTTCTATGTTCGCTCATTTGGAAGCGCCTGAAAATTCTCTTTGTATTGCACATGCCTGCTGCCTGGTTGATGATTTTCTCTCGCGGCCACCGAACTGGACGAGTTTTGAGCACTGCTTTCCTGTTACTCGATATCATTTGACAAATATCTGCATAATGAGACGAGCGGCCTGTAGCCTCCGCAGAAATTGATATCACGTCGCGTTTTTCATGACCCGCTCTAATTCACAATCGTCCCTATTAATCCTCCCGGTGACTCGCACAAAGACTCGGACCACTCCAATGCAAGGGGTTTTCATGATGGATTGCCATCTTAATTTTTCCCATTTGGCGTGTTTGCTGAATCTCCCCTTCGCGGAAGTTTAGTCATGGTTTGCCAAACCAATATTTCCACGGTTGGCGGTTTGACCCGATTTCTCCAACGCGAAGTGAAACGACCTCGGCGCGGGATTTAACACTTGGCCCGCCATCATCAAATTTCCGCTTGGCATTGCTTGCCGGAATCTCCCCTACGCGGAGTGAACAACATGGTTTGCCATCTTAATTTTCCCATTGCACCTGGTCGTCACCTTATTTCCCACGTGCTGAACGGCCCTCGCATGAAGCTTGCGACTCGTCTCTATGAGCCCCGAGTGTTTTCATTATTGAATAACTCCCACCGAGCCTTGTTTATCCTTACCGGGCTCCATTTCCTCTGAATCAGCGAGCTTCTCATGAGTTTCACCAAGCTCTACGCATCGAGCAGATCTGCCTTCGACTGAACTCAGTCACTAGATTGCTTCAATGCAGCTGTGTTGCCCATAACCCAAAGCGCTCTGCGAGCTCGTGTCAATGTCACATTCATGTGGCGAACATCAGCTATAAAACCAACCCCATGATTTGCAGCTCGGACACAAGACATAATGATTATATCACGCTCCTGGCCTTGAAAGGCATCTACCGTATTGATATATAAACCTTTTCCTTCATCAAATTTGAGGACAACATCAAACTCTCGGTGTAAACATTTCAGCTGTAGCTTGTAAGGTGTGATCATTTCAACAGAAACCTTTATGCTTGCCAACCTAGTGACTCGTTGAAGATGCTCGTATAATTGCAAAGCAAATTATGCTCCATGAATATTCTGATATGAAACAGTTACACCTCTATGAGATCCGTTTCCATGAGTTGCATTGTAAAATAAATTTAATCAAGTCTCCCGGTAACATTCTTACTGTCACTTAATTGATTTTCATAAAAATATCTTGAAGGAAAATCCTGAATTTGAGGATGCATACGATGCTGATCAGATAACAACATTGGACAACTTACTTGCTCAAACGGGCTTCTACTATACTGCAACATCCCTGTGCACCGAATACTCGACCGAGGAAGGTCTGAACACCATTACAATTCACAGTTCTTTGTAAGATGTCGGTTTGACTCAATTTCACATTGGTATTCGATAGTGCTTATACTATCTTCCTGGGTCGATAGAAGTCCTTCCATTATGTAATTACAAACCCGAGATTCAATGATGTTGAACCTCCCATATCTGCATATTTTCATAACATCTCGGTCAAACAAGATAATTCTCCCAAGTGGTTGGTCGAGCGTTGTCTTAGTGGATTAAACCTGGCATCATGTTGACTTTGACTCTCCCTGACTTGGCCTTCAGATCTTTTTGCATCGATCTCCACCGGGATCCTTGTACAGTTCCTTTCATTCGTCAATCTTCAACGAGCTATATTTTGCATTAACAAGACCATCGTCGAGCTCTTACAACTGAGAGTCTCCACTGAGATGATTTCTGAGATGATTATCAATTTGACACCGGGTTCTTTATCAACTCGACCCTGAACTCTCCACTGAGTTGAGATCAACTGGTGCCTTTCGATGCTTTAGGTGATCTCTTCATATGCAATTTAGGAATTATTTTTAATTATTGCATGTCGATAATAACCGAAGGTGGGTTCTGGGACTATTATTTTATTTTGAAACAATGTTCTTGAATACGAGGCTCTTGTGCAAGGAATTCAGCTAGCCCAAAGGAAGGGAATCAAGGCCCTAAGCTTTTTTGGAGACAGTGAGTTAGTTGTTCATCAAGTTTCAGCACGTAGTGCATCCAAAATGATCTTTTAAGATCATACAAGAACCGAATCTGGGACACGATTGAAGATTTGAAGCTTTTTGGGATCCATGCAATCCCTAGAGATCAAAATCAAGATGCGAGAGACAGTAGCTTGCTTACTGATTGGTTCACAATACAACATACCGAGTTGATATCATGAAAGAAGGGTAGAAATTTGTTAAAATGGTGGTTCGACTAGCAGTCCCTGATAATGTGAGTAGTTGGCAAGTGTTCGATAGTGACAACCAAATTTTCCTCTTCCTACAAGAAGAGGCGGAGTTTGCTGCAAAAAATCAAGATAAGTTGCAAGATTCATATGGTGAACAAATTATCCAGTTGAAAAGCAACAAGTTACCAAAAGGTTTAGTCACTCTGGAATCCATTTTCAATTCAGATGACCAAGCCACAAGACAAAGCCCTAACATGGTGGTCAAAGAAGAATATTTTGAGGAAGTCGAAGTATCAAATGAAAAATTTCTCAAGATCGGAAAAGTGTGTACTTCTGAGGAGAAAGAAACTTTCATCAAACTTTTTCAAGAGTATCATGACATCTTTGCATGGAGCTATAAAGATCTACGTGGTTTTGATCCAGGTCTTGCGCAACATACCATCGAACTGGATCCTAATGCTAAGCTTGATTAAATCGAAAAGCGAGACCAATTAATCCCAAAATTGAGCCACTAATGAGAAAGGAGCTAACCAAGCTCATCAAGGCTGTATAATTTTTCCCATCAAGAATTCCTCATGGGTAGCCAATTTGGTGCCCGTGAGGAAGAAGAACGGAGAGATCCGGTTATGCGTAGATTTCAGGGATTTGAATTGTGCGTCATTAAAGGACCATTATCCTCTTCCCTCGATGGAGCAGATCCTTCAAACGATGGCGGAGCTCAAAGATTTTCTTTGCTCGATTGATATTCGTGTTACAATCAAATCCTAGTCCAAGAATCGACCAATTCAAAACGGCTTTCACTACCAAGTGGGGCACGTATGCCTACTGATAAAATGCCATTCGGATTGTCCAATCACGGGGCTACTTTCCAAAGAGCCATGGACATGGCATTTAAGGGACTAATCAACGATATTATTTTGGTTTACCTTGATGATATAATCAGTATACTCTAAGCATGCGAAGATCACATCACGCATCTAAGAAAGTTTTCCAAAGGTGTAGGGAATTTGGGTTTCACTTAACCCCAAGAAATGTATTTTGCGGTGCACGAGGGGAAAATTGTTGGGGCATGTTGTTTCAGCGAAGGATTATCAATCGATCCAGGCTAGGATTCATTCGATTATGTCCTTATCTCTCCCGAGTCACAAGAAGGGCCTCCAGAGCTTCCTGGGAACCATAAATTTCGTGCGGAGATTCATCCCCCAATTCGCGACATTGGCTAAACCACTGACAGCCATGCTAAGGAAAAACATGCCATTCTCATGGACAAAGGAAGGGCGAGAAAGCTTCGAAGCCATCAAAACAGCCATTTCCCAAGCTCCCACGCTTGTAACCCCGAGTTTGACAAAGATTTTATCCTTTATGCTTTTGCAGGTCAAGAGAGCATTTCAGGGATCCTCACCCAACAAAACGATAACCTGATGGAGCAACCAATCGCTTTCTTCAGTCAATCCCTCAAAGACTACGAGTTCAAATACTCATTCATTGAAAAGCAAGTCTTTGCGGTTATTCGAGCTTTGAAGAAATTCAAGCACATGTTGTCCAACAACAAGATTCATCTGATGGTGTCTCATCCGGTGTCAAGGAGTTTTTCTTTGAACAAAGAAATGAGCGAAAAGCGTCTTTGGATGGATCACGAAGGTAATGGAGTATGACGTGCATATCAAAGTCACTAAACTTGTCGAGGTAAAGGTTTATGTGAGCAACTTGCTGCAAACATGGAATCAAAAGGTATTGAGGATGTGACACTCCTAAATACGATGAGAGATGTTGATCAAGTTATTGGTTATCCAAAATGAAGAATTTCATCTTCTCGGGAGCATACCCGATGCAAACATGGATAAAAACCAAAGATGAACTTTCCGTCTTCAATCTATCCCATATGTTTTGGTAGATAATATTCTCTTTCGAAAAGATTTGAACGGCGTCCTCCTTCGGTGCATAGGACCGAATGCAATAAGTAAGATACTTAGAAGAATTTCATAATGGCCTATCTCGGAGGACATTATTCCATACAACAACACTACCAAGATCATGTGAGCAGCTACTTATTGGCCGGATTTATTCAAGGATGCCCATCTCTCGGGTAAGGAAATGTAAGGAATGTGCCTTTTTCACGAGTAGCGAGAGGTGGCAGCTCTTCCGCATCGATTCAAGTGGATCAACCCTTTGTTCAATGGGGGTTGGACTTCATCGGAATGATTAATCCTCCATCCAGTGACGGACATAAGTGGGTCCTTACCACAACAGACTATTTTACTCGATGGACAGAGGCGGTAGCATTAAAAGAGAGCAATGAAAAGGCAGTTCTAGATTTTTTGGAGGGTATAATGACGAGGTTTGGTGTTCCGTTTACAATCATTTCAGACAATGCGCTGGCTTTTCTTGGTATGAAACTGAGTGAATGGGCTGTTAAAAATGGGGTATACCTCAAAACTTCATCCAATTACTATCATCACAAGTTGCGAAAGAGGCAAATTCATTTCGTCTATCTAGGCTCAATGGAGAAGAACTGCCCATTCATGTGAATGGGATACATCTCAAAGCTTGTTTTTGAGAAGCGTTCCACCCCCTGTATAGTTAAATTAGGTGTTTTCCTCCAAGTGCTTATGCACATTGTTGTGTGTTGTTGTTTTGCTTTCCTTGTTGTTGTGTTTTGTGTTGTTCTGCACATTGTTTCATCATTGGAAGGTGTCAAGGAGAAGAAAGGTTCAAGGTTTCCATAACAGTTCAAAATCTGCTTCATTCAAATTTTTGCAGTGTTCCATGGATGTCAAGAATTCAACAGATTCAGTATACTTCATGCTTAGCATTCCAGGGAGACCCAGGATATCAGCAATGTTCAAGGAGATTCCGGGATATGTCAAAGAAAATCATACTTCTTTCAGGATTCCAACATAGACTCCATGCCCAATGGATGACTTAAGGCTACTAGAATCATGCTTAGCAGGCAATCATCCCCGAGAGGTCGCCAAAAATGTTATCCAATTTTGCACACCTGGCAAGATTGGACAACGGGGTCCTATCACGTTCAAAATAAAATAATAGTCCCAGGAACCCACCTTCGGTTATTATCGACATGCATAATTAAAAAAATAATTCCTAAATCGTGCATATGAAGAGATCACCTAAGCATCGAAAGGCACCCATTGATCTCAACTCAAGTGGAGAGTTCAAGGTCGAAATGAAATGAATTTTCCTCTTTACAACTTGTGATGATAGTAATTGGATGAAGTTTTGAGGTATACCCCATTTTTAATAGCCCATTCACTCAATTTCATACCAAGAAAAGCCAGCGCATTGTCTGAAATGATTGTAAACGGAACACCAAACCTCGTCATTATACCCTCCAAAAAATCTAGAACTGCCTTTTCATTGCTCTCTTTTAATGCTACCGCCTCTGTCCATCGAGTAAAATAGTCTGTTGTAGTAAGGACCCACTTATGTCCGTCACTAGATGGAGGATTAATCATTCCGATGAAGTCCAACCCCCATTGAACAAAGGGTTGATCCACTTGAATTGGATGCAGCGGAAGAGCTGCCAGCTTCTGCTTACCTGTGAAAAAGGCACATTCCTTACATTTCCTTACCCAGAGATGGGCATCCTTGAATAAATCCGGCCAATAGTAGCCGGCTCACATGATCTTGGTAGCTGTTGTTCGTGCGGAATAATGTCCTCCAGATAGGCCATTATGAAATTCTTCTAGTATCTTACTTACCTGTTCTGGTCCTATGCACCGAAGGAGGACGCCGTTCAAATCTTTTCGAAAGAGAATGTTATCTACCAAAACATATGGGATAGATTGAAGACGGAAAGTTCATCTTTGGTTTTTATCCATGTTTTCCGGGTATGCTCCTGAGAAGATGAAATTCTTCATTTTGGATAACCAGTCAGCTTGATCAACATCCTCATCAGTATTTAGGAGTGTCACATCCTCAATACCTTTTGATTCCATGTTTGCAGCAAGTTGCTCACATAAACCCTTACCTCTGACAAGTTTAGTGACTTTGATATGCACGTCATACTCCATTACCTTCGTGATCCATCCAGCACGCTTTTCGTTCATTTCTTTGTTCAGCAAAAACTCCTTGACACCTGGATGAGACACCATCAGATGAATCTTGTTGTTGGACAACATGTGCTTGAATTTCTTCAAAGCTCGAATAACATTGCAAAGACTTGCTTTTTAATGAATGAGTATTTGAACTCGTAGTCTTTGAGGGATTAGATGAAGAAAGTGATTGGTTGCTCCATCGAAGTTATCGTTTTGTTGGGTGAGGATCCTGAAATGCTCTCTTGACCTGCAAAGCATAAAGGATAAAGTCTTTGTCAAACACGGGGTTCACAAGCGTGGGAGCTTGGGAAATGGCTGTTTTGATGGCTTCGAAGCTTTCTCATCCTTCCTTTGTCCATGAGAATGGCATATTTTTCCTTAGCATGGTTGTCAGTGGTTTAGCCAATGTCGCGAATTGGGGGATGAATCTCCGCACGAAATTTATGGTTCCCAGGAAGCTCTGGAGGCCCTTCTTGTGACTCGGGAGAGATAAGGACATAATCGAATGAATCCTAGGCTGGATCAATTGATAATCCTTCCTCGCTGAAACAACATGCCCCAACAATTTTCCCTCGTCTTGCTGCAAAATACATTTCTTGGGGTTAAGTGAAACCCCAAATTCCCTACACCTTTGGAAAACTTTCCTTAGATGCGTGATGTGATCTTCTGCATGCTTAGAGTATACAGTTATATCATCAAGGTAAACCAAAATAATATCGTTGATTAGTCCCTTAAATGCCATGTCCATGGCTCTTTGGAAAATAGCCCGGCATTGGACAATCCGAATGGCATTTTATTGTAGGCATCGTGCCCCCTTGGTAGTGAAAGCCGTTTTAAATTGGTCGATTCTTGGACTAGGATTTGATTGTAACCTGAATATCCATCGAGCAAAGAAAATCTTTGAGCTCCTGCCACCATTGTTTGAAGGATCTGCTCCATCGAGGGAAGAGGATAATGGTCCTTTAATGACACACGATTCAAATCCACTGAAATCTACGCATAACCGGATCTCTCCGTTCTTCTTCCTCACGGGCACCAAATTGGCTACCCATGAGGAATGCTTGATGGGAAAAATTATACAGGCCTTGATGAGCTTGGTTAGCTCCTTTCTCATTAGTGGCTCAATTTTGGGATTAATTGGTCTCTGCTTTACACTTAACGGCTTAGCATTAGGATCCGATTCGATGGTATGTTCTTGCAGACTGGATCAAAACCACGTAGATATTTATAGCTCCATGCAAAGATGTCATGATACTCTTGAAAAAGTTTGATGAAAGTTTCTTTCTCCTCTAAAATACACACTTTTCTCGATCTTGAGAAATTTTTCATTTGATACTTCACTTCCTCAAAATATTCTTCTTTGACCACCATGTTAGGGCTTTGTCTTGTGGCTTGGTCATCCGAATTGAAAATGGATTCCAGAGTGACTAAACCTTTTGGTAACTTGTTGCTTTTCAACCGGATAATTTGTTCACCATATGAATCTTGTAACTTATCTTGATTTTTTGCAAAGAAACTCCGCCTCTTCTTGTAGGAAGAGGACAATTTGTTTGTCACTATCGAACACTTGCCAACTACTCACATTATCAGGGACTGACCAGTCGAACCACCATTTTAACAAATTGCTGCCCTTCTTTCATGATATCAACTGGTATGTTGTATTGTGAACCAATTGTAGCAAGCCTATCTGCATCTTGATTTTGATCTCTAGGAATTGCATGGATCCCAAAAGCTTCGAAATCTTCAATCAGGTCCCAGACTCGGTTCTTGTATGATCTTAAAAGATCATTTTGGATGCACTACGTGCTGAAACTTGATGAACAACTAACTCACTGTCTCCAAAAATAGTTAGGGCCTTGATTCCCTTCCTTTGGGCTAGCTGAATTCCTTGCACAAGAGCCTCGTATTCAGCAACATTGTTAGTGCAACTCGAACTGCATGAACTTGAGAAGATGAGAAGTACTTATCTCCTTCGGAGAAATTAACATAACACCAAAGACCGGATCCATTCTTACTTCTTGAGCCATCGAAGAACAATTTCCATAGTCCTTTAGAATCACTTGGCGTTTTGACAAGTTGTGGTATGACTGTATCTTCTTCATGGATACAGTAGGTACCTAATCCTGTTTCTTCCAAGACCAAAGAAACCACTTCTTCTTACGCCAATACATCAGCGTAGGGATCGTGATCGATGATCTCTACTTACTTCATCCAAGAAAGTATCGGGGACTTCTTCAACAAGGGTGGTTGGTTCATGATCGGCACCTTCCTCTCTCCGGATCGCCAATGGTGTAATTTTGCACACCTGGCAAGATTGGACAACGGGGTCCTATCACGTTCAAAATAAAATAATAGTCCCAGGAACCCACCTTCGGTTATTATCGACATGCAATAATTAAAAAATAATTCCTAAATTGCATATGAAGAGATCACCTAGCATCGAAAGGCACCCAGTTGATCTCAACTCAGTGGAGAGTTCAGGGTCGAGTTGATAAAGAACCCGGTGTCAAATTGATAATCATCTCAGAAATCATCTCAGTGGAGACTCTCAGTTGTAAGAGCTCGACGATGGTCTTGTTAATGCAAAATATAGCTCGTTGAAGATTGACGAATGAAAGGAACTGTACAAGGATCCCGGTGGAGATCGATGCAAAAAGATCTGAAGGCCAAGTCAGGGAGAGTCAAAGTCAACATGATGCCAGGTTTAATCCACTAAGACAACGCTCGACCAACCACTTGGGAGAATTATCTTGTTTGACCAGAGATGTTATGAAAATATGCGAGATATGGGAGGTTCAACATCATTGAATCTTGGGTTTGTAATTACATAATGGAAGGACTTCTATCGACCCAGGAAGATAGTATAAGCACTATCAAATACCAATGTGAAATTGAGTCAAACCGACATCTTACAAAGAACTGTGAATTGTAATGGTGTTCAGACCTTCCTCGGTCGAGTATTCGGTGCAAAGGGATGTTGCAGTATAGTAGAAGCCCGTTTGAGCAAGTAAGTTGTCCAATGTTGTTATCGATCAAAGCATCGTATGCATCCTCAAATTCAGGATTTTCCTTCAAGATATTTTTATGAAAATCAATTAAGTGACAGTAAGAATGTTACCGGGAGACTTGATTAAATTTATTTTACAATGCAACTCATGGAAACGGATCTCATAGAGGTGTAAATCTTTTTCATATCGGAATATTCATGGAGCATAATTTTCTTTGCAATTATACGAGCATCTTCAACGAGTCACTAGGTTGGCAAGCATAAAGGTTTCTATTGAAATTATCACACCTTACAAGCTATAGCTGAAATGTTTGCACCAAGAGTTTGATGTTGTCCTCAAATTTGATGAAGGAAAAGGTTTATATATCAATACGGTAGATGCCTTTCAAGGCCAGGAGCGTGATATAATCATTATGTCTTGTGTCCGAGCTGCAAATCATGGGGTTGGTTTTATAGCTGATGTTCGCCACATGAATGTGACATTGACACGAGCTCGCAGAGCGCTTTGGGTTATGGGCAACACAGCTGCATTGAAGCAATCTAGTGACTGAGTTCAGTCGAAGGTAGATCTGCTCGATGCGTAGAGCTTGGTGAAACTCATGAGAAGCTCGCTGATTCAGAGGAAATGGAGCCCGGTAAGGATAAACAAGGCTCGGTGGGAGTTATTCAGCAATGAAAACACTCGGGGCTCGTAGAGACGAGTCGCAAGCTTCATGCGAGGGGCCGTTACGTGGGAAATAAGGCGACCAGTGCCAATGGGAAAATTAAGATGGCAAACCATGTTGTTCACTCCGCGTAGGGGAGATTCCGGCAAGCAATGCCAAGTGGAAATTTGATGATGGCGGGCCAAGCTGTTAAATCCCGCGCCGAGGCTGTTCACTTCGCGTTGGAGAAATCGGGTCAAACTGCCAACCGTGGAAATATTGGTTTGGCAAACCATGACTAAACTTCCGCGAAGGGGAGATTCGAGCAAACAACGCCAAATGGGAAAAATTAAGATGGCAATCCGTCATGAAAACCCCTTGCATTGGAGTGGTCCGAGTCTTTGTGCGATTCACCGGAGGATTAATAGGACAGATTGTGAATTAGAGCGGGTCATGGAAAAAACGTGACGTGATATCAATTTCTGCGGAGGCTACAGGCCGCTCATCTCATTATGCGAGATATTTGTCAAATGATATCGAGTAACAGAAAGCGATGCTCAAAACTCATCCAGATTCGGTGGCGCGAGAAAATCATCAACCAGGCGGCGAGCATATGCAATACAAGAGTAAAACCGTTTTGGCGCTTCCAAATGGCGAGCGAGAAAACAAACATTCACCGCCGTGTATGATAGATTGAGTCACGCCATTCAAAGCTTCATAACATTTGCCCGAGTCAGGAGATGAAGGTTTATTACGTGCAGAGTGAAACGATTCATATTGCTCGGCATTCCTTCTCCTAAAAGCGAAACGAATGCGAAGGTCAACTCTGAAATACCTAGTCGGCCGTTTTGTATGTCACGACTCACATCCTTGTCACTTGTAAATGGTCTGTTTGAGAAATGATGAGGATTAGGAGAAGTTGGCAGTCATAGCAAGTCGAATGGAGGTAGGCTTAGATTTCTTTAAGATTTTAGTAGGCGAGATAGCCTAGTCTCGAATCAAGAAGAATCGTGACCAAGCCACATTGAATGAAGACCTCATTCGGAATTGACAATAAAACCAATCTTGTGGTGAAGTATTCGCAGATTAAATGCCAAGTCCGAATAAAGAAGAATCATTGCGAGCCAATCGAAAAATAAAGCGTGCATGGAGTGAAACGATTCATATTGCTTTCGGCAGATTGTTTTCTCCTAGAAAGCGAATTGAATGTGAAGGTCAACTCAAAAATACCCGGTCAATGTTTTGCATGCTATATCCTTGTTACTCGTAAATGGTCTCTTCAGAAAATCCGAGAGCAGAGGCAATATTTATACCCTTTCATTATGTACGCGTCAATCGACAATAACAATATTCTTTTACCAGTTCGAGAAGCTCGTTTTGATGGACGATTATACTTTGTAGTTTCAAGCTATTTTTATCTAGCTCATTTCTATCACTTTGATCCACGACTAAGGGAGAATTCATATGGTTGTTACCTATACATTTTTCCAAGGTCCTCTTGGCTGCCCCAGTTGTTCAATGTATTTTTTGAAGGGCTTCTGTTATGTGTTGCAAGTTGTAACATAAAGGATCTTTTAGTTTCTGAAAAAATGAGTATATTGTGTAGCTCACGGCTACCTATGCCATAATCTCAATAGTGGCATAATTATTGATTGGGCCGAGATTGCTGAGTGCACTGCCAAAATACCGAAGGGCTCTTTGGCCAAAATTTAGTCTCAAGGATGTCTATCGACATGTTATGGGCATGAGCCTATGTCATCATCATGGCAGCATTAGGTCTTTATTGGTAATGGCATTTTCTCATTGTTTGGAGGGTACAATTGTGCTTATTATGGCAAAGCTAAACATTCTTACTACAAGTGTTATATGATAAGGAAGAACCGTGAGCATTGTGGTAAAACCATTCTTTTTAGAAATGTTGGGTTAAGCTCGGTATTCAAGTGAGTTTGAGCCCAGGAAAGGTAAGATCGTTTGCTGGATGAAGAGCTCGGTGACTTCGCAGGGAGCTCGTGGTGATGTTTCATGAAGTTTGAACGAGGAATACGTAAATGGCCTCGAGTTAACAAAGGAAAATGATAAGAATCGAGTTTGATAGCTCACCATTCGAAGGACTCAATGCAAAAGAGCCCGATTGCCAAGACAAGGAAAGAGTTGGTGTGGGGTTCAAAATCAATTGCAACACCGAGTTAGAGGATTCGAAGCTCATCGAATTTGGCTATGTGCAGATTCTATCCACATGGACCCCCCTCCTCTTCAAGTCAAACGGGTCAACGGGGGGGTCCCAACATTATGTTAATTAAATTAATATTTTTATTTAAATATTTTAATAATAATATTTATTATTATTATTTAAATATTTTATTTAAATATTCTTTTAATTAAATGAGAAGACTTGGTCATCAGGCAATTAATGACCCATGATGGAACCTTCTCAGGTAGTTCAACTAACTGTAATAAATACATCATGGGCCTTCAATTTAGGAATGTAATTATGACCTTTCCTCTTCTTTCTCACATATTCTTCTATAAATGTAAGTTGGAAGCTCATTTCAAAGGGTTCCAACAGTTCAGACAAGTTGGACAGTTAGATATCTCAGGCAAGAGTGTATACTTTTCAAGGGTCCTCTCTCTTCTGCAAGTTGTTCTTGTGTGTTGAGAGAACTTTCAAGCCTCCTCTTCAAGACTATAATGGAAACTATTGCCTCTTCTGAATGTATGATGCATTGTGCATGTTATTGAAGCAATAAAAGTGTGTGTTTTGTGACTAATCTCGGTCCTTTCATCCTTCTATGCTTCTTTGTGCCTTTCTCATACTTGCAGGTACACTGTGCAAGTTTAAGTTTCTATTGTAGGTTCTTGGAGTTCTGCTTATCGAGTGGTGAAGTATTGCATGCAGTTGAGTTGTGGTGTCTGTTTCACCCTTCTTGAGTTCATCCTTCTTCACTAGGAAACTGGTATATTTCTCGGTCTGATAAAGTTTAACAAAAGGAATGTGTGTCTCTTAGCTTTGTGGTATCCTGTACCCTCTCTAAGTTGCAGTAGGTGAAGTTGACCTGTGGTGCACACACCCTCTTCAAATTAACCCTTCCTAAATCTGAAGACACCCTTTATTCGGTGCATCACCATCCCTAGTATAGTTTCATTTCTGTAAATCTCTTTCCCTAAAACCCCATGAAAATGTTAGCCTAGGACTAGATAATCGTTTTTGTTACACTAGGAGTAGTACAACACTTAGTTTAGGAAGAGGAAGCCGGCCTTCTCCGGAGGTTCACCTCGAGCCCAAGTCCCACAGCTTGAGAGGTGATCCCATGTGTCCCAATCACACCGAACGTCCTATTCACATCCTGGCCATTCGGAGGGTGCAGTGATTTGGCGACAACAGTTTTTGGCACGCCTTGGTTAGGCTAGAATCTTCTTATAAGTATACGGGAAGGTGGTTAGAGGGAATGTAGGCATTGATTTTTAGGGTTTGGGTAAGACTTAGTTAGTTATGGAAACTTACTAAGAATAGGTCTTAGGGTGAGGTGGTTTGATGAGGTGTCTAGGTGAGGTGTATGTGTGGACATTATCTAAATTAATATATTTAAATAATAAATATGGTGGGGATAATGAAATAATTTAATTAAATTAATATTAGTGGGGTGAAGGGGCCATGACTAGGTGAATGTGATGAAGGTGTTTATTTGTCGAGGGACTAAAGGGGAGTGTGACCTAATTTTAGTGTCTATAAAGAGTACAGAGGAATTATCATCCGGAAATGCTTTGAATGTAGAAATCTAGGGTAGGAAGAAGGAGGGATCCAAGAGTAAGAGTAATGGAAAATCAAAGTCAAGGGATAGCAGATCTAAATCTAGAAGTAAGGGAATTACTTGTTGAAAATGTGGAAAGAAAGGACATGCAAAGAAATATTTTTGGTCAAAGGACAAAGAGAACCAACACCCAGACAAAGGTAAAGAATAAAATATTGCTGCATCAAAGGTAATGCAATACGATCTTATTCTTTCTTTAGATAATGGAATTGAATAATGGGTTTTACATTCAGGAGCTTCTTTCCATGTAACCCCTAATAAGGGTTATTTCAGAAAAATATGTCCAGGGGGAAATTTTGGGCATGTTTATTTGGTTGATGATGAACCTTGCAGTATTACTAGTAAAGGGAAGTTCATCTAAAATTGTAGAATGGAAATACATGGGTATTGAAAGATGTAAGGCATGTGCCAAGCCTCGGGAGGAATATTATTTCGTAGGGCAACTAGGTGAATCAGTTGCATGGTTAATTTTATAAGAGACTCATGGAAAGTCACCAAGGGTTTTTTTGGCAAGAGGTAATAAGGTAGGAACATTATATTTATCTATCTATATTACTGATTCCTTTTTTGCATTATCTACTTCAGATTTAGATGCATGCATGTGGCATAACCGGTTGGGTCATATGAGTCAAAAAGGAATGCATATCTTAAAGGCTAAGGGTTAGTTATCGACTTGAAAGATTTAGATCTTGATATCTATGAGCATTGTATCTTTGGAAATAAAAAGAGAGTGATATTTCTCAAAGTTGGGGCAACTAAGAATGAGAAAAACTATAACTTGTACACTTAGATGTGTGGGGACCAACTTAGGTAGCTTCTCATGGAGGATCCTAGTATTATGTTTATTTCATTAATGATGCTACAAGAAAGGTATGAATTTATTGTATTAAATGTAAATATGATGTTTTTGAGACTTTTAAAAGATGGAAAGCCCTTGTTAAGAATGATTCAAATTCTAAGTTAAAGTGCCTTAGATCTAAAAATGGTGGTAAATACATGTAGCAAGGATTTCAATGATTATTATTCAGTGAATGGGATACATAGAGAAAGAACAGTTCTAAGAAAACCACAGAGAATGGTGTTACAAAAAGAATGAACGAGACAATCATGGAATGTGCTAGACATATGAGGATACATTCTAGATTACTCTTGTAGTTTTGGGCGAAGCAGGTTGATACAAAGGTTTATTTGATTAACCGTGGGCCTTCAAGTTCACTAGATGGAAGAATACCGAGGAATTTTAGACCGGAAAAGAGGTAGATGTTTCTTTTCTTAAATTTTTGGTTCAAAATATTTTGTACATGTTGATAGAGAAAATAAAAAGAAGTTGGATGCAAAATCCAAGAGGTGCACTTTCATTGGTTATGGATCTAGTGATTTCAGTTTCTATTTTTGGGATTTAGAGAATTCTAAAATTATTAGGAGTCATGATGTTGAATGGAATGAAAAGAGAATGTACAGGGATAATATTTTGGTACCCAAGGATGAACCAATTGAGAAGTTTGTAAATGAAAATGAACTCTCGGATTTAAAAGAATTACCAACAGGGTTACACATTAACCGATGTCATTGACCCCGACTGACACTCAAATGATCAAACCAAGATCGGTATCGTTCTGTAAGATCCAAACCGACATTGGTTAGAGGTGATTGGTATCAATCACTGTTAGATTTGGATAAGAATGTTCAGGAGGTCCATATTGAGCCTCCTGTACCCCAAACTCCTGTGAGAAGGTCATAAAGGGTAAGTAAACTTCCAAAAAGATTTACACCTTCTCTATTTTATTTATTGTTGACTGATAATGGTGAACCTAGAGAGCTTTGAAGAAGCAATGTAGGATAAGACTCATGTTTAGTGGGAGCATGGCATGGATGAGGAGATGGACTCCTTGGAATAGAACTAGACTTGGGATTTGGTTAAGTTTCCAACAGGTAAGAGAACATTGCAAAACAAGTGGGTTTATAGGATTAAGGAAGAAGAGGGTGGACAAAAAAGGTACAAGGAAAGGCTTGTAGTAAAGGGATTTGCATAGAAAGTAGGTATTGACTTTGGTGAAATTTTCTCTCCTGTTGTTAAGATGACTTCTATTCATACTATATTGAGTTTAGTTGTAGTAGAAGATTTGAATTTAGAGCAACTAGATGTGAAGATGGCTTTCCTTCATGGTGATTTGGATGAAGATATTTATATGTAGTAGCCACTTGGGTATGAATTCAAGGGTAAGGAGAAACTAGTGCGGAGTTGAAAAATAGCCTATATGGGCTCAAGCAAGCTCCAAGGTAATGGTACATGAGATTTGATAGTTTTATGCAAGAGCATGGTTACTTGAGATGTGAATCGACCATTGTGTTTATTTTAAGAAGCTTGAAAATGGGAGCTATATTATTTTGTTACTATATGCATATGATATGCTTATTACAGGATCTAGTATGCAGACATTGGTGAGATTAAGTGAAAACTAGCTCACACATTTTCTATGAAGGATTTAGGAGCTGAAAAATAATCCTTGGCATGCAAATATATCGAGATAGGAAAAATAAGAAATTGTATTTGTTTCAAGAGGATTATATCTACAAGGTGTTAGAAAGGTTCAACATGCGGAATGCAAAACTTTGTTAGTACACCTATGGCCGAGACACTTCAAATTGAGAAAATATTAGTGTCCTTCATCACATGAGGATGTCGATGCATGACATGAGTGCCATATGCTTTAGCAAGTTTGTTGGAAGTCTTATGTATGCTATGGTTTGTACCAGCACCGGACATTACACATGCAGTGGGAGTTGTGAGTAGATATATGGTCAATCTAGGTAAAGAGCATTGGAAAGTAGTCCAATGGATACTCAAGTATTTGAAAGGGACATATAGCATGCAATTATGCTATGGAGGTTCAGATATTTCATTATGTGGTTATGTTGATTTGGATATGGTGGAGATCTGGATGGTAGGAGGAGCACTACTAGATATATTTTCACAGTAGGTGGGATGATAGTTAGCTGGATTTCGAGATTGCAGAAGGTTGTGGATTTTTATACTATAGAGGAAAAGTATGTTACGATTCAAAGGCTATCAAGGAGATGATATGGATGAGTAGGTTCATGGAAGAGGTGGGAAAGGAGAAAGGTAATTGTAAACTGCTCAAAGGACAGTCAGAGTGCAATTCATCTGGAAAATAACTCAATGTTTCATTCAAGAACGAAACACATTCAGTTGAGGTATCACTTCATACGGCAGGTATTGGAGGATGGAAAATTGAATCTAGAAAATATTCATATGAGTAAGAACCCTACGATATGGTAATGAAGCCATTAGAAAAGGAGAAGTTAGAGCTACACTCCACTTCTGTTGGTCTTTTAGTTTGAGACTTGAAGAGGAAGAAACAAAACTAAGGAAGGATCCAAGAATAACATTGTACATGTATGGTGTAGTAATTAATCTCCAAGTGGGATATTTTTGAGTTGTGGAGATCAATAACTTCAGTTTAACATGTAATGTAAACTTACTGGAAAATACAATAACTATCATCGCTAGGACAGAACCCAGGCATCACCATCCAGGGACTAGAATTGGTTAGGTATGACTAGCATTGGTTAGGTAAGGGAGGAATTAGCGGTGGTTAGGTCTAACCAAAGATCGATTACCTATGCAAGGGTGTTTTAATTAACTCTCGAGAATTAGATATATTTTTAGCATTAAAGTATATCTATTGATTGTAATTACATGGCTAAGTTCCCAAGCCTATAAACAACTATATAAGGATAAAATCTAGGGTTTAGAAGGTATGATTAACAAAAATTAGAAAGAACTTGCAAAATTTGGTGAGAGTGAGAATTCTTGATGATGAAGCAAAATCTTGAGAGAAAGAAAGTACTGTACATCTGAGAGGTGTGGAAGATTGTAAATCTTCATTGTATATCTTGTCAAAGCTTTGGATAATAGATTGGCTTGTTTCTTGGTGGATGTAGCCCACACTGGGTGAACCACATTAAATATGGTGTTGATTTATGTCTCTTGTTTTGTATATTTCTTCTGGTATAATATCCACTTTTATTTGCATGTATGCTTATATCTACTATATTTTCGTACAACCAGTGTGCTAACCCCAACAACTGGTATCAGAGCTTTGTTTGAGGGTTTTGTGTGTTGACAAATTTACTCATAGAGGGTTTTTTTATTGAGTGGGAGCTACAACAATGGCAGAAGAAAACAAATACAAGGTAGAGAAATTTGACGTCTGAAATTTTCAATTATGGAAGACGTAGATCAAGGATTATTTGTATCAAAGAGATTTGTATTTACCATTGGGTGAGAATTCTAGACCTATGAAGATGATTGATGAAGAATAGAAGATTCTTGATAGAAAGGCTTTGGGATCTATAAGATTAATCTTGACAAAGATCATCGTGGCTTCCAATATTACAGGTTTACGACTTCTATGGTAGACTTAATAAATCTCTTGCTAATTTATATGAAAAACCTATTGCTTTAAATAAATTTTATTTGATTGTTGGCGAGAAAAATATTTCAGGTGGACAATCTTGTGGATTTCTTACCAATGCTCTAGGAATCTAAGTCCCTCTACTTAACCGATGCAAGCTCACCGTATATGCATGTGCATGAAGAGGTGGAGTTCTGTGGTGGCCTTTCGACCGAGGATCCAATAGGGGCACTCCACTGACCTTGTGGCAAAGCTAGCAATCTCTTGCTAGGGAAGACTTTGTTTGGAAGTGGGAAAGGGAGTGAGAATTGAGGTAGGAGAACCAATGTTGCAAGTAGAAAATTAGAGGCTTGTGCACACTAGTCAAAAGTTTCATCACATGCACTTGAATTTCAGAAGAAAACAAATCTGCAAAACAACAACAAGACTAAATAGAGCTTAATGAACACAAAGTACCAATAAACTCCTCAATCAAAGAGGATAAAATTCCTTCTTCCTTTATTTAAGCTCAAGTAGAATTTGTGTATAGTGTGGGAATGGAAGAAATTGAGAAGGGAGGGAATAGAAGAAAATGGCTATCTCCTTTGTTCTCTCAAGGTGCAATATACTCTTGAGTTTACAAGATCAATCACCAACCCTTTGCAATGGGAATGGCATTACAATTTATAGAATGAGAGGTGACTTATCGTCTTCCTCATGACCCTCCATATGCCTTAATATGACTTAAGATTTTCATATTCCACTTTAAATATTTAAGTCCCTTTTATAATAACAAGGCGATTTAATTTACATTATGTTTCTAAAGTCACTTTTAAGTGACTTAAAGGAATATCAAAAGTATAAACCCCAATGAAGAATTATAGAATTTGAAAGTGAGAGAAAGTTGGGGGTAAAGGAGAAAGAGAGAGAGAAGAAGAAGTGGAGATGTTGCCCGATGAAGTCTTTTGATCCTCGTTGATGGAAAGCTCCAAAATGTAGCGAAGTTATAAATGTCTCGTTGTGCCAAAAATGCCCTTTGAATGTGACTTACTATTTTTAGTAAATGGTCATTTCCACTATTTTCTGCTCCACATAATCATTCTAGCCTTTTGGAGATCTTCAAGTACACAACTTTGTTCTTTCCATAGCTGATTTTGATGAAGACTTGCCAAAAATAGCAAGCATGTATAGGAAAACTTAGTAGTTTTAGAAAGTGTGTTTCCGGTGCTCGATTTGTGAAGGAACATACTTTTTTGGAATCTTCTTGTTGTTACGATCACACCCTCCAAATTCACATAGTTTTGCCCACTAGAATACCTTCGGAAATAAATTTTGAAATTTTTACTTGGTAGTGGCTTCGAGTACGAGTTATCATGGTGGCCATTAATGGAGGTTGAAATTTGTAGGTATGGTTTTTTCTCCAACTCCATTGTGATATGTTTTTCATTTGGAGCTCGTGTGCAAATTTTTAGCTCATTCCCATTTCCTAATCACGGAAATCTGAGGAATGTGAACCGGTGCACAAAGGGAGGATTTTGTTAGAGAAATGATTAAGGCACCATTTGACCTCTTTTTTGTTGGATCTTGATCACCTTGAAAAATGAGGAATTCTGCAAAAGACGACATATCGATCTGACTTGTATCTTGAAAGATAGAGGATTTTTCGATCGGGTGATTTCACGGTTATCTCGCAAAAATCTCCATTTTTTCTCTTCGTTCTTCATCATTTCACTCCATTTTTCTCTCAAGCGTCCTAGATATTTATGTGCATTCATAGTTTAGAGATTTTATGTGTGCCATGATGGAGCTATTTTGGAGTGATAATGGTGGACTGTGTTTGGACAATCATGGACGGAGCCATGGCAAGGTATGAAGTCATGAAGGAGAAATGAGGGGAAGGAATGGCTAAGTGTCGATTTAAACTTTCAAAACATGCACATGGATGGGATGGGTGAATTTTTATGTCCCTGATGTCCCTAATCTTAGGGACATGAGGGACATCAATTTCCATAGTGGTTAAGGTGATGTCATGTGTCCTCGATCCGACGACAGGGGATTTGCTTGAAAAATGCACCTGGGGCTGAAAGTCAATCATGTGGGTGTCTAGAAGACTCCTCCTAGGGGTTAGGTGAATTTTTCCATGTCTTATGTCCCCCACCTTAGGTACATAAGGGACATTAGTTTCCACGGTGGTCCTGGAGGTGACATGTGGCACCCGATCCAACGACAGGGAATGGATGCTCCAAAAATGCACCTAGGGGTTGAAAGGAGGTCACATGGGTGTCCAGAAGAATCCCTATGGGGATGGGTGAATTTTCCAAGTTTTTATGTCCCCCACCTTAGGTTCATAAGGGACATCAAATTCCACGGTGGTCTTGGAGCTGACATGTGGCGCCCAATCCGACGACAGGAAGGCATGCTCCAAATAAGCACCTGGGGCTGATCTGTCAAGTATGGAGGTCATATGAGGGCCCTAGAGGTCACATGGGGGATGGGAAAATTTTCCAAGGGCTGATGTACCTAACCTCAGGGACATCAGGGACATGAAATCCCACTAGGCTCTTGGTGCTGACATGTGTCCTCTCGAAAAAATGACTAAGTCCTGAACTACGTTTGAGAGGGTAACTTAGAACGAAGATAAATTGAGCTCCCGGTGGAATTTTTTTGGTGAAATTTTAAATTATCCTAACTATAAATGGCCTTATGAATCCAATGGTGGGGGTATCATGTCTTTATTATTCCATTTGATCCCTGAAAAATTGGATTTTTTTATTTTGTCTTGCACTTTGTGCTCGAGAAAACTTTCTGCAAACCTGATGCTCCAAAGTGTTGTGAAAAATATTTTCACCATAATATAGGCCTTCAAATCCTATTTTTTGATATATAAATTTTTCTCCTAACTCCATCCAAAGCTCCTGTAATCTTCTTCAGAGCTAGCCCATAGTTGTTTAGGCCCATGTGTACCCCCAAGGCTTGTGAACCTGTTTTTACTCGATCACTTGCTCAAGTATTACGAACTTCTACAAACCTTCCAAAATAATTTCCATGATGTTCCAAGGTATTTAATTTTCCTCCATGTTTATTTTTCTCTTTCATTCCACTCTAGGGGGGTGATCCGATCCTAGGAAGGCCAACGATAGCCCTTCCTATACTTATCGTGAGATAGTATTTTTTAGAACTCCCTAAAATCACCTAGGGGAGTGAGTAGACTTTCCTGAATCACCTAGGGGACAAATTTGACATCAAATAGGGGAAAAAACTAACATATTTGGCTTGGGGTGCCTGGAATGATAAAACATGAAAATTTTGACATCGGGGTATAGTTGTCGTGTTCAGAAATTGTCAATTTCCCTGTTGCACATTTGCACGACAACATTGATGAAGAAAATATTTAGTTCTAAGATGCATCAAGGTGGATCTACATCTAGTCATTTGAATTATTTCGATCTATTGTAAATCGATTAAAATCGGTTGCTACGCTATGTGATATGTTCTTTTCCGATAGTTGGGATAATTTGGTAATGGATGTTAATAATAAAACATCTGCTAATAATATTTTGAAGTTTGATGATGTGGTTACTATAATCTTGAATGAACAAATTTACGGAGAAGAGTACGGATGAATCATCATCCTGAAATTCTTTGAATGTAGAAAGCTAGGGCAAGAAGAAGGAGAGATCCAAGAGTAAGAGTAATGGAAAATCAAAGTTAAGGGATAACAAATCTAAATCCATAAGTAAGGTAATTACTTGTTGTAAATGTGGAAAGAAAGGACATGCAAAGAAAGATTGTTAGCTAAAGGACAAAGAGAACCAACAACAAGACAAAGGTAAAGAAGCAAATCTTGCTACATCGGAGGTAATGCAATATGCTCTTATTCATTCTTTAGATAGTAGAATTGAATTAGGGGTAATTCTTGAGAAAAGAAAAGTGCTTTAGTGAAAGCAAAGTTTGTCCCCCACCTTGTACCATAGGTGATTGCTAGGTGTGTTCCCCTTCTTGTTCTATGTGTCTTTTTATCATTTTGTGTGTGTGTGTGTTTCCTTCTTCTCTCTCTCTCTCTCTCTCTCTTATAATTTTACATGACTCCACAAGGCCTAATGGATAAGGCACTTGGTCAATGAGCAATATGGTCTAAAATTGAGATTTTGGATTCCCATGTCATGTCTTCACTATGCTTAGTCCATGTCATGTCCCTAAGCTAGAGCCAGCTATTGTCACCCTCAAAATCCCCCTCATTTTTTAAGTCAAATTCAAAAAATTTGAGCTCACGCCCTCCAGAAGTGTTCAAGTAAAGTTGGAAGTCTGAAAAGATAGAGAAATTCATGCTTTGAAGTTGTTTAAACTCTCTAGTCTACACGTTTTGATAAATTTTTCATTTTCTTGTCTAGACATGTGAAATTTTTATTGTTGTCCTCATTTGAATGAAATTGTCAATTTTTATATGGCCATGGATCGTCGAACCTTGTATTATTTTCAATTCCTTGGTTTGTAAAATAAATTTGAAAATCAGGCATAAAATGGTGGATTTTTCCTCTTTTACGCATTTTCCACGATGCGTGAATGATGGGGCATTTTCTTCCGCATCAAATTTTTTTCTCTAGTATCCATGTGCACGTGGAAATATCTAATTGGATGTGGTGGAACGGGTCCTTTTTATCAACTTAACATTTTTATTATTTTCCCAAAAAGTCAATTTGGCCTCGTGGCCCCAATCATGCTAGGGAAAAGTTAAAGCTTGAGCCTACCATTGGAAAGTCAAAGCAGGTCGGTGGAGAAATTTGTGTTTTTAGCCTCTTTGTAAAAGGGTGAAAAATCATAAAGTGACCTCGCAACCCTAATCGTATTATGAGGAAAAAGTCAAAGCTTGAGCCCGTTTTGAAAGTCAAAGAAGGGAAGCGAGTCGTCGGGAGAAATTTGAGGTTTTGAGCCTCTTTGTCAAAAGGTGAAAAGTCATAAAGTGACCTGAACCTCGATCAAACAAAAGGGAGAAGGTCAAATATTAAGCCCGAATAGAAGAGTCAAAGTGGGGAGGTGGATCTTCAGGAGATTTGAGGTTTTATGACTTTTTGTAAAAAGGGCTAAAAGTCATAAAGTGAGCCACGATTCCTTCACCAATCAAGTGAAGCCATGTGTTAGGCTTATATCAAAAATGGTAGGGTGGACCAAAAATGTAAAAATGCCAAATCTCTCAGTAAAGTCACAAAATGTAAAAGGCATCCTCCATGCCCACTCCAATAAATGTCTCCCATGTGGACGACTCTGGTTTAAAGTTTCAAAGTCAAGATGAAAAGTTCAAATTCAAAGTTACAAAACGAGTGTAACGCACATTATGAAAAGTCTAGTTTTTCCACCATTGACATTTCTTTGCGAATCGAGAATCAAGCAGACGCGAATGATTGAAAAGATTGTAAACCGCTTTCTTTCTAATAAATAATAAGTTGTAATTATTTCTTGGAAGATATTTAATGGCTTGTTCACACCATTGTAAAGGGTGTGATTGATCTTGTAAACTCACGAGTGCATTGTACTTAGAGAAAGAAAGGGAGATAGCCATTTTCTTCTACTTTCCTCCATTCTCAAATTTCTTCCATTCCCACATTATGTACAACCTCAATACAAGAAGAAGGAATTTGTAGCCTCTTTGATGAGGAGATTTTAGAAACTTTTAGTTCACAATCTTATCTCATCTTGTTTCCATTTGTAGGGTTGTTTCTTCTCATAAATGCATGTGTTGAAGTTTCTAACTAGTGCGTGTAGGAATATGATTTTCTACCTACAACATTAGTTCTCCTACCTATTTTTTCACTCCCTTTCCCACCTTCATAGCAAATTCTTCCCTTTTAGATAACTACAAGAATTTGCTGCGTGGTCGATGGCGTGCCCTTGTTGGATCCTTGGTTGAAAGGCCACCACAAAAACCCACACTTTATTACGCATGCATATACGACATCTATACCGGGTTAGGTAGAGGGACTTAGATTCCCAGTGTTGGAAAGGAATCCAAAAGTTTTTCCACCCAAAAATTTCCTCGCCAACAAACCGGTAAGCTCTCTTAGGCCTATAATGACCTAACCTTGGATGGATCAACCAACAAACCTTCCTCGCAGATTATGTTTCCTAACAAAGATTCCAAATGGTATAGTAAATTTGTACTTCTTGATGTTTAAAGAAATACTTAATTGTCTACATCTTTCAAACATTAAGTGAAAATTTTCATAATTTTCCTTAACTAATCCATACACGGTCCAATCATCCAAATAAACCTAAGAAGTTGTGAATAAATTCCTTAAATGATTGAACAATTATGTGAGAAAATACAACAGGCACATTTTTCAGACCAAAAGGCATTATAGTATAGGCGAAGCTACCCCATTCAGTAGTAAACGTATTCTTTTCCCCGATCCTCTTGGGAAATCCTAACTTGATGATACCCGAGAACCCATCTCAGTAAATGAATAGATCTCACACCCCGTAATGGCTTCTAGTATTTCCTCGATGAATGAAATAGGAAAGGGATCACCACACATGCAACATTCAACTCCCCGTAATCCAAACAAATTCTAATCCATCCATCCTTCTTGATATTGATCATCATTGGACTAACCCATTCGATTCATCAAGGGGATTGATAATTCAGACTTCAACATTTTTTCAATCTCTTCTTTGACCTTTTTGTGCAAGTTGGGGTTCATCCTGTAGGTCTCTTTCTAACTCGGGCATGTACCCTCTTTAAGCTTAATATTCATCTCCCTTAATGATTCATGCATGCCTTTAAGTTCATGGTACCCCATAGGGAATAAGTCCCGATAACCCCTTAGTAACTCTATGATTTTTTCCACTTGAGTTTGACCAATAGTACCTAATTATGGCTTCCGAGGTTCAACATCCGATCCAATATTCACCTTCTTTGTCTTCATAGGTTCATGATAAATGCGTGTGGTCTTATTTGCACTATCCAATACCTCACACCTACCTTTTGAATGGTTTACATCCATATTTTCTACTCCATCATCCACTAAGTAGATCATTTTGTCTTTTTCTTTCCCAAGGAAAACATGTTGAAGTAGGGTGGCATCGGCCTTTGTTTCTTCAACAAGATGCCCTCCCGAGTTTCATTCATCTAATAACTCCTAAAGGAGTTCTTTAACCTTGAAACTATCTCCCATAGTTAAGCGCTTTATGATTTTTAGTGCTTCTTCCACTGGAGGCTTTGTAGAGAAGAAGTCAAATGTCTGGGCCATTCCTAAAGTTAAATCCCTCCAATTTCTAGTCTCTCTATGGAGTTCTACATATACATACCAAACACATGTGCAACCTTGTAAAGTTGAATAAAAATTGTGCACCCATAGCAATCATGGTAAAGATTCTTGCCCTTTTGTCCAAAGTCTCTCACACTTCTAACGTGGTGCTAAAAAATTTGATTACCGTGATAAGTGAAAATTTGAGTAGGTGCATTTCTCCTGAAGAACCTAGTAGCAAGAGCAATCCTAATTTCATTCCATCCTACAAGATTATCCTTGTGGGCCATCCACCAGTGTGTTGTTGTCCCACTTAGTGTATATGCTAGCATATTTCTTCTTTCCATCAAGTCTATCCATTGTTCCTCTATGGTTCATAAGAATACCATAGGATATTCTCTGTGTAACAAGGTACCGAGTTGTTACCTATCCTCCTGACATAACGTGGTTTTCTTTTCTTAGGAAATATGCTCTTGAATTTGTGCCCTACCAACTCATAAGTTCCATGAGCCCAATTATCACAAGCAACACTTGTAGTATAGCTAATAGACTATGCATCCTCCCACTGAATTATTCCTTCTTTAGTTGGCTTAAGTATCTCTAGATCTTAGATGGCATGTACATAAATCTTATTCAAATATTCTTCACTTAAGGGCTCAACATAGGGAACATATTTTCCATCTGTTAAAGGGATAATAACTCTTTCCTCATTGTTTTCAAAACTGATATAACCCTTGTTGAACTGAAGATCAAAATTATTTTCATAGCACCAAGGATGCCATAAATAGAGTGGAAGCTATCTGACTCTGCCAGTGCTAAAAACTCAAAATCTCTAGTGAACTTGGCTCCTTGTATAGTAATGGATGCATCTTTCAAAACTACGATGGGAGTGCCCTTAGTCGATTAGCCATGAACAATACATTAAAGGATGGATACAATGGGGTCTCCCATTTGTACCCATGCGTCTAAGGTAAGAACAATGAATTCTGTGCATATATCAATCAATATATTACTCAATAGCCACCCATCCACAACAACATTCAAAGTTATTTCCTCGTCATAATCTAGACTATGAGGGGGAAGATTCGCATGCGAGATCTGTCATCCATTCTCAACACTTTCACACAGAGTGTTTCTTTTTAACTAAATCCCTAACGATTGTAATGATATTCTCTCGGTGTAACAATTTGCATACTTCTCTCAAGTCATCTATATCATTTTGGGTGTCTCTAATGATTTATTTTGTTCCATCTTACCTAAGTGCTCTTTTAAGTATTGTATCTCACCATGAAGATTGTTGAGAAATTCCATGGTTTTCTCGGTAAACATCCTTCGATGGGTAGGGTCTGGTACTTATGCATGTAGAACCTCCTCCTTAGTGATGGTAGGCTTCTACTTGAAATGCTTCTCTAGCGTGTCTTTGCCTCAATTCGGGTCATGATATTTACTGGAAATTCCTTAGAATCTGCCTCCAACTTAGGCATCCACTAATTTTCAATAGCGCATTATAGCCTAACCATTATTTTCTTGTTTATGTTGCTTACTTAAGATGCCCATACAAGTCTGAACACTCCTCATAACTATTGTTATTTCCACAAAAATAACATGTAATATTATGAAGACATTAATGCTTGTAGTGGTCAAGAGATCCACATGTATAACGTGTTCTACAAGGGAACTCACTCCTTTCACCACCACGGCCTCATCTTCCGAATCCACCACGGTAGCCTCGACCTCCGCCACGAATGCCTTCAAAATGCCCTTCATTCCGATCATAGTGCACCCGATTGTGATCCTAGTCCCGATGCTCATTCTCGCCTTAGAGTTATCTCGAAACTCTTTTCTATCGTACACCAATATCTATAGCACCATGGATTTGACCAATCAGCCGATAGACTTTCGTGTCATGAGTCATGGCCCTACATATTTTATTGTAGCTTGAAAATTTCATCCTTATCACACGTTGTAATAATAGGTAGTGGCTAACATCATGGTTTAAATGGTATATGTCAAAATCCAACAATGAGCGTATTGATCTGCAAGGAAAATAATCCTTTATGTGACCTTCTACTTCACAATTTGTGCACCAAATCCCTATGCGCGTCTCATGTGCTGAATTTGTTGATATTTTCTCCAACTGTTTTGCCATAGCTATGATCTATGCTTCTAAAAATGGGCTCACCTCAAGATCTATGCTTCTAACTACCTCAATGCGTAAGGCTATCGCTTCAAGTGCTTCACATGGATCAATGTATGTCTTATGTGATAATTCCCTCTTAAAAGGGGTAATCGGGCCCCGACGAACCATTGTGCATGTTGTCCTACATGTATGTCACAAGAAAGCTTAGATAACAATTTTTTAAATGGGCATCATACTCTCCGACACTTTCGGTAGTTCCTTGCTTAATATCCTTGAGTTCACTTATACTCTTCCTCGCTCAAACTTAGGGATGTGAAATTATTTAAGGAATTCATCTTTTAAAGCTATATAGTCTACACAAGTTTGATTGGGGTCAAAAATTTATACCAACCGTGTGTGTACCCTTGTAACGTAGTAGTAAATTGGCTTGCCCTACACTCGAAGTCATGATTCATTTTGTGCGCCATAGTATTTCACACATATGCACATGTTCAGTAGCATATTCTATGCCCCTACACTCTGGAAGATGAAGAGGCATCTCCATGTAAATATTTTGGGGTTCGTGTGGATCTTGCCCACCTAATCTAGAACCTCCTATGTTTCTTTTACCTCTAGAACCACCGAGATCCACTGGAACTAGAGCTAACTATGCCTCCCGATCCCAAACTCCGTAGCTAGGGTCAAACTAGAAGATGTACTTCCATGTGTCCCAACCATAGAACCCAACTATACCACGATGACAGTTTGAGAAGCGTTACTACTCCCAGGTTAGTCCAAAAATTAGCGCACTTGTATTCTCGCATTGATGATACATCGAAAAGGTATTCCCATATAACAATGAAGCCATTTACGCTTCCATCACTGTGTCTATTATAACTCACTCCTACTCTCTCATTGTTTGAATTAACTTGTTGATTGTTTTTCATACTAGATACTTTGGAAAACCAAGCACAAGGACAAGGTTACAGTGGATTCAAATGCACACCCATAGCCTAAATCATCTCTTATGGTGCACTTCTACGTGAGGCCAAGGAGGGATCCTTTTCATGCTTTCCCAGATGGGGGAATTCTTGATGCTTTGGCTCCACATCTCCTATGTGAGCTCTAAATACTTCACGAGCCATCTCTCTCCTCAACACCATCCACTCTGCAATTTCTCACTAGTTCTCTACCTCCCTCTTGTGTGCCTCATTATACTTAAGCCGCATTTCCTCTCTCTACCTTTCTGCCACTAGGTCTACCATCCTTCACCAAACCTTCTCCTGCCCTCACACATGGTGGGGTTTAGTTAGCCATCGGTTTACTCTCCAAATTCAAAGTTACCATCAGGATCTTGATCTCCAGTGAAATTCCTTGTAGGTAAGCTCCCTTGATATCGTAAAATATGGAATTCAGCTACCTTTGGGCACAAATATGTGGAAATTGAGTACTCCAAGATATAACTATCCAAAACACCCTAGAACCATGTATCCATAGCATGATTCCAAATTAGATCAGCATCATAAAGGGCATGAAATTCTTCCTGCATCCAGAGAAGTGTACGATACCTCCAATTCCTCTTAGATGCATAAGCAATCAGCCACTCATATAATTCTACCGGAAATAGAGTGAAGAAGCTATCATATAAACTATCATACAAATTATGTTCCACTCACACACATGCATTAAACTCGGATCAAGTGCTGAAACACCATGCGTATTCTTCTTCCAGGGTTGTGTATCCACTCCTCAACACTTTCCAAGGTCAACCATTATGTCTTCATCACAAGAAATCATGAAAACAATCGAAAAGAGGTCCCGATAATGGAACCAATGATGCAGCCTAGAATTCACCAATACAAGCCTAGGTGCACTGACACATCACTCAACCTAGACTGAGCGCTCACTCGAAGCATGCAAAGGTACCAAGCCCCTCTTTAGGGTTTCTATTGTAGGATGTTAGCATGATGAAGACTTAAGTTGGTCGATTGATGGCTAATATATCTTTCTATAATGCATATTCAAATCTAGATCTAGAGAATAATAGACTTAATAGACAAACATAATGGAATCAAGCATGCAATACTGAATTATAACCATGATAACACCTTTTTTTAGTCCATAATCTCCATTATATTAAATTCAATAAATACACAGAATCTTCCTTACAATAATAGTAGTATACGCTCATGCACGTAACATATTTGTCAAGCATAATCTCACTATAACCTAGTTCTCACACGTATATGCTCTCTCTCTCTCGCTACACAGTTCAATACATATTTATATAGGTGGGAAATTTCCCTTCACCACTTTATCTAATCCAAAAATAGGTTGCATGCTATTATTATCCACACGCCGTTACAAAAATAGCCACACATGCAAGTGCACTAACAATAGACTACTTTTAGTTAACTAACAGTAGTATATCTATTCCCGACCTGTGTCCATGTAAAGCACTTTATAGCTGATCCTCCAAAAATAGCCAATGCATGTCGTGTAAGTCTTTGGTCGGGTTTGTGTGCTCTTGCACAGTGATCTACAAAAATAGATCCTCACCGTGAAAATGGCTAAGTCCCGAACTCGTTTACGCTTACTATGTGTGATCCTCTCGATAATCTCATGCCTTTGAATGCACTCTACTTTCCCATGTGAACCTTATTTATTTTCTTTGTTAAGTTCCGTAGTCCGACTGATCAACATGAAATAATATCCTACAAATTGTTGGCGGTTCAATATGAGCCAAGTATGGCCATAATTACAATGTTCACTCAAATATTTATCACAAAAACATTACACATACTTAATGTATCGACACAAACTAATAAAGATAGATAAAATGTGATTCATAGATGTCATCTCTACGTAAACAATCAATTAGATGGAATTTTATGATGTTGGAATGTTAATCTTCACAAATCATAACAAAGGAATTCATAATCTACAAGGTAAATGAAATTTGTATGATAACGCATCTATGATGAACAAGTTAACATGTTTGTAGTGGTAGGATGATAGGACACTTTGTTATAAAGGGGGAAGGTAGATCTAAATGGGGAGAAATAATGGTGTTTCCCAATTCAACTTGGTACACCCATTAATGCAGGAAGACAAAGATTAAGATAATGTAACTCTTAATGGATCATTTGCATTCATTGATACCAAATTCTTACAAATACTGCCACATAACCTTTGGAATTTCAATCACAAACACTTGTGCATGAAATATCAACAAAACATATATTACTTAAATCAAATAACACTCAAGATACACTCATGATCTTGGAAGAAATCATCCCTAAGTAATAATGCAGAAAGGATTTTAAAAATAGATAAATGCAACAAAGTAACACTACAGAACAACATTCATTCGGTAACCAATATATTGCACATACCAAGAACAAATCCTTTGTATTTAATCAATTCAATAGACATAAGATCATATCAAAAGTTACACTACTTAGTTATGCTTCCATACAACTCGAAATGCCTAATATGAAAATGACATACAACTCAATATATTTCAATTGGACAAGGGAGACATACATCAGATGATCTCATGCTTGCTAATGACTGTACAAATGCAATCACCTTAGCCTAAACCCAAAATTTAGACCCTTAGAATGAAGACAAACCTTCATTCTTATACAAAATTTCCCCAAGGGAATATACCCAAATTCCTTCTAAAAATATTTGAAGAAAAAAAAATGAAAAGTAGAAGATTTTGAGTCCACCAAAATGGATGGAGAGGTATTCCCAACTGAAAAGATTCCATTTTAAAGAGCTAAGTTAGAGAAGTTCTACTTCATGATTGAATATGTGGATATGAGCATGATGTTTTTTGTCTTAACAATCTTCTTTGTCTTTACTACCATGTCACCATCCATGCCTACACTACCATGGGGATTTCACTATGATTATGTAATCATTTCAATTATTTGATTTGATTCACCTTTTTGAAAGACCATTCAATAAAAGTGAATATTTTGACAATCATTCCGACATGAATTCCCATGGATAATAACTTATAAATTGAACCAGAAAAACAAATTTTTGTGTGAATTATTTAATCCCTTTTCCTCTAGTTTGTGTTAAATATTTGAATGATATTCACAATTGTATATGGAATAATAGTTCACATATGCCATACTAGGAGCTATTCTCCTTTTAAAATCCCTTTTTACTTTATGAACTACAGACCTTTATCTTATTTTGTAAATAAAACTCTTGCAAAGTTTTCTACATACTTAACTTTAAACAATGGAAACCTCAGATTGGGAACCACACTCTCTAGGATATCTCCTGAAGCTTTGCCAACCAATTTTTGCTTTCAAGCCCTGACAAATCCTTTGTTAGAGTGTTATTCAAGATTTCTAATCAACACGATCCTTTCTTTGAGATATTAACCCACAATGCGATGAGATTGGCCTTAATGAGAAAACTTGCAAAGATCTCCCTTCTTCTCATCTTTTTAGGTCATGTTTTACCATCTTTTTCACCCACATGATCATACTCAGATGGACACTTTGAAGTAGTTTTATCTCAATAGAAATCCTTTCATCTAGGATACAAAATTATTTGTTTCAAATACCTACTTCACAACTGAAATAATGGAGTGTGGGATCCCTTACTATGAACTTGCAAGTAGGCCCCAAAACAATGAAATCACAGTCTCGCAAAGATTGGATGATTTGGAGAAGAGATTTGTCTCCCTCGAGGAAGTTGATAATAAATCATCTATCAATAAATTCCCTATAAAGTATCATTCTCCTCCTCAAAATAAATTTTGGATCAAGCCAACGTGAGATAAGCCTAAATCAAATTTGGCATAAAAATTGTAGCTCATCGTGGGACCAAGACATATCTCACATAGGGGAGGTAATATTTTGGAGTGGGTCACCTCCTTGAAAATAAATCTAAGTTATATGGATTATGGAAGGACCTCCGGAAGACATCTATGAACTCATGGAAATATGGATGTCTCTTAGATTAGCAGGTGATATCTAATATATTTTGGGTGCAATTAAGAGTAAGGAATTTGATTCTCACAATGACAAACTCCTAGATTTCCTTCCAATATTCACTAGGGAGTTTGTAAATGTTGACAAATAATGTAGCAATTATATCATAGTTTGTATAAATTTTCTTATAGTTCCAAGGGCTGGGGCCCATATAGAATCACCATTTGTGCTTGTATGTACATGTAATGAGAATGTTTCATAAATTTTATGCTTTCATTATTTTTTCATATCTGTAGTTACCACCTTGATTCTTCTCTTTTTAAATGGATATAAAATGGAAAGAATAAAGAATAAGGGATAAAAATATGCTCAAGAGGGTTCAAGCTCAATGGTTTTAGTATCTTCCTTTTCCTTTGGATTTTTTTACTGTACATATAAAAATGTTCAAAAAAACTTTTTCATGATAGGATATTCATCTAGCCCCTCACGATAGAGAAATATTGTTTCTTATTTGGATAGAATGATGCTAAATTCATCAGAAATAGCTCTTTTTTAATTCTCTTGGCCAAATTATTGATGCAATTTTCCAAGTGAATAAACCTCTGAATAGAAGAATCACTAAACTCCTTTTGAGTGTCAAATTCCCTTGTAATATATATCTCAATGACTTTATCAACATATGTAGCTCCTAAGGCATGTGTTCCTTCAAGGGACCATTTTTTCTATCTGGGATTCAATATCTTTCACATAATCCATTTCCTTATCCCTCATAGCTCAAGCTTCCTACTTTAGATGCAACTCCCTAATGTTTCTATCATTAGTCTGATAGCCCTTTCATACTCATAGTGTTTTCCCTTACAATCATGTTCTGAAAGGTACCAACTACATTCCTTTTCTACTTCTTCTATCTTCTGCACATTTTAATGCATTAGGAGTAATAAAAGCCGTAATTTTTGGTTTACCTCGGGAGGTTGGATCCATTTTGCACATAGCTAGACAAGATGTCAAAATTTTATTTGAGATACTTTTTAGTCTCATTATCCTTGTCCATTTTGTGGAAGAGGTCTCCCATTGCTACTGTGACCTCATGTTTGAGACACTTAATAGTAGGTTTCCCCAATGGGACTTGATTTATTTGATAGTGGGATAGAGTAGCTTCATCCCTAGTTATGTCACCTTATGGAGTGACAATCTCCAAAATTCTATCTCCTTGGGGCCCCATTGTTGTTCTTCATAAGATTCTTGCCTTCTTAGGCACCTTGGATGGCCTCAAGGATAGGACACTTACTAGGTTTGTTTTGTCCACCTGCACTTTTAATTTTTTATTTCTTTGGAGTACAACTCCCAACTATTCTATATATAGAACATTTCCCCCTTCTTGTGCTTGCTACTATTGAGGGGATACTTGAGAAAATCATGAGTTATTGGGATGGAGAGAGTGTGAGGTTGGATTCATCGGTCTTATTTGGTTTTCCTCCACCTTCTCAACTTCTTACACTTAGAATTTTCCTTCTCCAACCCTTGATCCTTAATTTATTTTCTTGTTGAAGGGTGTGTGATGCCCATATCTAGGACTTGTACTACTTCAACCTCAATTATTTTCTCATTAGATGGAGACTTCTATTTTGTTGGCTCAACTTGATTTCATGTTAAGTCTCAGACTTCCTTCTTCAATTTATCTGCAACCTCATGTGTTGCAATCACTCTCTCAACTACATCCAGAGTTATTTGGATATGATCCAACATTGTAGAGTGTTCATTTCTGTCATTGTGACCTCCCTAATACTTTATTGTTTAACCAACCCTATTGGTGTTATGTTTCTCTTGGTGAGCTCCTTATAAGTTGTTCATTTTTCCTCCACCCTAACTGATGCAACCTCATTTGTAGTGGGTTGAACAACTATGGGCTAAGGTCAACCCCAAATTATTCCCCAAACTATATAATAGGTCAATAAAGACCTACTCATGTGATGGCATTTGCACTTCTTATTACACAATTATAACTGATGGAGTTTGTTCATTAGCATTTGCGCAATAGGAGTAGAAGTTTCTTGGGCTGCAGGTGGGATAGTTTCTATTACCTTGGATACTTTTGAAAATTTGGTCAACATCTTTAATCCTGGAGCTTCTTCTGATAAGGGTGTACTTGTGATCATATCAATAGTAGGTAAAGCCACATTTACTCTCTTGATCCTTACAAAATTCTTTGTTGTTGGCTCATCCTCTACCTTTTAAAGAGTAGGGCCTAAGAATGTATTTCCCCTTGGTTTCTTGGGTGAAAAACTTCCCTTTATTCCTTTTTTGTGGAATTTAATTCCTTTTGAGCAAGGGATAATGTACCCAAATATTCACTTTTGGCACAATAGAAGTATGTGCACTACTTGAATATGGGTGGCTTGAGTTGTTAGAACATCCTTCATTGTTCTTTGCAATATTTCCTCATCTTTTTGTGCAAATTGGGACACAAGAGTCCCAATATTTCTTATAACCATACTTAACTCTTATACTACCCTTGAAGTTTCCCCTTTGATGGAAATTTGATGGGGCTTATCCTATAGTGGGTCTAAACCAAATGCTTCCTTCTTTAATGGTGGGAACAAATCTTTAATTATTCTTTCACTCCTATACTCCTTCAAAACAAAAGTGTTTTGGAGGGCTAGATCAATCTTCTTAGATAAGTGATGGTTCTTTTGATAAACCTAGTAGTTATCTCATGTGCAGATAGATAGTTTCCTTCATTGTCCAATATAAGGGTGGCATTGGTGAGCTTTGCAATTGTATTACCTATGTAATACTTACTAAATTATTATCATCTGTCAATCCTTTAGGAATGACTGCAACTTTATAATCAATGATTTGAGTAAGATTTATCCTAAATAAATCCCTCGGTCTAACCTCCTGCTCATCTATGCGAGTTCATCCGAGAAATCCTCATAGTGAGGTTCATGCTCATAATAATTAATAAGGGCCCCTTGTACAATCCACTTGATATCATAGTTTTCCCATCAAGTAGATCTTTGCTCACAATTACCCTATTCATCTATGAATTAATGAGTCTCTGATTTAATCAATGTAGGGAGTGTATGCCTCTAATTTATGATTGGGAATTTAACATTGGTTTTGTGGTTTCCAAAAATGAATTTGTGTACTTCAACCAACTACCTTAATAACTCCTACAAATCCCATTCATCATCCAAATACCTAGGAAGCATGTATGGAGTGCCTCTGAAGCCACTCACTCTAATATATGTGAAAGACCTTGTATTGGATAAAGTAACATCAAAATTGAGTTATCACATATTTTATATTTGTTGAAATCATGTAATTATCCCATTCAAGTTTGAAACTGACACATCACGAGGAGTAAATACAAGTGTCATAAACTAATCTATAATTATACTTTTGGTTCTCAATATTAATTTGGGGGTATACATTATATACAATATACTAAGAGAACTCTTTATCGTTTTTCCAATCTAGGGAATGGCCTATGACATGAAAAATTATAAACCAAATAAAATGTAGTTCTTTGTGTGTGTGTGTGTGTCCATTGTCCCTTGTATGAATGTGTAGATGTATGCTTTTATAGTGCTCTTTTGCCTTTGTGCAAGCTTAGGTGGTGATAGATAATGCTTATGTGTTTGGCCCCTTATTTAAGAAGAAGTAACTAAGTATATATATGATTCCCTTGTTTGAATTTCATAATTGAAACTGAAAGGCCAACCCAAAGTGTTAAAAGGTGACCAAAAGTGAAAAGGACCCAAAAGAGTAAGAAGAAGAAAAAGAGAGGACATGAGCGCCTAGGAGGGACATGAGTGCACTGGGCACTTCTATCCTAACTAGGTGCTAGTGTCGAGGCATTAAAAGATAAATCAATCAAGTGTTGAAGAATTGTAAGATGTGTAAATCTAGTAAAGTGTAAGAGATAAAGCAATCAAAAGGCCAAAAGGAGTTTTCAACCACTAGTTTTCTTGCTTAGGAATCATGTATACATTAGTATGCTTTAGGACCTAGAAATGTACCCAAGTGCATAGATTTTGTGTCTACATTTTCCCCCACTTTATGTTGTTGAGTGAATACTTGATAGCATAAAGTAGATAGAATATGTGTACCTTGTAATCCAAAGAGAGAGTGTGTAGCGATAGCATGTCGAGTGGACAAGTAGCCATGTGAAGCGTGAAGTGATCATAATGTGAAGCGTGACAACTAGGAAAGGGAGGTAGACCCTAGGGGTGAATCATATGTGTAGTAGCGTGTTGTTGGAGCTTGTGCTTGTTGATGTGAGTTGTTTTTTGTTGCTTGTAAGGATGGAACCTACAAAAGAAGAGAAAAGAGTAGTCAAAGTCTCATATATGAAAAATCATAGTAACATATGTATAAGTATGTAAAAGTATGTAAAAGTAGTAGCTAAGGAAAGAGTGCACTTGATGTATGAGAGAGTATAGGATAGAAAATTGTCTTGTTTTTCTTTGGAGATGTTGTTGGATGGGGTTGAGTGATCAATTCCCAACCAAGAAAGTGTGAGCCATTTTTGGGTGATCTCATGCCAAGAGATGAGGTTTTGGGTGATCTCACGCCAAGAGTGAGTTTTTTGGGTGATCTCACGCCAAGGATGAGTTTTTTTAGGTGATCTCACGCCAAGAGAAGAGTGTTGGGAGAGAGGTTTTTTTTCTCTCCTTCCATGACACTTCTCAAATGATAAGTGCCACTATAGATTGGCATGTCCCGATTTAACCAATTTTAACCAAATTGTAATTGAATTGAATTAATTGTAATTGAATTGAATGAATTATGTAACTAATCTAAAGCAAGTGTTGCGATATTATAGATCCATATAATATAAATTTGAAACTATGTGTTGAAACTATGAAAATAAAATGTTTTTTTTCCCCTAGGACACAAGCGCCTAGGTGGGACACAAGCACCCACCATTCTATCTGATATTGGGCTAGTGTTTACTTTGTGTTTGTGATCCAAGTCTGATTTTGGACCACTCTATATTGTGTGCCTTTTTCCAATTTTGTATTGTTTTTTGTTTTGGAGCTTTGTGTTCTTTGGAAGGGTGATTTGTTCACCCAATAGTTTCCCCCTCATTTGGGGTGCATGTGACGAATGTAGGAGGATGCGGCCCAAATGAGAGGACCTAAAATGATATGCATATCATGGATTGGATACCTTGTAGGGGGTAGGGGATGTGCATGGTAGAAACCAAGGCACATGCAAACAATAGGCTAGAAAAAAGTGTTAGTGTAAAAGAGCTAGCATGCAATAGAATATAATGTAACAAGTAAATATGAAGACAAGAGGGACCACAAAAAGTGGGTTTCATACATGGACATCACTCATAATGTCACAAGACAATCAGGGCCGAAGTGGCCATAAGAAAACAATGATCAAGCATGACATAGGGCATAGCCCATAAATAATAAAAATAATAAAAAAAAAGTAAGAGATAACCATGGTTGTATATAGAATCCTATAAGGAAAATGCTACACATGAAGCACCCATTAGCATGTTAGAAAGATAAATAGTATGTCAAAACATGTATATATCAATGAAAAAAGTAAGTGATAGTGAAAGAAAAATAGTAAATATTGTAACAATAGGACTTGTGATGTGTGAGTATGAGAGTAGTAAAGGTAGATGCCCCAGGAGCCTCGATGGGACTAGTAAAGAGTAATGTCGAGCATCATGCATCATGTAAGAATTATGTAAAGTCCTACATTCACCTCAAGATACCATGAATGAACATGTGTGTGTATAGAAAAAGATAATGACATACTAAGTATCCAACTAGCATAGGAAACAAAGTGTAACATGTAAATAGTATAAGCTAACAAGAGTAAATACAACCAAGATGTGTAGATGTTGTGTGAAAGTGATGGTGTGTTACGATATGAATGTGTAGATGAAGATGAGAGGGGCCACATTTCCCCCAATGGATGTGTGTGATGATGAGGTTCATTTAGGAATTTCTCCCTCAATAGTCAAGTATGAACCATAGAACAAGAGTGTGTCATCGGGTAATGAAGGTAAAGTATGTGTACAATGTGGTGTGATAATGAAGCATGAAAGCATGAGAGATTTCCATGATGTGAAGTGTGAGGTTCATTTAAATTTTACCCTCAATGATCAAGTATGAACCATATGATAAGAGTGTATGATAATGATGTAAGTGATGAATGAATGATAAGATTGATCAAGAGAAATGATTCATGTTAGATGAGAAAGTTATGCCCCCATGATGTAAATGATTCATTTAATTGCCCTTCAGCATCATGTATGAACCATAGAACATGAGTGTGTCATGAGTAATGATGTATATATGTGATGAGATGTGATAGTGAAAGATTTAAAGTGATAAGCATGAAGTGTGAAGTAAATAGTAAAAATAAGCTATGAGTAGATGATATAGAAACAACCAATAGTGATGGAGGGGGGAAGAAAGTGTGATGCCCCCAAGTGTGTGAGTGATGGAAAGCTATCCGATGATAGTGAAGAGAGTGAGGGCCCTTATCTAGTATCCAAGAAGGAGAAGGCATGTGACCATGGTCTAGGACCGGTGGTGTAGGAGAGTAAATATGTGTATGTGAGGGAGACCGATGTGGTAAAGGAGGTGGAGAACACCTATAGGAATGGGCTGCCTAGGTAGGGGACTTAGGCCGAAGGGGTGGACTAATGGACCAGTGAGGATGATGGGGTCATGATGTAGGCCATGTATGAATGGGAGAGCTAGGTGTAGAGATAGATTTAGACTTGAGAGGTGGCAGAGGCCTAGATGTCATGATTGGGGTTGAAATAGAGGAGGAGAGTGGGCGAGGTAATGGTGTGTGTGGTGGAATACCTTTAATGGTGACAACTTGTTTGTTATGAATGAACTTAAGGCATAAGTGGAGCATGGAAGGGATAGCTTGGGTAGCTCGAAGCCAAGGAGACCTAAGACCATGTCACAACCTTTGATTTCAGATGTAACAGGAATGGTGTTGGTATGGTAAGGGACCCAATAATAATGGGAAGGATGACATGTATAAGAATTGGGGACTGGAAATGTGATTTGAGAGATTGGAAAGTTGATAGCTAGTAAGAGTGCCACAGAGCATGCATTGGAAAGGGCGAGGATGGACCATAGTATTATTGACTATATGAGTACCAATAGAAGCATTAATATGCAGTGAATCAAGAAAAATGTAGCATGGTAATCATGATCGAAAATGTAATAATTGGTGGTGGCATGTCAACAAGTAAAATAAGAAAAAAATCAAGTGGTGTCGATGAGGAGGAGGCACACATGATATGTGATTTGTAGAGGAATCAATAGCTTGGATTGTCATGTTTGGTAATGGGTCATTGAATATTTTAAGCTTTTGATTATCATTGACTAGTTTAGAAGTAGATGGCTCTGGAAGCTCATTGCATTGTTGTCGATAAGATCTTGAATGATATGTTTGAGCTTAAAACAATGATCAGTAGAATGCCCATTGCATTGGTGATAATCACAGTGTGCATTTTCATCATAATTATGACCACGTGGTTGAGAAGGATCTAGATTGAGTGGTGGAGGAGAGTAATCAGATTGCTTTCAATGAGTTGTGGTAATAGGAACCGAGGTGCGTAAGGTAGCTTAGTAAAAGTGTGCCTCATGGATTGCAATTGAAGCTTGGTGGTGTAGAAACAACATTGATAATAGCTTTAGAGTCGGTAGGCTTAGTGGATGGTTTGAATGCAGATTTGGCTTGAAACTTGTTGGAAGATGAAGTGGAAGAAGTATCATAATACTTCAATTTTCCCATAGATAGTAGTTTTTTTCATGTAATTTGAGTGTGTGACACAATTGATCAAAAGAAGGAGAAGTCTCAAAATGACACTCTTGGAGTGGAGGAAAAAGGACTTTGAATGAATAGATCTTGCAATTCTGAATCAGCTAGAACATTGGTCATTTTGGAAAGGTTATTCTTATACCACAAAACATAGTCCAAGATGTTCATTAGATCCTTGTTTGATTTTAGCTAGTTGTGCATAGGATATCTTAGTGCCGATATTCATAGAAAAATGAGCAAGGAATGCATCGAGATAAATATGTAAAATATGTTACCGAATGGACAGGTAGATCATAGAACCATCACATAACATAGTCATGTAAGCTTTGAGGAAACAATTTTTCCAATAGTGTAAGGTCATCAACATAGTCAAGACATGCAACATGAAAGGAGTGAAGGTGTTCTGAGGGTCACCATGGCCATTGAAGATAGGAAGCTTAGGTGTGATGAAGTTAGGAGGTAGTAGATAAGAGGAGATGGTGGGTGTAAAAGGGATGAAGGAGGAGTGAGGAATCTAGAGATGGAGAGGAGGATGAAGAGGCTTGTTGTAATTGGTGAATTTGGGTTTGTAAATCATGGTATAATGAGGCTAGGTCATGAGTTCTTAAAGAGGAGCCAGGTTGTGTGGGAAGTATTGGGAGGAATGAGAGAGGTGGGTTGTAGTAATAGAAATATGAATGGTGGAAGGTTGGGTAGAATATGGAGACCAAGGAGGAAAACCATGAGAGGGAGAGTGTGGTATCATCTCAGAATTTTTAGCAGTGATTAGAGCATTTAGGACATGTGGAATATGTGTGGGGTGATTGCGTAAAGTGAAAAATGGAAATTAGTGAGCTTGTCAAGTTGATCTTGATCAACATTAGTGTCCTCATCGTATGAGTGTTCATTGTTAGAAGTTTCAATGTTTTCAAGAGGAATGTGGATTGAGTTAATCAAGGGATTATCAGAGTCATCCATTGGTTTAGAGAGTTTATGGGAAGATGGAGGAAGCTCAATGTGCTCAAGAGGACCAAAATGACCACTACGGGTGATGGGCATAAAAAAGGCCTTGAAGCAAGGTAGGGTTTGAGCAATGGGTTCACCAAATGATTTAATCTAAATTTGAATTAAATCTTATTTTAGAGTAACTTACTATAATAAATGATATTATATAATTAATTATAGTAATGTGTAAGAAATAAGCATTCAACAATGTAAAACCCTAAGCAAATGAGAGAGAGAAGATGATGACTTAGTTGATTTTATGCAACCTGGGAATGATCGGGACTATGTATCTATTTGGAACAGGATGGAAAAATGTCAAAAGGCTCATGATGAGGGTTTGAGAACCAGAATGTATGTATAGATAGAAAAGCACCCACAGGGACAGAGTGCCCCCAGGCTAGTAGTGACTGATCTGGTGCTATGTCTGCTCGATGCTTAGAATCTGGTCTTTTTTTTTTGGTCGTCGAAGGATTCTTCGTTTATTCTTTCTTTTCACTCTGGTTTTTTTAGGGTTTCATTTGATCATACTATAACCTGTAAAAAAAAAAATGACTAGTACATGCCCCACAAACCCACATCAAAATCTAATAAAAAAGATGTAAATGTGGAGTCGATGACCCGACCCAGTCACCCAAAGAGTGAACTTATGACCAAGCATTGCACTACATCTCAGAATCCATGTAGTTCTTTGTGTGTGTGTATGTGTCATGTCTCGTGCCCTAGGTTTCCCTTGTGCAAGTTGCATGATGATAGCGGGATAGATCTAGATTGTCCCAAGTATGTAAAATGTGTGTGATGGAATAGAATGAACTCCCCTCTATGTAGTGTATGCAGATCAATGCACCCTTGTCCCTTGTATGAATGTGCTAGATGTATGCCTTGTAGTGCTCTTGTGCCTTTGTGCAAGCTTAGGTGGTGATAGATAATGCTTATAGTGTTTGGCCCCTTATTTGAGAGAAGTAACTAAGTATATATATGATTCCTTGTTTGAATTTTGTAATTGACAACTAAAAGGCCAACCCAAAGTGTTAAAAGGTGACAAAAGTGAAAAGGACCCAAAAGAGTAAGAAGAAGAAAAGAAGGGACAAGAGCACCAAGAGGATAGGAGTTCTGGGTGCTTCTATCTAATGGGCGCTAGTGTCTGAGGCCATCAAAAGATAAATCAGTCAAGTGTTGAAGTTATGTGTAAGATGTGTGTAAGCCTAATAAAAGTGTAAAAAGATAAAGATAAAAATCAAAAAATGCCAAAAAGGAGTTTTCACCACTAGTTTTTCTTCTTAGGAATCATGTATACATTAGTATTTTCCACATTAGGGAGTATCAAATCTATCAAAAGGTTTTCAGGATTGAATGAAAATATAAGACCACTTACATCCCTAATTTCCTTACTCTTTCCTAGGGTTGAATTTTTCAGCACATACCCATTATTTTGAGGTATTGAGATCCTAAGGAGAAATTGATTCTAGGGGAAATTAAAATTTCATATATCTTCTTCATAATCTCAATTTTTAACTATCAGTGCAACCTTTGAAGAAATTAATCCAAATATGCATTTTATAAGTTTGTATCGGTGATGAAACCCTAGGTAAAATACAAGGTGAAATGTGGTTTGAGTTCTAACCATTTTAATCATCATTTAATTAGAACTGTTGCAGGAAAATAATATTTCCTCAAACATAGTATTTATTGGAATCAAGAATAATTCCATAATATCCTTTTTCTTGCTTTGAAATGACCTTGTATTACAGTAATCAAAGGGAGATAACATTTAATAACTTACCCATGCACCAATGTACTTGTAGTGGATCCAACTTCCTGAGAAATGACATAAGCTTTTTGAACACCACTTAAAGCTTCTTTTCATGCTTATTACCTGTAAGAATTGTAGGCATTTATTCTTTGTCCTGCACAAGGTAATTCCAAAAACTATATTATCTTAGTGAGTTTAATGAGTAAAGTGAGGGGCTAAGTCAATTTATCATATTCATATAGTTCAAGATGTTTTTACATTAATGGTACACTTTATCCTATAAAGATTAGAAGCATCATACTCAGCACGAATTAACACTGAAGAATAATTATATTATCTCTCTATATTTCTTTGTATTTCTTAATACTTAAAAACATATGGAGATACAAAAATATATAGAAATATGCAACTCCTATAAATTAGGAAGTTTCTCTAACAATAATCCTATTTTGTTGTGATTGTTACTCATGTAACAATACACAACTCAAATCATACTGAGTTGTTAAAACAACTCAATTAATATATTATTGTTTATATAAGAATAATATAACTAACTAATTATTATTTACCTTTTACGGTAAATATCCCACTATAATGTAAACATTATATTTCCTAACATCCCCCCTTAATGTTTACATGGTAGTAAAATGGATCATTTTCACACTTCCTCTGCTGAGCCTTCCTTCTGCTCGGTGCTCATGATCTTGGCACACACTCGAACAACCGAAGGTAGAAGAAGGAACACATCAACTTCTTATTAACCATGCACTTTTATCAGAACACATCGGACCGATCGAAAGGATGAGAACACACTCAGAATCATCTACTTATCAACTAGTCACTCTAGGGAACACATCTCGACCTAATACATCTGTCAGGAACTCAAGCAAGAACACATCCCCAGAAAGAACCTTCAATGGTTTTCAGAGGCTAACCAAAACCTAGGTATGAATAGGAACACATCTGACTATTCTACCTCATCAAGACTCATGATGATGTATTTCATTCCCATGTTATCTATTCTTCACTATGTTTTTTCATTAGGGAATTTATGTAGGAATAATCACATACAAAAATCACAAAATGAAATGGAACATTGAATCATGTTCCCCCTCGATATGAAATTTCCATTATTGAAAACTTACAAACTATAAAATCATGAAGTATGAAACCACACTAAAATATATACTCACACTATATATATGCCACCACAGCTCTATGTGGCAACTATGATGTGATGGACCGAGAGGTCTATTGTCCTCCGACTTCTCACGCATGTCTCATCCTCTAATAGAAAATTATCTAATAGAGAAAATCTTCATCACTTTGATTTTCTATATGAGTAGTATTTCCTTCCTCTTCATTTTCTCCTTCTTCATCAGCAACCATGGCATTATCTTGTAGTTTCCCATCAAGTAAAGTCTTGTGCTCTTTTCTTGTAATTTGAGGACAAGTGACCAAATTATCTAGTAATAACATAAGTGACCTTTGCTTTGAATATTTATAATATGATCCAGTGTCTGAAAGAAGATTTAGATCTTATTTTATCTTGTTTCTTACCATACATTGATTTTTCCTCTAGGTTCCGCAATCATGATTCTCTTTTCTTCATCTAACAAAGAAGAAATAAGTTCTTCTAAACTTGGATTTATTTTACTCAATGTAAAGACCATGTTAGAATAGCATGGAGGCATGCTATTGAGTAATATTGCTTTAGCATCGTCATTAGGCACATCTATATTTATTCCAGCCTTAGTTGATTGCAAATAGAATGAAACTTACTAATATGTTCCACCATGTTGTCACCTTCTTCCATCTTAAGTAGGCGAAATCTCTATCACTTTAAAAGATATTGTTGCAGCTTCCATCTTATGATCAAACAATTTTTCAATGTCTCCCAAATTGTGTGAGAGGAATTTTTTAAGTCTATATGATGCAAATAAGCATTTGATAGACCCAATCCGATAATCCTATAGCCTTTCGATCTCTTCTTGCCCATTTTGTTGCTTCATCTGCATTTATTGTTTCTTCTCTTTTCCATCAACAATATCCCACAAATATTTGTTGATTAGGAACAACTAGGTTCATACTTTCTAGGTATGAAAATATTTACCTTCAAATTTTTCAATGTGACTCAACTTATCCATTATGACTCTTCACAAAAAAAAATAAAAAATAGGTGTCGGCTAAAACCGAAAATGCACCTTTTTACAAACAAATAGACACTAATGACTATAAATTTGATTTGTAATGGACAATTACAAATCCATTAATTCTAATATACATGAAACGATAAAAAGTAATTAATGATTACTTTTTATACAATTACAACAAATACAAACTATTGACTTTTCACTTTTAAAAAATGATTTATAAAAATTAGACATTGAAAAAAATTTGACATCTATAAAAGTACATAAATAAGATATGCTAACGTACCATAAACATTAAGATAAATCCAAATTAAAAACTTGGATGGACAATCCGTGTAGATATCTTTTACAATAATGTGAAATCTCCAATATTTGGCAGTTTAACAATTGAGATGTGTATGTTTTGCAGCATCAATGAAGTGAAGAATGACATATTCATGAATTCTTCATAGGGATAATGCACGTATGGAGACAACTGAGATGAAGACCGATGGGTTTTGAGAACCAATGTTGATATAATTTATCTTCTTTTTTGGGAATGAATCCATAGAAAACGGAATGGTTTAAAATAATGTCTTTCAAATAGGAGGGTCATCAAAACTTGACACATAGAATATTAAAGAGCACAATTTATTTTTTTAGACTTGGCTATACATGGTTCCAAATCTATAATAAACTATCCCATCTAAACATAAATACACTTATTTAATACTTTCTTAATTAGACAAAAAACAACTGATTCAAAATGAGATTAGAAATGCACGAGACTATATAGAATAAAATATGGCACTATCAATTAAAAATATATGATAGAACTACAATGCGCACTTTCAAGGAGAATCATTGGAATTGATTCCTTGTGAATCTATGTAGATATCGAGCTAGGAAAAATTATTTTATGAAAATATACTAACGAAACCTCTAACAAATGAGCGTGTGTGTGAATTGGACTACAATGGATTTGACAATCAATGCATGTTGTTAATCACCAGTCTGCGACCGATTGATGGAATGCATTTTTCAATGATAAATGAATCTCATTTGGAATGAACCTCGAGACCTATGATTTCTCCGAATACCAAATATAAAATTTGGAGGACTTTCAATTCAGGAATAACACAAAGAATAATTATATTATCTCTCTTATTCTTTGTATTTCTTCACATTAAACATACAATTACAAAAAATATATAGAAATATGCAACTCCTATAAATTAGGAATTTTCTCTAACAATAATCCTATTTATTTGTGATTGTTACTCACGTAACAATACACAACTCAAATCATATGAGTTGTTAAAACAACTCCAACTAATATATTATTGTTTATATAACAATAATATAACTAACTAATTATTATTTACCTTTGGTAAATATCCCACTATAATGTAAACATTATATTTCCTATCACTGCTCCTTTCAAATTTTTGGCCATTGATCTAATGCCCAAGTTTTAAAATTTGTCCTTTACACGTGAATATATTTCTGCCGAATCTTTTACGACGGTAAAGGGGTTAGGGAATCAATTGATGGTTCACATAAGAGATGTTGAAATGCTTAAGCTGTGGGCTAAATTTTTTTCCAACGATTATGAGATGCCATGAAATCACACACATATGCTTTTCCTATTAGGCCTCTCGGGAGTTGCTAGGGATGTAGTTACATCCTCACAAAAAACAACAAATTTACAAAACTACTCTTGTGCAAGATAGCTCCACTCGTCGACCATTCTACCTTTTTACACTACCACATGTCCTCATTTGTTGTGCTTTGGGAGGCTCGTGTGGACTTTTGTGCATTTCAATTTGTAACTTAGCATAAAATGTAAAGTTCACCTAAGGCCTACGTACCCCAAATTATTTGAATATTCCTTCTATCAGGTGTTGGGGATAAAACTATAGTTTACAACCACACAGAGCTTCAAACCTATAAAATTGCCAGGGAACACATTTCCAAAGGAATAAGGCCAAGTATTGATGGATCAATGATATATTTAAGATCTCCATATCATCTCATATGTCTCTAGAACCTACAAATCATCCCATTAAATAAAAAAATGAGAAACATTAATTTTTTTAGAAAAACACATGAAAATTAGATTGAGAACTACAACATAATTATTTGATTTGGGACTCGCGTGAATGCAGTGAACATCATTTTGAAATCTCAAGTAGTGATTTTAATGGCCAATTCACATCAAAAACACAATGGAGGAACACAAAAGCATGTCATGATTTGGAGACAGAAATAAAATCATGCGACGATAAAGAGGAGTGAAGAGACCAAGGTGTCTATGGTGAAATGCCTTAAATAATGATAAGATGTTGCTTATGGATAAAATTAAGGCACAAGTGAACAATATAAGGCATGACTTTAATAGCCCAGAGAGAAAAGGGAGTCCTAAGAGCATGTCATGATGTGTAACCATAAGTCCAACAATAAATGGACAATAGAAATGTAAGAGGCCCAACAAAAATGGGTATAATAACATACCATAAGAAGTGGGAGACTTATGTGTCATCTTAGATAATGAGGAAAGCCAATTGATCGAAGAAAGATAATGAGCGTGCATTGTTCTTAAATATAGGATGCACCATAACATTTTTAATGACATAGGGCACAACAAAAGCATCGATATATAATTTATGGGAGGAGAATGAGGCATGAAAATAAACATTAGTGAAAGTGATCATCAAGGTAATGGGAGATTAGTAGCACCAACAAGGAATCCAAGGGGATGATCCAAAGAATCAGGAGGAGGCAATGTGTGGTAGGTATGATTAGAATATGACTTAGAGGACTCGACTTGTCTTTCTTAGAGGTAACTGATGTCATCAAATATTTTTAACTTTCCATTATCATTAGTAGATTTGGGAAGTGAAACATTAGATAAATGAACTCTGGATATAATTATTTTCAATGAGATCTGAATCAAATGGCACAACTTGAAACACTTGTCAATAAAATGGACATCGTGATCTATGGTAATCACAATGTGCATGCTCATCAAACTTCCTACCATGGGGCCTATTATGATCATAATCGAGAGGAGGTGGAAGATAAATAAAGATTTCTTTCATTGAGCTCATTCAAACTACATATCTATGAGGATAATTTGATTCAACCGATTAAATAGTACACACTCAAATACCATGGGTAGAATCTTAGGAGGTCCTCTAAACAACATTGAATGGATACACTTAGTATAATTAGAATTGAGTTAACATGGATTCTCAAAAATTATAAGGAATGATGTAAGTATTAGAACCATATTTGAGTTTTCCTAATCAACAAAATGGATCTCACGAGTTTCAAGGTATGCCATAGATGGTTAAAGTGGATGAAAGAGTAAAAGGCAACCTTTATCTTAACAAATGAGGAAAAATAATTTTAATGAATAGGTTTCAGTGAGTTGATAAAACTAAGACATTCTTCATTTACAAAATGTTTAGATAGCTCCAATACATAATCACTAAGTTAAGTTCATTAGAACTACCATTACATAAGAATTTTATCCATTGAATACATAAGACATTTTTATTCCAAATATTCATAAAAATGAGCTAGATTAAAATGGCAAATCTAAATGATTCAACAAAATCAAGGACATTCATATTTCAACCATCACAAAGCATAATCTTGTAACTCCATTGAAACAACGTAGTGCAAAAGGGTGTCAATCATACGCCATAGTCTTGAGGTAATAATGAAAGGATATAAGCATATCTCTTGAGGATATCCATGGCATCTAATCAAATAAAGGAAAGTATGTGAAACCAAATTTGCAGGGTCAAATAATACTCATGACAAAGTGAAGAGGAATATTCAAAAGAATTCAGCAATTAAGCCTATGGAAGGAAGAATAAGTGGCTTGAAGAGAATTTGAACAAGACCAAACCTTTTGCAAATCATGAAAAGAGTGATCTCAAAGCATGGGGTCCATGGAAGAATAACTAGGTTTAATGTGGGAGATAAGAGGAGAGATAAAGATTAGGATTATGTCAGTATAAATAATACATAATATCCCTCCCGCAAGTTTCTTGAATCAATATGAGGGGAGAATACCAGAGGGATAAAATATGTGGTATAGTAGAAATATGTGGTCCAAGGGGAGAAAAGGTAAAGCTTTAATCCTCTGGGCTTTCACTTAAAACCCAGTTGAAGGTATCTCGATAGTCCAAGTAATTTTATAATTTCAAAAGATAATAATTGATGTCATTACATCCTCATTAAAAGTCAAGCATAGTTCTAAAGCACGATGAGAATGGATTCAATAAGATAGGCATCGATGTCGAGTTCACACAATGATTTAATAAAATTAAATCTAATATAAGAGACACTAATCATCTGATCAGATAGGTATAAGTGGTTAAAAAAGAAAGATCAAGAAAGGAAATGCAAGCATGAGTGATAGATAGGTTTAGAGAATAAATCATTTGTGTATATGTGGGCCCTTTATCAATGATTATGGACTAGAGATTGCATTTAGCTATAAGGGTAGCTTAAAGAGTTGTGGCAAGCTTGATTGGGCCCGAAGCTGGAAAAATTCTTATTGATAGACAAGAGCGCTTAAAGCTAGGATAGAGTCGTATGGGCACTAACATCCGATTTTAGGCATTGGTGTTCGTGGAATTGTTGGATTTGATTCTTTCTATGTTGCTTCATATCACTTCTTGTTAAATATAGAGTCACTTAATGTTTTATTCTCTTTAATTGATCACACTTGTAAAAGCAAAACTCCAACCCTAGCTACATATAAGAATACTCTAGTGTACATTAGATGAATAAAATATGCATATGCTTGAGTTAGTGACCTCAGTAGATCTCACCCAATGTGATTTCATCCTAGTGTTGTACTCTATTCAAACTCAATGTTAGTTCTCAGGGTGTGTGTGATTAGAATAATGTCCTTGAGCTAGGTTTCCTTAAGTGTCATTCAATGCACCAAAGAATAATGAGCTAAAAATATTTTTCCCAAATGCCTTAAATGTGTGGTATTCAATTGTGATATGGAATTCAGAATATGTAGTCCTAAAATGCATTCCTTGGTATAGTAGATGAAAATATTAGCTCCTTGTAATAAGATGTGCCTCTTTAATGCTTACTCCCGTTAATGATGTTAAATAAGATGTATATATATATATATATATATATATGATTCCTTTTCTTAAATTTCATCATTAACAAGTGAAACTGATTTCTTAAGTGATATAGAAGACAAGAAATAAGTAACATTCGAAAGATCAATAAAATAAGATAAAAGTGAAAAAATTGTTCATAAAGGGATGTAGTTCTATGAACTCACACATAGTCCCTAATGGGAGGTCTTGATAAAAGATGTCAAAAAGGTAAACATTAAAATTAGATCTAAGAAATATATTTGTTAGTCCCTTACAATTTCTAAGCCACTTATAAAAAATAGTAAGTAATAAGGATGTGAAAACATAAAAGCAATGTCAAATCAAAGTCTTTAGGTTGTTAATGACTATTTGCTCAATACACTTAGAATCATGCATATAAATGAAGTATTTAGAGGCTAGATAAGCACATAGGTAAGTGCATGATTTAGTGAATATTAGGTGGATAGAGGCATGAATGTATATCTCCTCGATAAATGTCGCACATCTTTATCAAATTCATCAATCGTAATGCAAGTGTAGAAGATGTGACATATGAGTAATAATAAGGGTAACATAGAATTTTGAAATTTATGACTCAAATAATATGTGATGGTCATTCCACATGATGAACATTCAAAACTTCAGAAACATATGTATATAATTCATAGGGAGTGATTTAGAATTGTTATTTGACACATTAGAATGCCATTCATAAAAGGCTGAACCATTTTTGTAATCAAGTGACATAAACACATGGCAAATGAAAAATTCCATAAGTTTATGGCACTTTCATAAATGATCCAATACATGATAGTGGTCAAAATTTTTGATTGCTAAAATATTATGGTAAGGTGTTTCGATTTCTCATCAAGTCAAATAAGGCTCAAGAATCGACATCTTATACTTAATGTACATAAATGAAGTATTACGAGTTTTAAAAATGACAATTCTAGTTGTTCACATGTAAGTGAGAATAATGATTTTATTGGTAGAGTTAGCACTTGTAGCTGAAAAGATGCATAAAACTGAGAGCCTATAAAAATGTCCAATAACATTCTGAAAAGAATCCTTAAACATCACATTAACTTTTCAATTTTTAGATGTTGCTTGATCAAATTGACATTATATGTATCTCAAGACCGATACACATGCATAAAATACTTGAGCTTATTCATATGTATAGTAACTTATTATCAGAGATCCTAACTATATGATAAACAATGGTCACATAGGTTGGGTGATAGAGAGTTTAATAATTGAGTTTGTTAATAAAAAATTCACCTTAAACTCGACATTCATTTAATTTTATGACAATTTTCCTTCTTGTTGGAGAATAATATAAATATGACCTTATATCTTGGTAAAAATAGTTTAGAGATAAGCATAATTTTTATTGAATAGATTTTTATTATGTGCTTGGCTTAGTGGTATAACTAAATTTCGTGCCTATAAAACCTATTCATTGACAGTTGAACCCTAGAAAATTGTGAAGAAATTGATTAACCAACTAAAATCCTTCCATGATAGAAACTATATAAATGTAATATGATGATAAAACCATTGTTGATATATTCCATAATCACCCACATAAATATATTGGTAAGTACCATATGTCATAATAAGTGTGGAGTATTCAAAACACTATGCATTAAAACCTTGAAAATAAAACTCAAGCTAACATGCTAACATTTATTGCTCTACTCTTTAGAAAGCTAAATCAATGAAATGGACCTAGGTAGATCCTTTAGCTATCAAAGGGTTGATAGTTGTTGCTTGATCCAAGAGGCTTGAGGATGGAGGTTCATCAAGTCATGGCAACAAGGCCTTTCTTGATTAACTCCATTGATCTTCACAAAATAGCTTGGATGATTGAATGCAAAGGGATGATGCTTAGCTCCACTCTAATGGAGAATGCTCTAAGATGATAAAATGGCTATAACTTAGGCTCTATGCTCATTTAGGTGTAAAGGTGTAAATAGAAAGGTAGGAGGAGGGCTCCTTATATAGCCCAATGGATAAAAGAATCTCTACATCCCTTTACATGTGGGATAATAGAGAGGTTGAGTTAGTTGTGGATAAGGATGGTTTAAAGGGTTGAGTCAACCTTAGGAGAGTTTATTTTTCCTTTAGTGACTCATGGGGTTTGAGGGGATTTATTAATTAACCAAAGTGATTAATTAATAGGTGTGTGAAGCTTATAGAAGCTTTTAGAAGAATAATTAGTATGATTTATGGGGATATAGAGGATTTAATCAAATAAATGATGATTTATTGATTAATAGAAGAGAAACTAATTAATTAATAATAATTAATTAATTAGATAGAAAAAGGGATTAATTAATGGAAGGTCATTAATTGTTAATTATTTTTATGGGCGTAGAATAGAAGAGTTAATTAACTAACGTAATGTAATTAATTAACGATGATAGAAGAAAAATGTGTGATATTGATGATATGTCATCAATTTGTGGGAAAGGGGATAATTAGCACAATTTAAGTATTTAAATTGCTTGAGATAAATTATAGGTGTCTACATTTTCCCCTCTTTGGGGTGGCGTAAGTGACGCCACTTCAAAGATAGTAGACAGATAAAATTTTGAAGGGGTAGAAGAAAAATTAGTAGAAGTGAGAGATGCCCCCTCGAGTGTCGATGGGGTGATGAAAGAAGGTGATCGATGATCGAAAAAGGTGAGAGAAATGGATAGAAGAATGGGTAGGGTAGGATGCCCCAAGTGAATTAGAAGAATAAAGTTGATAGGAGAATGATATAGAAGAAAAATGAAGATGAAGAAAGAGAAAGAATAGATTTTCATCCAATGTATTAAAACAACTTTAGTGTCATCATATTGCCAAAGATCTACATCATCGGTCCTTATTAAAAATATAAGCATACGAAAAAAGTAGAATGACATGAAAATCCATACTACAACAATTGTCCATTGCTGAAAATACCAACTCCATGCAACATACAAAATGTAATGCAATACGAGAAAGTAAAATATGCCTAACTCCTTACAACATACATAATGCAATGCAATACGAGAAAGTAAACAAGCTAACCTAACAGAGAAACATAATGCAATGTTTTTGTTATCAAGATTTGATTCCACCTGTGTGAATTAATGACAAGGGTTAAAAGATGGTGCCCCAAGAAAGGATACATGCAAGGGGAATAATGGAGGACACTTGGGTCCTATGAAAAGCAATCATGCACTATGAAATAATACCAAGCAACTCATTGTGCCCAGTACATAATATAGTAAGAAAACCAACTTTGTTGATGGAGGTAGATCAAGATGATCCATGAGTCATGCACAAAATAGTGAGAACCAACCAAAGAGTGATGTTTTGTAGGATGATTTTTATTTTTTTTTTTTTTTTGATTTTTTTGAAACATATTTGAATGTTTTTTTTTATTTTTTTTTTAAAAGTTTTCTGAAACTATGTACAAGAAGACAAAGAAGCATGGATTCCCCAGTGATAGATGGGATGTACAAGGGGAAAATGCCACGCATATGCACAAGAAAGTGAAGATGTGAAAAATGCCCCAACGATTAGGTGGGAGTATTCAAAGGAAAAATCTTCACACATGCTTGAAGGGGATCAAGGCCAATATAAAATAGGTTCAATCATGAGGGAGAAAGGATGCCCCCAGCGTAAGCTGGCCAATAAACACATGAGAGAAAAGAAGTAGAAAATTGTCTTATTAAAAGGGGACAAAAGTGTCCTGTCCAAAACATGGAAAAGAGGACATCTATACACATGGATGTTCTAAATGATTTTGAAGAACAGAGGATGTTATGAAAATATTTAGAAGGTGGTCGATGAAAAAGTGATTAGCCCAAGGCACAAATCATGAGACAAGACATGCGCTAAAGCAAGAGTTTGAACAAGGTCCAAAAAAAACAACACTTGGTAACATACTAATCTTGTTTACTCATCGAGATCCATGTGTGCATGTGGAAATGAATTACCTCTTGAAGGAAAGAGTTGATAGACAAGTAAGTGAAGACACTAGCCAATGTGTAGGAATGATTTAGTTTGAAAGGTGATTTGTGAATGGATTGTGGAAGGAGAGTCCGTACATTTCTCCATTGCCATCCAGACATCCATATCCATAGCCCTAATGGAGATGCATTTGATTCTAATCACAACATTTCTCTACTGCCAGTCAGGCATCCATAGCCCAGTAGAGATTATTGGAAATACCCCAAGAGAGAGTTATATATCAATTTTTTTTCTTTTAGATTTTTCTTTTTGATTGATTGATTTTGATTCTTTTTTTTTTTACTAAAAACTTATTTCAGCTCTCTTGTTTGAAAAGGGGTTAAGAACCACTTATGGCTTGATGGAAGGATGTGGAAGTGATTGTGATGATGACATTGGCTAGTGTCAACAAATACACCCAAAAATTCTTCCCAAACAAGTTTATTATATGTAGATAGTGATAGGATCTCTAAGAGGTCAGTCATTCTTTAATTTACCAAGGTGATGAAAGACCAAGGTCAAATGGATACCATAGAGATAAATGTCACAAAAATGTGTATGAAATAAGCTAACCAAAATAACATCGAAGGGATGAAAATGGTGGATGACTTGTAGAGGAATATGAAAGAAAGGAAGAAAGAACATCCATGTGTATATGCATACCTAATTGCAATGTTTGATCTTTGTACCTTTGATTTTGTTTTTGTAATGTTTTAATGTTTTCTCATTTTTTTTATTTTTGAACTGTTTTATGATTTTTTTTTTTTTATGGTTATCGAATGAAACATGTCACTCTGCATGATAGGATCCAACAATGATGTTTTGATGATTTCCTTGATAAGAGAGACTAAGCATTTTGTTTATCAAGTGTAATATTATCCCGATCTCGATGATCATGGTGAGTTCACACTCAACAAATGATTGTGATTTTTTTTTGAAACATGGGTTTTGTATGTGGGAGCTTGAGTTCCCTATCCATAGGTTTCTACACTTTGCACCATACTTGATGGGTACGTTGGTGTGCATTATGGAATCACGTTTGATTTTGAATTTTATAATCATTTGAGTTGTTGGGAGCTTTGGAGCTCTTTGGTGTTTTGGTCTTAGCTTGGTAAAAAACTTGTCTAGGTTTCTTATAAGCTAATGCTTGACTTGTTTGATCCCAGAAGTGGGAGAAGAATGTGGACATTTAGAATTGATGTGAGAAATGAGGAATGGTGGGGGCTTGCCACAATCATTGATAGAAGAATAATAATGTGATGGATGAAAAGGATATGGTCCAAGAATTGAAGAAGATGGGCTACGGGAGGTGAGCCATAAATAGAAGATGAAGGGCTACTAGGATGTGGCCCCAGAATAGAAGGAGAAGGGATTGTTAGGATGCGTGACCCATAGATGGAAGATGATGGGCTACTAGGATGTGGCCCAAGAATAGAAGATGATGGACTACCCAGGGGTGACCCATACATAGAAGACAAGGGGCTAGTTGGACGTGCCCCAAGAATAGAAGATAGTGGACTACTCAAAATGTCCCACAAATAGAGAGGGGAGAAGGATACTAGAAGGTGACCCACACCTAGATGAAGATGAAGGGCTACTTGGCATTGACCCCATAAGAGATTGTGATTGAGGAATTGTGATAGAAAAGAGTGATTGGGTGATGAGAAGATAGGCCATGGATCAATGCAAGACCCAGGAGTTTCATCACGTAATGAAGAATGTGAAGATGGAAGAATAAGAGGAGGATCAAGTTGCATGATCTGAGGCTCTTCCTCCATTTCTTGATAAAAGGAATCAACCTTTTCCTCACAATATATGACACATCAAAGTCTAAAGAGAATCCTTGCTCATAATTTGTTAGAGGATATCTTCATGTGCCCCTATAAATGCCATGATCACTCCTTCATTATGAAAGAAATCAATCGGTATGGGTTGTTGATCGACCACGAGGGTTTGATTGGATGAAAAAGGGCCAACTGGTGTGAAATATTGAGAATGTTTGATGATGATTGATAGAAGAAGGTGACATGGGGATGAAGTAGACATGTGGAGCTAGATGTCTTGGGAGTAGAAAGAAGGTGGTGTGGACCTACCTATATGATGGTATATCATCTATAAACTAGTAGGATTAAGTCCAAAGTTTATAGATTGTGATGCAGGATTTGATTCGGAATTTTGACTAGAAGGAATTTGAGTCACATGAATCTTCAAAGAAGGAAGACTTCATGGGGGTGATTGATGAAGAAGGTCTGCGAAGAAGGGGAGGACCATGATTCAAGAATCACATTGGATGAATAATAAAAGGGTCCTACTGAAGAAAGAGAGGACCGATTCAAGAATTGTATTAGATGTTTGATTGGAGGGATTTGGAGTCATGTGTATCTTCAAAGGAAGAAGACATCATTGAGGTGACTGATAAAAGGGGTCCTATGAAGAAAGGGAGGACCATGACGTAGGAGTCATATTAAATGGATGATGAAGAGGGTCCTATGAAGAAGGGGGACCATCAGAATCACATTAGATGAATGATGATGATGAGAGGAGGAGGCATTTTTAGGTGAATAGAGGTCCCAAGAAGGGGAGGACCATGACTTAGGAGTTGAATTAGATGAATCTAAATAGTAGTTTGGATCTGAATCATCAGAAGAATCGGAGGAAATATTTGGATTGGAATCCTCAAAAGAAGAGGAAATGTTTGGATTAGAATCAAAAGAAGAGTGGGGGGAACCCAAATAATAATTTGGATCAGAAGTGTCCAAACCATACCACCGACTATGAGATGAAGGTGGGAATGGGTTACCGATGGGTTCTCTAGCATGAAGAACCAAACATGAGGTTTAGTCATGATGGGTGTCTTTTGATGTGAATGCCTAAATTTTGATTCCTTATTGTTGTATATATAAGGGACCTTGCGATAATCATTCATTTTGGCATGTGTTGGGTTCAAAGGTCTAGACCTAGATTGTATGATCAAACTTCTTCAAAGTGAAGAAGGTTTCATGTTGATTTGGGCAAGCATAACGAAAACCAACTAGACATTTTGCATAAAGATGGGGATGCTTGTGTGATTTTCCAAAAGGAAGCTAAGGAAAACATACATCATGATGACTCAAGATTTGATAATCCAACAAGGTTTGGACAACAAGTTTGGAGGCATAAATGTCAAAGGATTGATCAAAATTTTAGCAACATAAAGGATACAAAGGAAATATTTCCAATGTTTGATTGATGCAAAAAAATTTTCTTGATAGGAAATGTTTTTTCCAAGGTTTGAAAGATATGTTCAAAAATGATCATGAACTTAGGAAAAAACAAGAAGATCAAGAGGATCAAAGACCCAAAGGATTGTCCTAGAAATGAGTTTATAAGGTGGATAAACACAAGGAACAATCACGCAGTTCAAAACACAAAGCCAAATTAATGACCAAAGAATAATGAATGATAAAGAATCAATGGATCAAAGTGATTTCCTAAATGGATAAGTCAAAATGATGAATAATCACAAGACACAATCACACAAGGTTTTTTTAAACCAATCAATCAAATGAATTACTTCTAAGTGTCATTTCAAATGATAGTTTGTTTTAAGATGATGAAAAAAATGTCACCACTTATGTCAAGTTCAAAACAAACAAGGCATAAGTAATAACAAAAAGTTAATATGATTTCCAAAAAAAGTATACTAAAAGTGAGTTTAGAATCCAATCAAGACCTATATCTCAAAAAAAAGTGGAAGTTACAAATATGAATGACACAAAAAATACCACTAAGATATGTTAACCAAACTTTATGAAAAAGTAAGGTATTAGTATCAAATAATATTGATATAATGCACACACAAAGTGGTAACAATAACACTTTTCAAAATCAAGGTAATGTTTGAAATCAAACTAAGGCTAGAGTATACCAAGGAATTGTTAAATGTGTGTAGCGTAACATTACAATCTAGACACTTAGGTCAAGTTTACAAGAAACAAGACATAAGTATCAAAATTGTTGTGATACGATATAAGCAAGATAACACCTCAAAGGAGAATCAAGTGATGAATCAAGCCTAACTATGATGATGATCTTGACTTGGGTATCAAGATCAAAAAGGCTACCAATGATATGAAAACATCTCCACACACTTTAGACATTTAACAACTCATCCATGAAACATGGATGAGCATAAATGGACATAAAAGTGGTGAATACAATCAATTAGAAACACAAGGGTAGTCACTCTCTTTTGATCAACAAAGTGTCAAAATAAAGTGAAGGAAGTAGATCAATGAGGATGAAAAATGTTGGCCTCACTTTGGTAGAGTTTTGCCTCACCTTAGGGTGAGTGAAAAACTAAGAAAAAGTAATGCTTCACATGTTTCATGATGAATGATGGCTCTTTAAACTTTGAATGGATTTTTTTGATATGGTCAAGTTTGGCTCTGGTCAAAATAATGGCTTCCTAGGTGGTTCACTCAACTAGGTGTCAAAAAAGTTATCTAGATGTGAGCTCTTCTAGATTTTCCAGAAAAGTTATCAAAAGTGCACTAACTAAGTTCTTAGAGTTATCTCGGATTTACTTTACCCCCTTCAAGTACAATGGGAAATAAATGTGTCCATCATGTACTCTCACTTGGGGTCATGATACGGATAACTTTGATGCTAAATCTCACAAATGGTAAAACTAGTCAAGTAGGTTGTGCGGAGCACTTCCCATTTCATCCACAAGGTTCCCTCTTGCGTGGACTACTTTAGGGTTCCTAGAACCACCCCCATTGTTGTAGCTTAAGGCATTATGCCAAAGGGTTATGTTCTAGTTGAGTGGATAGGGACGTACCCTTTTCTAAAACCTGCAAATATAGTGTGATGTTTGTGGTGTGTTTTTATCTTGTTTAATTTAATGTGGTTTTCTTGAACACCTTTTGGCAACCTGCATGAAAATTGTATTAGTAGTTTTGTTTTGTCTTGATTCCTCCTTTCTTTGACAAGCATTTTTGGTTCTGCACAATGGATTAGTAATTTTCCATATGCATAAAGAGGATAAACATGTCCATTTCTATTCTCAAGATCATCCTAGGATGCAAGAGAAGAGAATACGCGACGTAAAAATCCAATTAAGAAATCAACAAATGGAAAATACTTAATTCAAACACAAAATACATACATCTTGACCCAATTTGGACATTCTAAACATTTTTCAAAGCAATGAAAGAGATAAAATCATTTCTGATTCCCAAGATCACCCCAAAAATGCATGAGGAAGAGCATACACGACCTTACTCTTATGATTAAGCATGCAAGGTTTATCCAAGTTTAATATAATTTAACAAAAGCATGTAAACATACCTGAAAAAAAAATTAATCAGATTAAACCTGCAATGATGTTAGTATTTAATGACACAAGCCTTTGTAAACACAGAATTGATATGCAAGTCTAGAATGAGGTACTGCATGAGGTTATGGTGTGTGCGCATGGGTTATGGTGCATGCGCCTCTATGTAAACTTAGTGGGTCTAAGTGCTGCACTACCCGAGAGATGTATGCATGCATGTATGCATGCTGCACTGCTAGCTAGCGGATAGATGCTGTATGTGCATGGGAAAGTGAAACAGAAGGTAAAATAAATATGACAGGTGTGTGTGTGTGTGCTTGGAAAAGATGATGTTTGCACTAGCAAATGGGTGCATGCATGCCACTAATCCAGAACATAAGCATGTGTGTGCTAGTAGAATGGTGTATGTGCTACCTTTAGGGTGTCTCTGCATGCTTATCTAAAAGTTTTGATATAAGTAAGGTAAATTATGCAATAGTGTGTGTGTGCATGTGTGTGTGTGCATGGTTTTGTGTGCTTGCATGTGTTGGTTTGTGTACCTTACACACCCCCTGTAAAAATGTACTTGGTGATGATGTCAAAATGACCCAATGATGTAAACAAGTTCAAAAAGCTCCAAATTTTAACATGTTAGCTCAAAATTGACAATAACCCATCAAAATTAAACCTCTAAATAAGACTCAACACATGCAAGGTTAGAAAAATCATAAGAATTTTAACATTATTTCACACATGTGCATATTAAGGGTTAGCCAAATATTGAAATAACAACAAAAATTGAACTACAATGCTAAGGGACTAAGGACCCGTCCCACTGGCATGCCAAATGTGTGCAAGAATTAGTTAGCCATGTTAGTGAAATTGAAACTAACACCTAGTAGCTTCAAAACAATGCTAAACTAAAATCTATGCACCATCATGCTAAGAGCTAAACAAGTAATAAACATCAACACTATGCATTAAACCTTGAAAATAAACCTCAAGCTAACATGCTAACATTTATTTCTCTACTCTTTAGAAAGCTAAATCAATGAAATGGACCTAGGTAGATCCTTTAGCTATCAAAGGGTTGATAGTTGTTGCTTGATCCAAGAGGATTGAGGATGGAGGTTCATCAAGTCATGGAAACAAGGCCTTTCTTGATTAACTCCATTGATCTTCACAAAATAGCTTGGATGATTGAATGCAAATGGATGATGCTAGCTCCACTCTAATGAAGAATGCTCTAAGATGATAAAATGGCTATAGCTTAGGCTCTATGCTCATTTAGGTGTGTAAAGGTGTAAATAGAAAGGTAGGAGGAGGGCTCCTTATATAGCCCAATGGATAAAAGAATCTCTACATCCCTTTACATGTGGGATAATAGAGAGTTGAGTTAGTTGTGGATAAGGATGGTTGAAAGGGGGTTGAGTCAACCTTAGGAGAGTTTATTTTGTCCTTTAGTGACTCATGGGGTTTGAGGGGATTTATTAATTAACCAAAGTGATTAATTAATAGGTGAGCAAGCTTATAGAAGCTTTTTAGAGAATAATTAGTATGATT